>JANCYW010000007.1:0-505954 GCA_026184775.1 Cyanidium caldarium | reverse complement strand
CCATTCCCCCCCATTCCCCCCCATTCCCCCCCATTCCCCCCCATTCCCCCCCATTCCCCCCCATTCCCCCCCATTCCCCCCCATTCCCCCCCATTCCCCCCCATTCCCCCCCATTCCCCCCTAACTCACACCCCTTCGCCCGATCCCACCCAACTCACACCCGGTCGCCCGATCCCGCCCAACTCACACCCGGTCGCCCGATCCCCCCTAATTCACACCCGGTCGCCCGATCCCACCCAACTCACACCCGGTCGCCCATCTCACCCAACTCACACCCCTTCGCCCGATCTCACCCAACTCACACGCGACACCACTCCCATTCCCCCAAACGCTCTCCCGTGCGCACGATCGCGCGCGCTCACATCGATCCCCAATAAAAAACAAATAACGAAAACACATTCCCGACACGCGCCGCCCCACTCCCCATGCCCGTTCCCCACCGCTCCAACAAGCCACACACGCGCCACTCCCGGGCAGGGCACGGCGCCGACCGGCGATACACATCCACAAAAAACGCAATTGCGGCTTGCCATGCCACATCCATTCCACTCAGGTCACGCCACTCCCATACACTCCCACACACTCCCAGCCACAACACCCGCTCCCACACATACACCTTCCACACGCTTCATCATCGTCGCCGTTCTCGGACTCGTAACATACACCCTGCAACAGCAACAACACTACCCACATAGACACCGTAACCGCCGCCGCGCTGCCCACCACCACCATCGCTCTCTCTCACTACCACCGACGCTTTCCCACCAGGTGGCGCCCACACCGCATCCACCACTCCGCGCCATCGCCGCGATCGCCGCCTCTTGTCTACTGTTCTCGATCGACACAATCAACGCGCACCCTCACCTGCGCGCCGCCGCCGATCGGCGCGCGCGCACCCACAAGGCGCCGCCGCTCCCACAACCGTCACCGATCCGCGTCATGGCGCCCCCTCTCGCGTTGCCGCTACCGATCGGCACACACACACACACAAGGCGACTCCGCTCCGACAACCGTCACCGATCTGTGCGCATCCACACACAAGGCGACTCCATTCCATACACTTCCACTCCATTCCATACGATTCCATACACCCGGCACTCCCCTCGTCTACAACCAGCCGCATCAACACCGACTCCTCTCGCACCCGCCCCCACTCCCAAACGCTTTTCCCACCTCCCGCCACCGTCCCACCGTCCCACCGTCCGGCGCACACACACACACACCAACGATCCACCCCAGTAACACCCACTCAGGCAACACACGCTCATCCCACTCACACACGCATCCACCCACCACAACCAGCCACTCACTCCCAAACGCATACACTCACTTACACACGCACACACACACTCACAGCCGCCCTCCAACTTCACTCCACCAACACTCCCACATCCACCAACACCAACACCTCCATTCATCTCACTCCAACCCACCACCAACCACCAACAATCATTCACCTCCATCTCCACATCCATCAACACCCCATCCCATACACACCCATACTCACCCATACTCACCCATCTCACTTCACCTGCCCCGCTCGTTCCCCTGTAGCCAACCACCACCGTCACAACACTCACACACACACACGCCTCCCGACGCTGCGCAGCGCTGCGCAACGCCCATCCCACACGCTCACCCCATCAATCGCTCATTCCTTCAATCGATCATTCGATCCAGAGCTCTCAGTGTTCTTTTACACTCCCAGACGCACGCGCAGCCACCGCTCCCCGCTTCCGCTTCCAACCACCCCAACGCACTCCCAACACACTCCACACCCACCAACCAACGCTCCCGCACGCCCATGACCCCTCTCCCACCACCACCGATCATCAACCCATCAGGCGCTCACCCGCCAACACTCCCCCAGCTCCCGGCTCCCAACCGACCCGCTGGCCGTTTCCGCCCCAAACCGACCCCAACACCCAACACACGCTCATGAACACTCCAAACACTCCCAACACACTCCACACCCAACAACCAACGCTCCCGCACCCTCATGACCCCTCTCCCACCACCACCACCGCCCATCGTCGTCGGTCAGCCCAAGCCCTCATACGCCAGCGCCGCGCCAACGCCCACCGCCCACCGCGTGCCCACTGCACGCCCTTACGCCAGCACGTAACACACTCGAAACACAACACCACCTCCCCCACTCACCCAAACACTCCATACGTATACTCACGCGCACACACACACACACGCTCTCTCACTCGACACCACTGCCCCCCACGCACTGCCCAATGGCGCCGCACGACACTCTTACCATTCCCCGCCCGCGCACGATCGATCGGCAATCGGCAATCGGCAATCGGCAATCGGCAATCGCCTTCAATCAGTAATCCGTAATCGGCGATTGTCTTCGATCGGCAATCAGTGATCGGCAATCGGCAATCGCCTTCAATCAGTAATCCGTAATCGGCGATTTTCCTCGATCGGCAATCGGCAATCGCCTTCAATCAGTAATCCGTAATCGGCGATTTTCCTCGATCGGCAATCGGCAATCGGCAATCGGCAATCGCCTTCAATCTTTATTCCGTAATCGGCGATTTTCCTCGATCGGCAATCGGCAATCGGCAATCGGCAATCGGCAATCGGCAATCGGCAATCGCCTTCAATCACTAATCCGTAATCGGCGATTTTCCTCGATCGGCAATCGGCAATCGGCAATCGCCTTCAATCAGTAATCCGTAATCGGCGATTTTCCTCGATCGGCAATCAGTGATCGGCAATCGCCTTCAATCAGTAATCCGTAATCGGCGATTTTCCTCGATCGGCAATCGGCAATCGGCAATCGGCAATCGGCAATCGCCTTCAATCAGTAATCCGTAATCGGCGATTTTCCTCGATCGGCAATCGGCAATCGCCTTCAATCGGCGTTGCCCTCTCTCAACCATCAACCATCCCACAGCGCGAAAACCCGAAATCCGCCATCCCGCATCCCTAACACCATCCGGCCACGTAACCGTCTGCCCCAACACACACACACACAAAACCCAATGCGCAATACCACAATGATCCATTCGTCGCCCAATACTGCACCTCATACGCCACATGCCTCTCTCTCACCCAACACTCCCATCACTACCTCGCACATACACCAGCTCCATTCTTCACCCACCATCACCAACATCTCAGTGACCAGTACTGCCAGTGACGCCGGCACCGCATCCACCATGACACAATGCGCCGGCCAAGCGTACAGGCACCCCGACAATATTCCGGCACGCTGGCGGCACGCCATCTCCTCGTCGACAGCGTCAGGTGTGTTTGTCGACAACGCGCCTGCCGTTGAATGACCAGAACCGCCACCAGCTGTGGACGTTTGCGGAGGTGAGACAGTGCATGCGCCACCGGCAACGCCTGCACTGCTCGATGCACGGACCTGCTTCGGGGCCAACTGCGCGGCGACAACAGATGTCTCCGACCGCCACCCGGTGCGCCCGGTGTCCCTGAGAGGGCGCACCCGAAGATCGACGACCATAGTGATGACGACGACACCGATGGTGATGATGACCACAACCACCACCTCGCACACACGAACACACACACATCACGCACCACTCCCGACTCCCTTCCTCTCACCACAGTCGTCGGGTGGATGTGGGCGCTGCCCCCCAGTCTGGGAGCAGCCACCTCTCCGTGACACGGCGCGGTGTGCCTATGTGCTTATGTGCGTGCCCGGTGGGTGCTCCCCACCGCTCATCAGAGATCGCTCTGGGTGCCGATAGGCGAGAGCGTGTGTGCGCGCCCATGCACACATACACACACCCTCAGCCGTTGGCCTCGGTCTCCACGACCATGTGCAATACCCTGGCACCGTGCTGGCGCTGATGTGGGCATTGACTGGGCTCGCCGCGCAATGCGCCTCGTTGGTGGTTGTCAATGCCATTCGATTGCGGGAGTCGTTCTCGATCAGTGCGGGAGACGGGCGGCTGTGAGGGGCGTGGTCGCGGTCACCTGGGCGGCGTAGGCTCCAGTGGGGACGGCGACGGTGCAGCGTCAAGCGAGCGGTCACCGTGACCGGTGGACACTCGATGCAGTGCGCCCGGGGTGCCCACCATCCGCTCACCGACACGAACCGCCATTCTGGCAGGCGACATGGCTGGTGTCCGGCGATGAGCGCGCCTCCTCCACCACCACCACCCCAACACCGGCATCATCGCCGGGCCCATTGCAGAGGGGATGTGGGCGCCACTGCCCGGAGTCACCAGTGCACCGGGCACCAGGAGACAGGTCTTCCACCGGGCCTGCTGGGGTGTGCCGGGAGGGTGGTGTGTGTGTGTGCGGAGGCGCCGCTGCTGGCCCAGTCGATGTGGCCACCACTGCCTGTTCGCGGCACCACACACCGCGCCGACGGCCACGCCCTCACACGCATACCGCTGGACAGTGCTGCGACCACCATCGATCGGTGCACCCGATGTGGCGATGGGTGCCGGGTCAGTGTCCGATCGGGTGGTCGGATGCTCCACCGCGAGGTGAGTGCCGCGCTCCACCGGATGCCGGTGGCGTTGACCACTCGGGATGGCCGGACACTCTGGGTCTGCTGGGATCCGCATCGACGCTCCCAGTGACCGTCGGTACCCACCCGATGCCGCACACGTTTACATTCAATATCGCATGGAGCCGAACACTCGATGGTCATCCTCATCATCACCGGGTGCCACCAGCGCCCGAACAGACGGTCCCCACGCCAGAGCGGTCTCGGCGACAGCGCCCTGTGCGCGTGTGTCGAGCACGCTGCTGGGCGACCGGCTGCGCCACTCGGTCTGCAGGGCACTCTGGCCTCGTCGGCACCGACAGCGCACACCACCGGCTCAAGTCGGTCATTGAACGCGCCAGTATCAAGAAGCGCGTCGTCCATGATGACTGCTGTGGGCGATGTCCGCTGCTCGATCGCACGGGCACACCGCTGCCACCCAAGGTGTGGGGCAACGCCACCACCTGCCCCCTTCCACACCCACTCCCCATCGCCCTCCACCGACGACTGGTGACACTCCCGACACCCACCCACTACTGTCACCATTCCCCAACAGATGCCGAACAGGTGCCGCAGACCACGCCACCTCCCTCCTCCATGCCGCACGCACGCCCTTCCCCGTCCACTCCGCAACACCGTGCGCGCCGATGCCCGATCAAATCTGGCGCCAAGATGCGCGCGCCATTTTTCCCTTCCAGAGGACGGCTCGGTGGCTCGGTGGCGATCGCGGGCAATTCAAAACACATGGACGACGCGGAACGGCCCCGCACGTGCTTTGGAGTTGTGCGCGGGCGTTTGCGTGACCACTACTCCAAGAATCATTCCAAGTAGAGTCATCTTTCTCGTTCCGGGTGTGCTGGTGAGTGCTAGAGTGGCGTATGGCTGCGTCGAGACTGCACGCCGTGCTGTTGGGGGTGCTGGTGGCGGCGTGTGTGGTGGGCGGAGTGGTGTGTCAGGTGTTGGGACGCGGGCCGGCGTTGGAGTGGGGTGGGGCGGGGCGCAGGCGGGTGGAGCGGGCAGCGACGGGGGTGTCAGCGGGTGTGCCGACGATCGAGTGGACGTGGGTGAGTGGCAACGACACGATCAACGTTGGAGGTGTGTATGGCACGAAGAACGTGTCTGCTGCCAGTAACATGCCGGGCGCGCGTTACCGAGCGACTTCATGGACGGGCCTAGACGGTTTTTTGTGGCTCTTCGGCGGATTCGCTTATCTCAGTGCTAGCAACGAAGGCTATCTCAACGACCTGTGGGCATACTCTCCGCAGCTGGGACAATGGAAGTGGGTGAGCGGGAGCGACACGAGCACTGACGTTGCCGGCGAATACGGCACGCTGTACGTGCCCAGCCCGTCGAACGCGCCAGGCAGTCGCGGCTTTGCCGCGAGTTGGGTCACCTCGAACGGGTCGTTGGTGCTCTTTGGTGGCTTTGGGTACGACGCAAGCGGTGGTACTGATGACCTCAACGATTGGTGGCTTTTCGACACGCAGACGAACGAGTGGACGTGGATCGCTGGCAAGACGACCATCAATGCGGCTGGAGTGTACGGTACCAAGGGCGTGCCCAGCAGGAACAACTACCCTGGCGCACGTTCGTTGGCATCGACGTGGACGCTGAGTGGTGACCGGTTGCTGCTGTTTGGAGGAGAGAATGCTGACGGCGCCGTCTTCAACGACTTGTGGCAGTTGGACCTCACGTCATTCGAGTTTGTGTGGCTCTCTGGGTCCAACGCGACGAACGACCCGGGATTCTACGGCACACTGGGCGTCGGCAACGCGTCGACGCTGCCGCCGAGTCGCTTCGGCGCGGTGTCGTGGACGCGCCCTACTGACAAGTTGTACCTCTTTGGTGGAACGACTCTCACCGCTCCCTTCAACGACTTGTGGGTGTATGATTACACGTCCACCATATGGACGTGGATCGCGGGCAATGACACCGTCAACGCTCGGGGTGTCTACACCGACAAAGGCATGCAGAGCACCAGCGCATATCCAGGAGCTCGTTCTTATGCGGTGCCGTTCGACGGGCCCAATGGCGAGCTGCAATTGTTCGGCGGTCTCAACTCTGACGACAACTTGAGGAACGACTTTTGGTCATATGACCTGTCAACTGGGCTGTGGGCATGGCTGAGTGGGAGCAATGCGACCAACCAGCCAGGCATCTACAACCAGAAGGGCGTATTCAATGCGACCACCGTGCCGGGCGCTCGCTATGTAGCTGTGTCATGGACCACTGCCAGTGGCGACCCGTACTTGTTTGGTGGCGACGGATACGACGTGAATGACGCACTCGGTCTTTTGAACGACCTCTTTCTCCTGGCCGAGGTCACCGCCACGCCTACACCGACGCCGACCACAACCGCGACTGCAACCGCGACGGCCACCGCAACCACAACAGCCACACCGACACCGACCGCAACCGCGACTGCCACCGCCACCACCACCGTATCTCCCACCCCCACACCGCTCTGCACCAACACCACCTGCGGCAGCCCCAACCAATACACCAACGCCCAACAGTGCGAACAGGTCGGCTGCTGCTTCAACGCCAACACCCAACAATGCACCCTGCGCAGCGTCTCCCAACAATGCGCGCTGGTGTCGGTGCACTCCCGCATCGCCTGCGGCTGGGCATACATCTACCCCGACGAGTGCCGCGCCATCCCCGGATGCTGCTGGCAACCGACGCCCAACGACGTCGTCGCCCCGTGGTGCTTCTACGACGCCGACCACGCTCCGCAAGCGTCGGCCGCCGCTCTCGAAGTGCAGGCCCCGGTGCCCCTGTGTTCCTCTTCGGACACCTCTTCCACCCGCCAGCCGTGCGGCCAGCCGGGCGTCAACCGCTTCACCTGCCTCTCCCAGGGATGCTGCTACGACGCCGCCACCCACAGCGCCTGGGTGCAAAACGGCCAACACGCCGCCGAATACCGCGCCACACCGTACTGTTACCAGGCAGAGCACACCTGTGCGGTGCCGCAGTTTGAGCGACAGCCCTGTCACCCACAGCACCAATCGACAACACCCACGGTGCAGCAGTGTCTGCAGGCGGGCTGTTGTGTGGGCTACGGCGGCGAGTGCTATCAGAAGGTGCCGCAGTTTGTGTGTCAGTCGGCGGGGTCAACGACGGCCACCGACAGCACCAGTTCGGGAACGAGCAACTCTACCACGTATGTGCCGTGCGGTCCCGAGTGCTGCAACACCGCCACCCAGAACTGCGCCTACACCGCGGGAGCCAGCGGCAACACGGCGTTATCATCATCCACCACCACCACCTATGGCACCGCGGCCTCGTTCTGCGTGTGCCGGGACCCGTCGAAGCAGTGCGGCACCTACACCATACCTTCGGACAACTTTGTGAACAAGGTGCGCTGTTGCACCGACGACGAGGTGTGTGTCAACGATACAGAGTGTGTGGCCATACGTTAGCGTGGGAGAAGGGAGACTGGGGAGCGCGCACGGACCGACGGCGCTGGGGCAGCGGGAACGGAAGCGGGACAGCACATCGCATGCGAGGAACGGCAACGACCAGAATGCACCCAGGAAAGACACACATGAATGAGGACAGCATCGAATGCGTACAGAGAGAGCACCAGCGCCATAAACACCGAATCATAAACTTGAGTGTTGTTGGAAAGCAGGTAAGAGACAGAATTCACCCACTAGGTCATCGTTGACCCTCGGTAAAGGGGATGACGCCGAGTCACACCTGTTGTTGCTCTTCTCGACATACAACGACACCAACAGGTCCATCGCTGTGTGTAATTGACATAGGCCTCCCGACGACGAGCAGTCGGTTGCATACGGCGTTCTCGTCGCGGTGCAGTGTGCGGCGGCAACTGGTATTCCGACACCGCAACCGAGGCCACGCACAGCGTATCTGGTCGGTGTGTTGGTTACAGCGCAGCCGGCAGTGCTCGGTCTCACCTGCACAGACGCTGTGCGAAAGACGAGAAGACATGCACAGCGTGGCGTCTGCTGTAGTGTCGACATACGGAGTGTGAGTGGACACGCAACTGCAATAGGAGTGCCGTATTCAAACTGCTGCGAACCGCGTTGGCCATTGCGCACGACCCTCCACACCCGGCCTATCCGTATCGTCCTTCTTGTGGTGGCTCTGAGAGGAGGGAAGCGGGAGTACGTGACCGCGCATGTCAATTTATCGCCATCATTGAGTGTTGCAGAGCCCGAAAAGTCGATCACACCGCAAACGAGGGTACGCTGCGCGGTCAAGCCTAGCTAGACGACAACTCGGCAACCAGGTATTTCGTCTAGGCCGCAGAAGAGTGTGTAGGCTTACGGTTGACGCAGCTGGATCACGTGGCAGGTGGCGCTGCTTTCGCAGCACGCCCGCGACTATGACGTTGGCAACAGAAAGGCTGGTCCTCCTCGTTTTGCTCGGCCAACGTGCTTCTCCGTTGATAAACCGAAACCGACCGCACCATTCTGGAGAGCGCCCGATTCGCCGCCAGCATCTCCCTCCGATTCCCGCTTGCCGACGGACTGTCCGGCAACACTCCGGTCCGGCCCCCGCCCCCCACCTCGACTCGCTCCTCCATCCCCACATATTCCCGCTCCGACTCGCCGACGTAGATCTGTCGCGGCCGATATATTCGCGTATCCCCGTCGTCCAGCCCCTCCAGCCAGTGCGCCACCCACCCCGCGGTGCGCGGCACCGCCACGAACACCGCATAAAACTCCAGCGGCAAACCCACAAGGCGCAGCAGCAGCGGCAAGTACAGGTCCACGTTGGGCCACACTCGCCGCACCGCAAACCACGCATCGCCCAGCACCACCTCCTCAAGCTGCAGCGCCCGCTGCAGCAACGGTTCTGGGTCCTCGAACAACTGACACGCCTCGAGACACAACTGCTTCAGTACTCGGGCACGCGGATCGTACTGCTTGTAGTTGACGTGGCCGAAGCCCTGCAACCGTCGTCGGGGGCGCTTGTACCGAGCATCCACATACGCGGCGATACAGTCCCGCTCCGCCTCCGCACTCGGAAGGCGCGCGTGCTGCACATGCGCATGCAGCTCCTCCAACATGCGAATCACCGCCTTGCCCACCCCACTGATACGCTCGCCGTACATCGCCGCCATGGCCGTGCCTACACACACATACGGGTCCGCACCCGAGCTGGCCACGTGTCGCAGCGCCCCGGTGGCACAATTCAGACCGTCGTCCGCCAGCACGATCCAGGCGCGCTCTACAATCGACACCAGCGCCGCGTGCGGCACAAATCCGTCCAGCATGCGCAGAAAATTCCCCACATAGCTCACCGCGTTCCGCTCACTGTTATCGCCCTCCCCGTACACGGTGCAGGGCGGCACAAACGAGCGGCCGATTTTGGCGCGCCACACACACGCCGCAATGGTGGCCACCTTTCCCAGCAACCGGTACACCTGCTTATTGCGCGCCTCCTCGCTCTCGGCGTACAACGACGCCCCGCGCAACGCCGGATTCGCCTCCGGATGGAACGTGCTCAGCGCACTCACCGCCGATATCAGACTGCCCATAGGGTGCGCGTCATGGCGTATGGTGCGCAGCTGTGCCAGAATGTCCTCGTGAAGAAACGTGTGCGATAGCAACAGCTCACGCCATTGGGCCAAAGCCGCCGCGTCCGGAAGCTCGCCGTTGATGAGCAGGAACGCCACCTCCTCGAACGACGCACCGGCTGCCGAGGCCACCAACTCCTCCACGTCGTACCCGCGGTAGTACAGCTTGCCGTGCACGCCGTCCGGGAAGGTCACGCGCGACGCACACACCGCCGTGTGGTACATTTGCGGGTCGTACACCCGCAGCGGGCACTGCGCTGCGGGCACGCACACCACAAAGCTGCGGCGGTCTTCGTCATCGTTCGTGTACGCCTCGTCTCCTGCCCGGTTGCTGTATAACGCCACCCGCTTGTTCACTTGCGCCTCTGAGCACCGAACTTGCAAGTACGCCCCGGGCAAGCGGTACCGCTCCATAGGGCGCTCCGGAGCTGCGCAACCGACCGAATCGGAATATCGCCGCGCCACCGTCCGTCGGGTTGCGCGGGCGCCGCTGCCGGGGGAAAAGTTCACTTTATGGCGCTCGTTAGAGAAAGTGACGCTCTTGGAACGCCACCTCCATCACTCCCCGTAAAACTCATGAGGCCTCTTTGGAGGGGTCAAGCACTTGGGTGGCTGGCACCACCTCGGTCTTGGCCGCCACCGTCTCACCGCCACCTGCATTCTTCTGATACTTTTTCTGCTTCTCCGCCCGACGCTGCTCCAATTTCTCCAGTCGCGCCCTGGTATAACGTCCCAGCTTCGCGGTAAACTCCTCGGGGATCTCCCCCGCACCCGGCTCGATGCCATAGTCTGGTCCCTCCTCCTCGTTCTCCCACCCGTACACCGTCGGTTTGCGTTTCCGCTGACTCGGGCTGCGCTTCTTCGGGCGGCGCCGGTTGTGCTTCTCGGTGGCCTTCTTCTGCGCGTGCTTGGCCATGCGCAGCGGCACCGCCGGCCGCCGCGTGCACACCGCCCGCTCCTCTGTTTCCAGGGCACTGGGACTTCGTGTCCAGGGCAAGCCCCAGAACGCACTGGCAACACGGGCGCCGATCACGCTGCTCACGAAATTGACGGGGAACATGGGGCAATGGGTCCGTCGCTGGCAGCTGCCGAAGCGCACGCCCGACACCCGCAAGCGCCGCGCGTCGCTGACGCGTTCGATCCGACCGCGCGATCGATCGGTCGTCGCCGCCGTCCAGTTTTATACGGGTCGGGCGCCAGGGCGAGCCTCGTTACACGTGCAAATTGTATAGATCATATCGGTACGTCCTTCTGAGACCTTCATTCTCGATATAGGCCATGAATCTGTTCACTGATCCGCGTACCTAACACCCGCTCGAAGAAAGCCTCCACGTTCGCATCCGACTTGGCGTGGCGCTGCCGCCACGACTCGCCGACCAGCGCCGCATCAAAGGTGCTGGGCAGCGACGGCGGCGCCGCCGACGCAAAGCACCGGTTCCGCAGGAAACGCTGCACGGTGGGCGCCACCCGATGCCGATGCAGGAGAAAGCGCTCTTGGAGAAACGCCTGGCGAAAGCCGGCCGTTCTCGGATGCTCTGCATCCATAAAGTCGGCCAGCGATCCCACCGTAAAGAGGGTGAACTGTTGTCACTCCAGCGTCTGCGTCTCTCGCAACAGATGCAGCGACAGAATGGCCGCACCGCGGTACCAGAGCAAGTTGTGCACAGTGCGGCACGTCTCCAACGGCAACTCGCGTTTGCCTAGATCCCGCAGCACACAGCGCGGATGCGAGACGCCGTTGGGCGCAGTGTTGCGAAACTCGTCCTCGGTGAGGAGGTCGTCGTAGGCGCAGTGTCCCAGTAGCAGCTCGAACTTGCAGGCGTCGCGCTCCTCGAGATGTTCTCCCAGTCGCTCCCACAACTGCGTCCGCGCCAAGCGTTTGCTCTCTCGATGTCGAGTCACGTCCGCCGTGTCAGGACGCCGCGGCAGCACCGGAGGCGGCGCACTCGGCTAGAGCGGTCAACGAAGGTGATAAAGCGCGGCGTCCGAGCCCGACGCCAGGAGGAACACGTCGGTTCAGTCACCAGCGTTCATGAAGAGAGAGACGCAGATCGGTCGCGCATGCCCGGAAGCGAAGGGTGAATTTACATCACAACGGGCGGTCGCGTACACCGATCGAGGGCACAGTCGTCACGAACCCGATCGAACTGCAGAAACCACCGCGCCAACCTGCAACAGAATCCAACGCCCAGCCACTTCCCTTCGCACTCCACCTTCCTCTCTCCCGCGCACCACCTCAAGTACGTCCGAATTTTTTTCTCGCTCCCCGTTTTCTCCCGACGGTCCCCGCGCGGAGATGTTTCTCGCCGCTCCCCGCGCAGCGCGCGCTCCCATGGTCACGACCCCGCCGCGCGTGTGACGCAACAGCTCAGCAGCGGCGCACCGATGTGACATTCCCCGATCCGCAGCGTTGTGCACGCGCGTCTCGCCGATGGGGCCAACGCTCGCGTGACGTGCGCGTTGCACTGCTGTTGCCGTTGAGCGCGGTAGCGGGCACGTCGGCGGCAAAAGCGCGCCTGCAAACGGCAGCAGCGCTAGCACGCATACCGCTGCATTCTAGGGAGTGAATCCCGGGACAGATTTCCTCGGCCGGTTGTTGGTGGCGGGTGGCGATCGTCAGGCGCTCTCTCGGACCGCGCGGTGCACTGCGCACAGCACGGCATCGTCTGCGGCGGCATGTCTCTGCGGTACGCGGCAGTTTTCGGCGGCGAAAACGATCAGGACGAGAGCGCCTCGCCGTTGTCGTTGGTGTCGTTGCCGGGCGGGATGCCGCTCGAGCACGGTAGCGGGCAGCCCGCGGCGCCTCCGGTTGCAGCGTACGCAGCGTTGCCGTCGGCGCTCGGCAGCGTGACGGCGGCGTTACGTTGGCGCTGCGGGTCTGCGGTCACGGAGGCATCGACGGAGGAACGTGGACACCTGGAGGCGGTGGATTTGCGTTGCAACGGCGAGACCGTCTGGGAGCCGGACGTGTTCGACCGGACCGCGCTCGCCGACGACGAGCGCCTCTGTGCGCAGCCGTGGGCGTGCGCGCCGCTGCAAGCTCCCGCCGAGTTTGGCGACGACGGCTGGGGAGTGTTGGAGCGTTATCTGGCGGCCGAACATCGCTATGAGCAGGACAAGCTGGCCGTCGGCTGCCGCGACGGCTGGTGGGATTGGGCGGGGGCGATGGCGGCGACCGCTTTCGCCCCCGCTGGCAGCAGCTGTTGCGGCAGCCGCGCTGCCGGCATGCCGCCGGACGCGAACGTCTTGGCGCACCGGGTGGCGCAACTGCGGCGGGCACAAGTCGACGCCATCCGCCACTGCGCCCCCTCGCTGGAGACGGCGGCGGCGGCGGTCAACTTGCTGGACCGCGCCATGCCGCGGCTGATCATCACCGCCACCGCCGTCGGTGATGCCTCGGCGGCGGGCCGCATGGCGCGCCTGATGGAGGTGGGCATGCCGGCGGTGGCCATCGCTGCGCTGTGGGTGGCCAGCAAAGTACACGAGCGCTCGCCCGGAAAGTTGGACGTGTGGGTGTCGGAGTGGCCAGCGCCGCCGATATCGGCGCCCGACGGCCCCGACACCGTGGGCAGCCTGTCGCCGGCACTGGTGATGGCGGTGGAGGCGGTGCTGCTGGACACGCTCGGTTGGGAGCTGGTGCCGGTGACGCCGTACCACTTTGCGGTGGTCTTTATTCAAGCGTACGCAGTGCAGTGTGAGGGCGTGCGCCGCCTGGCCATGCAGCTATGCGATGCGGTCATGTCGGCGGCGGGCGTGATGGGCAGTTGCGTCCCGAGCGCCGTCGGTCTCGGCTGCCTGATCGCCGCCATGCGCATCCGGGAATACCAGCCCGGCGAGCTGACGGCCAAGGATGCCGTCCATGCCTCGGCGTGGCAGCGGTGGCTGCTGCAGAGCGCGCGCTGGGAAGGCGCGGGTGCGTTGGAGCCGGTGGTCGCATCGGCGCTGTCGGTGTCCGAGTGGTTGCTGGCCGGTGACGGTTACCGCGCATCGCCGACGACGCCCCGGACGGACTGCGCGGTGGTGGCGGGTCCCATCGCGTGCGCTGGGTGGACGCTGCGCGCCGCCGATGCGGACATCAGCGCGCCGTCGTGCATCTCACCGCTCTCGGTGGCGGGCACCTCGGCGCCGAGTTGTGCATCCCCGGCGCGCTGGATCGCCTCGCCGCTGCAACCGACCGCGTCAGCCGATCGCACGCAGGTGGACCACCTGACGCATGCTCAACGCGGTCGGTGCGCGCAGGGATGTTGCCAGACGCGCCGTTGCCTATCCGCCACCCGGTGCTGCCGCGCGCAGCGGTCGTGCCCGCGCCCCATCACCCGTTCGATGCGGCAGCCGATGAAATAAGTGAGGGAGGAACGTGAGCCGACGCCATGACGCGCCCGCTCGAGCTGATCGATCACTCCGGTGCGCAGACGCGCACCAGCAGCGGCCGCCGCCGCTCGCTATCTCGCCTAACCCGATCGCCGCTTGTACACTAGATAGGCGCGTTCAAACGCCTCGGGATCGTTCAAAAGCGCACTCAGCTCCGCACGGAGTGCCTCACGCGTCGCTCGGTGTGCGCATTGTGCGGCCGCCGCCAGAATGCCAGCGCGCGCCGCATCGACCACCGCCGACCCCGTGCCGAGGGCGACACTCCCGTCGGTCGGTGGTCGATGCGGCGCCTCCACATCGGTCGCATGATAAACCGTAAATTCTGGCACGCTGTCGCCGCCGCTCGACGGCGCCCCCGCGGGATTCCCTGTCGGTGCCGTAGATGTCCACAACGGCTGCGGAGGAGGAGCGTCCGGCGGCCGCAACGGGGCGGCAGCGATGCGGTGGAAGAACTGCGTCACACTGGGCGGTTGCGACGGTCGCTGAGGATCGGTCGCACCCTCCCGACGCGATCGATCCAGAGGCGCTGCTGTCGTATTCGGCATCCAGGGTGCAGGCGCGCCGTACATTCCGGACACACCCGCATCATGACCACCACCGAACCCGCCCGACCACCCCAATCGATCCGGCAACAACACCGCCACCACCTCTCGCACCACGCCGCCGCACGCGTCCCGCTCCGCGCGACCGCCGTGAAACCACACTGCCCGGGCCGGCGGCGGCGATACCGCCGTCTGATACATCAGAAACTCGTCCGTGGTCTCCACCGTCTGACCCGGCGCCAGTCGATCCACCAGATTCTCCGGACTCTTGCGGTTGTGCACCACCAGCGCACAGGACCGGTCCCGGAAGCGCACCAGGAACAGCGCGCCCTCCACCGCCGCCCGCCGCCAACCGAGCCCTTGCGGATCGTAGTCGTACACCACCACGTGCGGTGCGGTAAAGAGAATCTCGTCCACGCTGGCGTCTACCAACCGCCGCAACACCGCCAGATTGACGTCGTGCCCGTCGGAGCCAACAGGACGCGTCGCTACCAGCGGCGGCGGCGTTTCGGGGCCGCGCGGCGCACCCGCTCCGGCCCGGGCCGCACCACCTTTGGATCGCGCCTGTCGACCCTTGCGCTCCACGGCCTTGCCCTCCTTGGCAGGCATGCTCCAGAGTTACAAAGTGTCGTGTGATCCGTGACCGTTGAATACCATTTCGGTCAATCGACTTGGTGATGACACGCGAGTACCTGCAGCGGGGCCGGAAAGAGCAGCACCCACACCCACACACCCGTGCAGAACACATGCCGCGCGCCGCTGCTCGGCGACCGGGCGGCAGCGGGCGAGCCGTGGCAAGACATCCATCGCCGTTTTACGGTAGGCAGGTGTTCGGCCACGTGAAATTCATCCTCGAGCAGACACTCGCGTCTCATGCTCTCTTCACGGCGGCGGTACACCGGCCATGACATACAGCAGCCATCGAAACGGCTGCAACGACACCAGCGTGGTGCTGATGGTGCCCACCAGCGCCATGGCGATGGCGGAGAAGGGCAGCGCCTCGCGCTCGTTGCTCATGGCGGCGGTGCCGAGTCCGTGCGCCGATGCGCCCATGGCCATGCCGCGCGCCATGGCCACCTCGGCGCTGCCGTTGCGGCGGTCGCGCACCACCCAGTCGAGGTAGCGCTGGCCGAAATTGGCGCCCAGCAATCCGGTCAGCACCACCATGGTGGCGGTGAGGGTGGCGTCGCTGCCGAGCATGCCCGATATGGCCATGGCCAGCGGGGCAGTGATGGTGCGCGGCACCAGTGCGATGCGCGCGGCGGCGGTCAGGCCGAGCAGGCGCGCCAACAGGGCGGTGCCCAGCAGGCCCGTGCCCGAGGCCAGCAGGCAGCCGCCCAGCACCGGCCGCGCGTACCGCTGCAGCAGCGCGCGCCGTCGATACACCTGAAAGGCGAACGAGAGCACCGCCGGGCCCAGTACATGGAGCAAGGCGTTGCCCGGACCGCCCAACGACCACAGACGGCCGTGGAGGGGCGCGGCCGACGAGGCGGGCACCGACCACGCATACCCCGGCCGTTTCAGATACACTGCCAGCACCGTGAGCCACGGTAGCGACCACGCCCGCGACACCAGCCACACCGTCGCATAGGTCAGCAGCGTGCTGGCGATGAGCGGGTGCACGGCGCGTTGCACCCGCCGCGGCATGCGCTGACCGAGTCCGAACCCGAGCACCGTGCCGGATAACAGCGCCAACCATAGCGAGGCGGTGCGCCATTCGGCGCCGATGGCCGCCTGGCGCCACACCTGCCACAGCGACAGCGCCCAAGCGACCGCCCAGGCGCCCAGTGCGGCGAGGCGCGGCGGCGATGGCGGGCGGCTGGGCAGGGCATCGCCAGCACTGATCACCTCTGTAGATACTGCCTGCATGTTTTGGGCTGCTGGCACTTGCACTCGTTCCTGCAGCCATAACACCATGCGGGCGTTGAGGTACAGACTCAGCGCCGCGCCCAGCACCATCGCCAGGACGACGCGTACCAGCTGCGCCCCGCGCGGCACCGGCGCCAACGGCAGCATGATCAGGTTGGGCACGAAGAACAGCGCCAACCAGCGGGTAAGCCACTCCACGGCAGCGTGCAGCAGACTCGCCATCCACTCACCGCCGGTGGTGGCGGTGGTGCGCACCCCCAGCCACGCGTGGTCCGGAGACAGCCGTTTCGGGGCCGGCAGGCGATGCAGCGCCTCCAGCAGCGCCACCAACAGCATCATGCCGGCCAGCGAGCTCGGAAAGGCGATGCCATACTGCAGGAAACGCAGACGCAGGAGACGATCTAGGTGAGCGAGGACCGTCAGACCGAGCAACGCACTCACCAGCGCCTTGCCGTCCCGCGACCAGTGCCGCAGGTGCAGCCAGTGCAACGGCTCGCGGCGGAGTAGAGCGGGCGTCGACCGCGCCTCACACGCCCGTAACGGTGCCCGCTGAGAGGAGGCAGAAGCGTGAGAGGGAGGATGGGAATGGGCGCGACGGTGGTGAATGCGACGGCGTCCGACGAAGACACGCCCAAACGCCGGCCCATCGCACCGAGCACCGCCCCCGCTGCGAGGTAGACGGTCGCCACTCCTCCAACCCGTGCCCGGTTGCGGCACCCACAACCAGGGCACGGAGGATACAGACATTCCCTCCCCTCCTGAATGGCCCGCCACAGAATCACCTCACCTCCTGTCGCGCGATGGAATCGGCAACCCCGTCTCGGTAGCTGCCCACACGGGCAACCGCCGCCCCGCGGCCCGCCGAGGCGCCGCGCCGATGCGATCGCGCGACGATCGGCGATGCGCGGCCGGCGCGTGCCCGTTCGGGCGTGGGTTGGGGAACGGAGACGGGCGCGTCGCTCATCTCGCACCCCAGCGGCACCCTCTGTGGGTTGGCGTGGCCCCCGTTCTATACTTCTAGGGCACGCGCTGCTCGTACTATTCTCACACCCCTCTCAATATCGCACGAGGGTATCGCGCGGTGGTGAGCTCATCTGCGCGCGGCGTCGTCGAATTCGAGCTCGCACCGTCGGGTGCATGCCGGTCGCCCGTCGTTCACTCTCTTCGTCGTCGTCGTCGTCGTGGTACTTGTTGCGCACGCTGGGGAGACAAGTGACAAAGAGATTGCCGCGGCTGTGGCGAGGCACACCTCGATCGCTTCCCGTTTCCGCCGGCCTCTCCAGCAGCACCACCTCCGCCACCCATTCGGATACCATGTCGGTGACGCCCATCCAATTGCAGGGCGCGCCGCACCGGCAGCACGCCATGGAGGCTGGCACCATCAATCCCGGTGTGTTGGCGGCGCAGTATGCGGTGCGCGGCGAGCTGCCCACGCGCGCTGCGGCGTTGCAGCGCGTGCTGGATGCTGGCGGGGCGGCCGCCGCCGCGTTGCCCTTCCGCGAGATCATCTACTGCAACGTCGGCAACCCGCTGGCGGTGGGCAATCGGCCGTACACCTATCACCGGCAGGTGCTGGCACTGTGCGACTGTCCGGACCTGTTGCAGGGCTTGGATGCGGCCACCGCCGAGAAGCTGTTCCCGGCCGATGTGCAGGCGGCGGCGCGGCGCCTCCTGCAGGCGACCGGCATCGGTGGCACCGGAGCCTACTCCGAATCGGCGGGCGTGACGCTGATTCGCCAAGACGTGGCCGAATACATGAATGCACGGGACGGATTGGCCGGCGAGCATCCCCTGGCGGCCACCGCCGCCGACGTGTTCCTCAGCAACGGCTCCTCGGGAGCGATCCTGATGCTGCTGTCGCTGTTGGCGGACACTGGCAGCCGCGAGGCCAGTGCGGCCGCCGCTGCCTCTCGCACGGTGATGCCCTCCAGTCCGCCGGCGGGCGTGCTCATCCCGGTGCCGCAGTACCCGATCTACTCGGCGCTGTTGACGGTGCTGGGCACGCACCAGCTGCAGTACCATCTGCAGGAGCATCGGCAGTGGGCGCTGGACGTCACGGAACTGGAGCGTCTGGTGCAGGATGCCCGTCAACGCGGTATCGATCCGCGCGCGCTGGTGGTCATCTCGCCGGGCAACCCCACCGGGCAGCTGCTGGAGGCGGCCAACGTGCAGGAGATTCTGGCATTTGCCCACCGCGAGCGTCTGCTGCTGCTGGCCGACGAGGTGTACGCCGACAACGTGTACGTGGACGATCGGCGTTTCGAGTCCTTTCGCCGCGTGCTGCACCGCGACATGCCCTCCGAGGTGCAGCGTGAGCTGGAGCTGGTGTCGTTGTACTCGGCCAGCAAGGGCCTGGTGAGCGAGTGCGGCCGCCGCGGCGGCTACATGTTGCTGTCGCCGGGGGTAACGTCGGCCGCACGCGAACAGCTGACCAAGATCGCCAGCATTATGCTGTGCCCGAACCTGGGCGGACAGGTGATGGTCGATTGTGTGGTGCGCCCGCCACAGCCGGGCCAGCCGTCGTACCCGCTGTACGCCCGGGAGCGCGCCGAACGCTTTGCCAGCCTGCAGCGTCGCGCACATCTGGTGGTGCAGGCGTTTTGCAGTATGACCGCGGTGGAGTGCAACCCGAGCCAGGGCGCTATGTACGCCTTTCCGCGCGTCCGGGTGAGCGCCCGCGCCGCGCAGGCCGCCCGCGACGCCGGCATGCCACTGGACACCTTTTATTGCGTGCGTTTGCTGGAGCGCACCGGCATCTGTGTGGTGCCCGGTGCCGGATTCGGTATGCGCAGCGCAGGGGAGGAGAACGGCGATGGCAGCGTCTCCTTTTACCTGCGCACCACCATTCTACCGCCCGAGGACAAGATGCACGACGTGATGGACGCCATCAAGAAACACCACGAGGAGTTCCTGCACAAGTATGGTAGCGTCTCCAAGATGTGAGACCAACGTGCTGTCGGTATAAACCCGGTGTCCGAAGCGGACGTTCGTGTCGGTTCCCCTCTCCGGTTGCCCGGTCCCGACGCATTCCTCCCCCAGCCAGCCCGTTATATTCGGTATGGGAGCGCAATGTCGCCGACGCGGGCGTGTGGTCTAGGGGTATGATCGGGGGCGACGCGGACTCGCAGCCGCGGCTCCGTGGCACGCTGCACACGATACCCGACGTGACATCGGCATTGTCAAGGTCGGGGGTTCAATTCCCCCCACGTCCACGCACACTTTTTTGGCGTCTGCTGCGTGGCCAAGGTCGGGAGCTCCGCTCCCCGCCGCGTCCACACACACACAGAGACACACACCCTTGTGTTTTCGCGTCTGGCGGCCGACGCTTACCATGACCACCGCCCGGCATGCGTGTGGCCGTTGTAGGCGGTGGGCTGGTGGGGTTGGCGGTGGCGCGGCACTTGTGGCGACGGACGGCGGCGCCGCAGCTGGTGCGGTTGACGTTGTTTGAGCGGGCGCCGGTGCTGGCCGCCGAGCAGTCGTCCCACAATTCGGGGGTGATTCACTCGGGACTGGCGTATCGGCCGGGCTCGCTCAAGGCCAAACTGTGTGTGGAGGGCGCGGCGCGCATTTACGCCTATGGGGAAAGCGAGGCGGGCGTGCAGGTGCCGATGCGTCGCGTCGGCAAATGGATCGTGGCCACCGACGAGGCAGAGGCGCAGCGGTTGGAGCCGTTGCTGGCCAACGCGGTGCAGAACGGTGTGCGCGACGTGAGTTTGCACGACCGCATACCGTCGCTGCCGGCGGTGCGGGCGGTGCGCGCGCTGCATTCCCCGCATACCGGCGTGATCGATTACGCGGCGTTGGCGCGGGCGTTTGCCCGCGAGGCGCTCGCCATCGGTGGTGAGCGCTGTGAGGTGCGCACCGCCGTCCCGGTCGACCTGGACGCGCTGGAATCGGAGGACGAGTGGCTGTGGTGGCGTCGCCCACTACTCGTTGATCGGCGACGTCGTCAACAGCTGCGCCAAGAACACCGCCACTGGCAACAGCAATGGGACTGGGTGGTGGTGTGTGTGGGCGCGGCCACCCGTCCGTCGCGCCACCTGCGCATCGTGCCTTTCCGCGGCCAGTACTACGAGCTCGCCACCGACGCCGTGCAGCGACTCGGGCTGGGCGCCTGCAATGTGTATCCGGTGGCGGATCCGCGCTTTCCCTTCCTCGGGGTGCATTTCACGCCGAGCGTGGACGGTCGGCGAGTGTGGGTCGGCCCGACGGCCTCTTTGGCCGGCTGGCCACCGCTGCATTACCCGGGGTTTTGGCGGCTGGCGTTGCCGTACGCCGGTTACGGACTGCGTGAATGGGTGCGTGAACGCGTGCCGGCGGTGCTGGCGCGTTCCCTGCAGCGTCTGGTGCCGTCGTTGCGGGCGCGCGATTTGCGGCGCTCCTTCGACGGAGTGCGCGCGCAGGCGGTAGCGCGCGATGGCACCCTGGTGGACGACTTTTGTTTCCATCGCGTCGGCAACATCCTGCACGTACGCAATGCGCCATCGCCGGCGGCCACTTCCTGCATGGCCATCGCCCGTTATATCGTCGAAGAGATGATGCAACTGCTGCCGTGAGGAAGCATCGTATGGCGCACGGCGCCGATGACCCCTCTCTCCCTCTCACGCATCGATAAAACGCACCGACACGCCCGCCTCTTGCACGCTGTCGACACCGCACGGTGTCCAGCGGCCGCTGCACCACACGTTGTATCGCTGGTAGGCCAGTGTCAGCTCGCGCAGACGGCCATGCCGCGCCAGACGCAGCAGCGCGCGATCGGTCACCTGCGGACAGAGCGCCAGATCCAGCGTCTGCACCGTCGTCAAGTGGCAGACGCCGGCGTCGGTGATGTGCTCGCAACCGCGCAGTTGGAGGTGCGTCAGGCACTGCAGTTGCGCCAACGCTCGCAAGCCCTCGTCATCCAACAGCGAGTAGGGCAGTGCCAGATGCTGCAGCTGCGGACAGCGGGCGGCGATGGTCTGCGCGGCACGCACAGTGAACTTCCCCGAGAAGAAGGTGAGCGTGTGAACGGACGGGCCGTTGAGTCGCTGCAGCAGGCACTCCAGGCCGTCATCGCCCAGTCGCGCACAGTGAGAGAAGTGCAGTTGTCGCAGGCGCGCTGGCCATCGCTCCACGCCGCGGACGGTACGGTCGCTGATGAGCCGATAGCACTCACCAGCCGCCAGCGTGTGCGCACTGCAGCAGTCGTCCAATAGCCGCTGCAGCGACGCGGACCACGCAAGCGGTCGTTCGGCTACGGCCGGCGCCTTCGGGCCACGGTCGCCGCCGTGCAGCGTGCGGTTCAAGTGTCGCTCCAAACTCGTCAGCACAACGCGCTGCAACCGCGGCAGCACCCGCAACCGAACTGCCACGTGCCAGCGAGAACACACCGCGGCCGCCTGCACACACAACCACGCCAACTCCTCCCCGCCATCGGAAGCGAGCCAGAGCACCTCCGCCAACACCTCGTCGGGAAGGCCTCCGAAAGACGTCGTCCGCATCGACGGCGGAACACCCCACAAAAAGATGGATGCTTCTCACTGGGGAGCAAGACACCCCAAAGAGACCCACGCTCTCTCACTGCCCCATCGGGTGGTCACTGCCGCTGCCCCGGCAACCGATACAGACACACACACACACATGCATACGCGGGAGAGCGCGCTCCGTCCGTTGACCGCGGCGTCCGTGGCGCGCGCGGATGCTCCCCCCTTTCGCCCTCTGTGTGGTTCATCGACCGCCGCCATGGCCGAACGAGAGGGTGTACGTCGCCGAGGCACAACCCGCTCACCCATTTCATCTACATCCGCTGACACTGGATCCAGTCATGCAACAGCAGCGGCCCGTCTGCTGCCAGACCGTGCGCTGGTGTCTCCGGCCCGGGCGGCCGCCCGGGCTGCACCGCCGACGGCTGCCGCGGCGGACGCCTCTTGGTGGACGTTTCCGGTCATCGTGCGCATTCTCAGCGTGATAGGGCTGCTGTTCGTGGCGTATCAGGCCATGGTGACGCCGTTCGGGGCGGGCAACGTGCGGGTGACCTGCAGTGCATCGCAGCCGTTGGCGCGCAACGCGACGGACGCTTTATCGGAGGAGGGGATGCGGGCGCTGCGGGCGTGTGTGGCGCCGGGCGGCCCGTTTCTCATGGTACTGACGCGCGAAGAGGTGGCCTGGGTGCGACAGCGGTTCGGACGGGCGGTGTCGGCCGCGTCGTCGTCGTCGTCGTCGTCGTCGTCCTGGTGGCGATGGCCACGGCGCCGCGTCGTGCCGTTGTGGCCCGGTGTGGGCGACGAGAGTGTCTGGCGCCGCGTGGCCTGCATCATGGACGCGTTGCACCCGTTGGATGATACTGGGAAACTGTGGACCAAACAAGTGCACACGGCGAGCGTCTGGCGCGTCGCCTACGTGCACCTGACCAAGCCGCTCACCGAGACCTATCAGGTGAGTCTGTTGAGCCGGGAGACGCCCGCCGCCTCATCGCCGCCGGACAATCGTACGGCCGCGTCGGCGGCGATCGCTTACGCCAGCCACGAAAACGCCCTGCTGATGCTGCACGTGCCGTCGCGGCACACCGCCCCCACCGCCTCGTACATGCCCGCCCGGCTGGAGCTGTTCCAGAATCGCCGGCGCCGCGGCCTGCAACCGCCCGAGGCCAACGTCACCGCCGACGCCACCATCCAATTGGAGCGCAACACGCACGTCCTCTGGCGTGGCGATGCGTGGCACCGGTTGGTGGATCTGCCGCGCCTCACCAGCTGGGTGCAGGTGGAATACTATCTGCTGGATAGGAAAGAATGGCGCCACCTGTTCCCCGTTGTCTAAATTGCCTGTAGTACGCAGTGGTCAGTCCTCGGTGCGTTGCAGCTCCAGGCGACCTCGCGCCAGGCCCGCCTGGTAAGCGACGGCCGCGCGATCCACCCCCACCCAGCTCGACACCTGCAAGCGCTTGGCCAGCGCCTCCACCCCGACGTACGCCGAGAATATCACAATAGCGGTGCCCAGACCGGGAAACATGTCCCACAAGTTGCTCCGTTGGCTCACCAACGGGTGCTGCCGCCACGCGTGATACCCCGGTTTCATGAAGATCATGGCGACGAAAAAGCGGAGGTGAACGTTGTCACGTGGTGGCGCAACCGACGGCACCAAGAGGGTTTTGTGGGGTGCGCGCGAGGTGCTGATGGGTGCTCCGTGCAGCTTTTGACGATCCGGTGACGCAGAGACGGGGAGACACGCCCGCCGACCGGAGCGACGACACCTCGTCCGCAACGTCCGACGTGCGCCAGGTCGGTGCGAGACGTTCTCGGCGTCAGCGAATGCAAGGCAAATATCAACGCCACTTCCATTCTCTTTACAATGGTCCACACCTGCTGAGCTTTGCCCCAGTGCCCGTCAAGTGCGACGGTCGCAGCGACGACCGACTCCTCCACATCTCTCCTAGAGTATCAACAGGCGCCTGTAACATTCCACACGACGTGGAGTACACTCCACGGCTGCAACCACTTCATGACGTGGTGCGACTGCGAGTTGCGCGCTGGTGCAGTCTCAGCTCGTTGTTGTTGTAGTTGTTGTTGATGTTGTTGTTGTTGAGCACACCACCCGTCTCCCTGTCGCTCCCGCCCACTCGCACGGGTACCGGGCGACCGTGGGTGGCGTGCGCGCGGATGTTGAAAAAGTCGCGCGACAGGGTGCCCATCGCCAGACCCGCCATCGCGGTGGGAAACACCCACAGTGCCAACAAGAGTGAAGTCGCCCAGAACACGAGCCAGTGAGCGCAAACCGCTGCCGCGGACCGTCCGGTGCGCCTGGCCGATGCGATGCGGATGGCGTGCAGTTCGCGTTCCATGAACAGCGCGAACGGCGGCGCCAGAAACCAACGCGACCACATCCAGGATAGTGCGTACGCGACGCGATGCCACCGCCACCGGTGCAGCCGCAACAGCGTCAGGAAGAAAGACGGCGTGCTGAGGCGCATCAGCAGCGACAGCGTCCGCTGCAGCGCGCGCGGCCGCGGTGCACAGCCATCGCAACCGCGCCACACGTTCAGAAACGCGTCCAAGTAGGCCACATACGCTTCCTCCAGACCGGATTCGCGGGCGCCATCGCGCACCACCCGCATGTACCGCTCCGACGGACACATGATCATGCGCTCCAGCTCAAAGGCGATGCGGACGACGTCGTCCGGCGGCCGCGCCAGCATCCCCTGCAAGACGTGCGCGTGCATGGCGCGCGCTTTGGAGTCCGCTCCAGCGACATCGGCGTCGGCGGCAGCGTCGAGCCACTTGCGCACTGCTCGCGCCCGGCACTGAAACTCTTCGCCCAGCCACCGCCGCCGATACCCGTGCGGCGGCAACCAGCGCGCACACACCGTCCACACGGTGTGTTGCGGGCGCGTCTGCAACATCACCGCCGAGCAGCGTCGCACCGGCGAACCGTACAACTCCACTTGCACCACCTGCTCCACATAAGAGGAGGCGTGCTCGCGGCCGCCCAGCCCGCCCTCGGTCATCCACAGCAGGTCGTAGTGGTGCCGATCCAGCGTGTACACCACGCCGTGAACCTCACTCACACATGAACGCCGGTTGCATTCACACCGTACCGCCGAACCGAACACCGGCTCGGCCGGTGGAAACCCCGGCGTGTTCATCACCAACCGGAAGCCGCGCAACACCGCCGCCTCCGCGCTGCGGTACTGCACCCCGTCGCGGTGGCCGAGCCACGTGCCGCGCGTCCGCAGCCGCGAACGGTGCAAGTTGGATCCCACCGCAAAGTAGCACACGCAATCCGCATCCATGCAAGTGCAGATGGCGACTTGGGTGACGTTGGCGTGGCGGTGAGCACGTCGCCCGGCGCAGCGAATGCACACCCCCACGCGCACCGAGCCACGTGCCGCACCTTCCAGGACGGGCGCACCGCGCGCGCGCCATCCCGCAAAGGCGCCTCCGCGGGGAGGGGCGCCGCGAACCGGCGCGCGATCGAAGTGTCGTGTCTCGCGCGCAGGCGGCGTTGTCGCGTCGACAGAGAAATGCGAGTTTCTCCTGCGAGTTCGGGTGACACGTGGGTATGACGTGTGTGTGTGTGTGTGGGCGGCGTTGCAGAGGGCGTGGGCGACTTGGGGTGTGTGGGTGTGTGCTCGTTGGCACCGTGATTTGGCAGTGTGCGAAACGTGTGGCGTTCTAGGAGAACATACCCCTCGGTCACTGTTTTCAGCATCCTACCTGCACCTGAAATATATTCCTCGTGAAGAGCGGCGACAGCATCGTGTGATAAACGGTATGCCGCACCTTCGCCCTCCCGAGTCCCCTCTACGACGGCCGTTTTCCAGCAGACGCCCACGCATCGCCGCGTGCGCATCGGTCCGTTCGCGCCACGTTCGGCGCTGCGCGCCGCCTTTCGCTGATCGTCGGACAAGCGGTTGGTGCGAGCGTGGTGCTCTGATTTCGCGATTCTCCAACTCCACATTGCACGACACTCCGCCGATCCACCTCGTTATGAGAGATCACTCGCCGCCTCTCTGTCCGGAATGGGAATCGACCTCTCCCGGCCGCTCCGCCCGCTACCAGGCGCTCCTCGAGTCGCGACGCCAGCTGCCGGTCTTTCCGCACCGCGACGTCGTCATCCACACTCTCCGCCGCCATCAGGTGCTGGTACTGGTGGGCGAGACCGGTTCCGGCAAGACCACTCAGGTGCCCCAGTTCCTGGTGGAGGCCGGTTACCGCCGCGTGGCCTGCACCCAACCGCGACGCATCGCCGCGGTGAACGTGGCCAAACGCGTCGCCGAGGAGATGGGCGTGCAGCTCGGTGCCGAAGTCGGCTACACCATCCGCTTCGAGGACGTCTCGCACCCGAAACGAACCCGCCTCAAGTACGTCACCGACGGTATGTTGCTGCGGGAGGCGTACGGCGACCCGTCGCTCACCCGGTACGACTGCATCCTGTTGGATGAGGCGCACGAGCGCACGCTCAACACCGACGTGCTGATGGGCCTGCTCAAGAGCGTGTTACCGCGCCGGCCGGAGCTGCGGCTGGTGGTGATGAGCGCCACGCTGGAGTCGGGCAAGTTCACCGACTACTTCGACCGGGCGCCGCTGGTCAACGTCAGCGGGCGCATGTACCCGGTGCGCATCGAATACATGCCGCAACCGGTGCGCGACTATCTGCTGGCGGCGGAGGAGGCGGTGATGCGCATTCACCGCGACGAGCCGCCGGGCGATATCCTGCTCTTTCTCACCGGCGCCGAGGAGATCGACTCGGTCTGCGATCGACTACGTTGGCGGGTGCGCACCGAACGCGATAGCCGATCGGCCGCTGCGCTGGCCCCGCTGCTGGCGCTGCCGCTGTACTCGGCGCTGCCGCCGCCCAAACAGCAGCTGGTGTTCGAGCCGCCGCCACCCGACGGCACCCGCAAGGTGATCGTGGCCACCAATGTGGCCGAAACCTCCATCACCATCGACGGCATCGTGTACGTGGTAGATCCAGGATTTGTGAAGAGCAAGATATTCAACCCGCGCTCGCGCGTCGAGTCGCTGCTAGTGAGCGCCATCAGCAAGGCCAGTGCGCAGCAACGCGCTGGGCGCGCCGGGCGCACCCGGCCCGGCACCTGCTACCGCCTGTACACGGAGGCGTCGTTCCAGCAAGAGCTGGCCGAGGCGACGCACCCGGAGATTCTGCGTTCCAATCTGGCCACCGTGGTGCTCACGCTGAAAAAGCTGCAGGTGCAGGATCTGGTGCACTTCGATTTCATGGACCCGCCGCCGCCCGAGACTTTCATGCGCGCCCTGGAGATGCTGTATTACCTGCACGCGTTGGACGACGACGGCAACCTTACCCAACTGGGCTCGCGCATGGCCGACCTGCCGCTCGACCCGCCGCTGAGCAAGATGCTGCTCGAGTCGGACCGCTTTCGCTGCAGCGACGAGGCCACCAAACTGGCCGCCATGCTGTCCACACAAATCGTGTTCGTGCGGCCGCGCAACAAACAGGCCGAAGCGGACGCCGCCAAACTGCGGCTGATGAGCGAGGCCGGCGGCAGCGGCGCCGGCGACCACGCCCTGCTGGTGCAGGTGTTCGAAGCGTATTTGCGCCACGGTCAGAGCACCCGCTGGTGCTACGAGCACTTTCTCAACGACCGCGCGTTACGACATGCGGTGCACATCCAGCAGCAGCTGGCGCGCACGCTGCACCGCCTGCAAGTGCCGCTGATATCGCCCGGGGTGCGCGCGCCCGATCGCTGGCTGCGTCTGCGCCAATGTGTGCTGCACGGGTATTTTATGCAGGTGGCGTTTTGGCGCCGCGGCAAGTCGTACACCATCGTGCGCGACGAGCAGACGGTGTTCCTGCATCCGAGCACCGTCGTGCAGCACCGACCGGCCTGGGTGGTGTTTCACGAGTTTGTGCTCACCACCCGCAACTACATCCGCATCGTGAGCGAGGTGCGCCCGGAGTGGCTGCTGCAGCTGGCGCCGCATTATTTCGACGAGCGCGAGTACGCCGACGGTGCGTCCCGGCAGGCGCTGCAACGACTCGGCCGATATCGTGCCTCGAAATGAAATACGGAGCGGGGCGCGTTCGCCTAGAGAGTATTTGCGGCGGGCGATCGTCCTGCGGGGGCATCGGATTCGTGTCGAGCGCGACGCACCGCTGCCAGCGCCTCCGCCAGCGTGTCGAGCACCGCGTCGATGTCGGCCCACACGTCGGCATCGCGGTAATAGGCCCGACAGCGCTCGCTGTGCTCCACGCAGGCGCGGCGTTCGCCGTAGGTGAGGTTGCGCCTCACCGCGCCGGCAGCTGGCACGGGCGTTTCGGGCGATGGCCGCAGCCATTCGGGGGGATCTGGCGGCGCGCGGCGACTCTCCACCGCATAGTACCCGATGGCGGCACCGCCGGCCTGTACATACATATCGTGTGTAAATGCGTGCGGCCACAGCTCGATGAGCACCGAGCGGTACGGCGGCAGCAGGGCAGCGTACACCAGCTGCGCGCCGTGCACCGATATCAGTGTATGGGTGTCGCGCAGCACCCGCAAGTTGCGGTGGAGTTGGGCGCGCGTGGTGGTGTTCCGGCTGGCGTCGATCACCTGCAGACGGTATCCCAACGATCGCTGCTGTTGCTGCAACCGGTGCAGCAACTCCGCCTCGTTGCGCAGCCGACGGCGACGACGGTGCGGCGCGCTGCCGTCGGCCGCGCCGCGCGACAGGAACGTCACCTGCAGCGGGTACGCCGCCGGCGCAACGGTGCTCTCCGGCGGTATACCTGCCCGGGTGAAGAGCGCCTCCCGAAAGGCGGTCGCATCGGCGTAGGTGTGAAAGAAGCGACTCTTGAGCAGGCCCGGGACGATCAAGTGCTGCACGCACAACCACCGCTCCGAGGCGAGGGCGGACGAAAAGTGGTCTCGGGTGGCGAGTGGGGTGGGCATGGCCGCCGCGAGCACCGACAGCACGGCGCACGGTAAACCGCCACGGGCATCGTCATCGGCAGTGCAGTTGTCCGGGCGGCCGCAGGAGTGCAGCAACGCCGAGCGGGCAGCATCGTGGTGCGGCCGCCACCAGTGCAGCGACGCGGTCACCGCCGCATTCCCCTGCTGCCACTGCATCCACCGTCGATACACTGCCCAGGCACCCATCACCTCGCCCATGAAATGCGCCACGTTGATGCGGGCCGCGTCGGTCAGCAGCGGCACCACCCAGGTGCCCGGTAACAGCCGTTCGCTGGCGGGGGCGCTCGCGGCCGTGCCCCAGTGCGCCTGCCGCTCCTGCAGGAATAACAACAACTCGTCGCGGAGCGTCGAATCCGATGACGAAAAGAAAGGAGGCATCTGGCCACGCCACTGTAGCTGTCGCCGGTCGACGTCCACACAAACCGGTCCGCGCACCTCCAGCACCCGCTCGGTGTACGTGCGCACCCGGTCGGATCGTTTGCGATGCGCATATCGATGCAGCTGGAGGCCGGGTGCTTCCGCTCCGCCGTCTCCCCACAGAGGACGTGACTCTTGATCGTTTGATCGAATAGAATCAGACTCTCCCACCGTTGTCCGTGCCTCGTTCCCGCACAGCCCCTCCGTCCACCCGGGATAACGCCAGCCCCAGCACGGGCCCACCGCTCCCCACACCCCGAACCACAGCAGCAACCAGCACCCCCAACGCGCCCATAGGAAAGCGCTCCCGTCTCCCAATCGATACGTTCCCCCTCCCATCGATCACTCCGAAGGATGTCCTGACGGCATGACCCCTGCCATGGTGGTGGCCCATCGCACCCGCCGTCCGGACCATCCGGCAACCTCCGCCTCCGCGTTCGCGCGCGCCCCAGCGGACGGCCCCGGTCGTCTTTCGGTCGGCGGGCGGCGGCGTTGGGCGCTCGGAACTCCATCTTTCCCCGTCGAATGGCCCCGACAGCGAGTGCGTTTGTCCTCTGCAACGGACAGTGCATCGTATCTCGGCGAGTCCCGCGGCGAGGCGGCTGCCGAGCCGGTCCTCGCTCTCCATGGCGAGCCCCGACGCGGCGACACCGCCGAGGCGGCGCCATGCCCGGGTTGCGGGCGCTGCGACCGCCGCCAGGCGACCCGCGGCGAGAAATCTACCCGTACGACGAGAACCCGGCAGCGCGTCCGCCTGACCCGCAAACCAACGAGGACCTCGACGAAGTGAGCGACGCGTTGGCGTCTCTGGGCGATCCCGACGGTGCCAACGAGATCGCCGAGGTGCACAAACAGTGGAGGTACGTGTGGGCTGAGCGCGACGAGCCCGACTGGCCGACGTGTCCGCGCGGCACGGTGCTGGAGAATATGCCGTTAGAGAGTATCATCGATAAGCAGCACCAGATCGCCACGTTTCAGGAGTACGGCATGTATGAACGGCCGCCGAACAACGGCTACGTGCGGCTGTCGATGTTGGAGATGTTGGAGCGCGACGGCCACATCCAGCCGCCGCCGCGGCGGTCTCAGAACATCATCGTGGGCGAAGACGGCATTCGGTATGAGGATGAAGAGGAGGAGGCGCGGGCGGCGGAGCAGGGGGGCAAGTCGCGGCGCAACCGCGGCCAGCGGTTGCATTTCACGCCGGCCACGGCGCGGGCAGAGGCGGACGGCACGCGATCGGTGCGTGACCGCCGCCGCCAACGCGCCGCGCAACCGACGGACTCGGCACCGGACGCGCGTAGCGGCCCGGACGATGTGTTCACGGACGAGTCGATGCGTTACACCGCCGACGACGAGCTGACGGCGCCGGACACCGACGAGATCGAAGAGGCGCCCGACGAGGAGAATCTGGAACCGCCCGAAGAGAGTCTCATGGAGGCGGATGAGGAGGAGGAGGAAGATTTGGACTTGGATCTGGAGGGCGACGACGAGGAAGAGGAGGGCGAGGAGCTGCTCGCGACTGCGGAGGAGGAGGAGGAGGAGGAGGACGGCACCGAGTTGAGGGCGCGCCACGGGGACCCCACGGATGCCGACGAAGAGGAGGAGGCAGAGGGCGAGCCGGTGGGGGCGTACCGTGCCGTGGACCTGGAAGAGGAGGACGACGTGCTGCCGGCCAAGAGTCGGCGCGTGCGCTATGAAGATGACGACGACATCATCGCCGGCGGCGACAACGAAGCGGGCGATGACGGCGACGACTACCTCGACGCGTTCGAAGTGGACGACACCGACGATGACCCGTTCGGGTTGCGCAACGACGACCACGGCGGTTTCGGTTAGACGAGAGCACGCAGACGACAGGGCACGTCGGGCTCTGCCGGGGTATGATGACCGAGGTGGTGGGCGTGCATGCGATGATGGTGGCGCTCGCCCGAACCGAACGCCACTCGACACGCCGAACAGCATGGCATCGGGTGACATAAACGGGCATGTGTGCAGGTGGCGAGCCGCTCACACGGGCCGGCGTCTCCCGTAAAGGGTGCACGCCTCCATGAGAGGCGACCGTCGGTCGGTTGCGATCTCCGTCGCTGCCCTTTTGGCAGACTCGTCATGGGAGCAGCGGCGGTGGCGTTTGCACCGCCTGCGATACGTCTTCATCGACTGGCACGCAACACCAGGGCGTTGTGGCAAGTGTGCGGACACTTCCCGAGACGGCACCGGGCACCGCGGCGACGGACGCCGCTGCCCGCCGGCGCTCGCCCGCTCATGGCGACGGCGAGCACCGGGCGGTCGGTGACGCTGCTCGACCAGAAACAGGCGCAAGAAGTGGATGCACGACTCATGTCCGAAGAGTATGGCTACACGCTGGAGCAGTTGATGGAGATGGCCGGCGTGGCGGTGGCGGTGGCTGCGACCCGCGAGTGTCCCGAGCGGCGGACGCGGGTGGTGGCGGTGTGCGGCCCGGGCAACAACGGCGGCGATGGACTGGTGGCGGCGCGGCACCTGACGTTGTTCGGCTACCAACAGGTGGCACTGATATACCCGAAACCGGGTCGGCTGGCGCACTATCGCCGGCTGTTGACGCAGGCGCGGCAGTGCGGGGTGGACGAGGTGCGCGCCGACGATGCCGCCGCGGTGGACGGCGCTCTGGACCAGGCCGACCTGCTCATCGACGCCATATTCGGGTTCTCCTTTCAGGCTGATGCGCAGACGGGCATCCGTGAGCCGTTCGCCTCGCTGATCGCCCGCATGAACCGGGCGGCGAAGCGACCGACGGTGCTGGCGGTGGATGTGCCGTCCGGGTGGCATGTGGAGTGCGGACCGCACTGGCCGGACGGTGCGACGGCGCCGCCCTGCGTGCGTGCCGATGTGTTGGTGTCGCTGACTGCCCCGAAGCGGTGTGCGCAGCATTTCATCGGTCGAGCGCACTATCTCGGCGGGCGCTTCGTACCGCCGCCGCTGGCGCGCGCCTTGTCGTTGTGCCTGCCGGAATACCCCGGCACCGAGTGTGTCGTACGATTGTCGCCGGGGGATGCGGTGGCCGGCACTGCCGACGCCTCCAACGGTGGTGCGGGCGTGGCGTGAGTGGGCGGCGGTGGGAGAGGCGGCGCGAAGACGAGGAGGAGGCAAGTTGCACGGTTCGGGTTCGCGGCGACGCGCCCTCCACCCGTCACGGTCGCCAAGGCGTCGTGTGTGCCTGGTGCTGGTGTTGGGAATGCTGCTCTTCGTATCATCTCTACTCCATTACACCCGACGACACCGACTGCGGTCCGAGGCGGAACGGCGGGAACGACAACGACACCGTGCGCTGCGCACCGACCTGCAACGATTGCAGGCGGAGTTGGCGCAGCGCGCTGCCGGACCGACGGCGCCCACCGCGCCGCTGCGTCTGGCGCTGGTGCGACCATTTACCAGCGCGCAGGTGGAGCTGCTGGAGCGACGTACGCGCGAGTGGTGGCAGCTGGAGCACGCTGCGCCGTGCGCTTGGTGCTCAGCCGGCGCGGCGGCCGATCCACCGGCCGACTGGCACGCGGAGCTCATCTTCTACTATAGTGCGACGCGCGAACAGCACGCCGCTACCGACGCGGCCGTGCGGCGACGGCTGTTGGCCGCTGCGGCACTCCATGCGTCCGGCGCCGCTCACCGGCATGGCGGCGGCGACCGCGCGCCCAGCTGTTTCGACGCGGTGCACTTTTGGGTGCACACGGTGGACGACGCGCGTGCCGACTGCCATCCGGACGCGTCCTGTCTCGCATTCTACGCGCTGTTATCGCGACTGACACCGTCTGTGGCCGACCGCCCCCGCACTGTCCCCCGCTACTCCCACCTGTTCTGGATGGAGCCGGATGTGGTGCCCATTCGGCCGCGCTGGCTGGACCGTTCACTTTATCGGCTGGTGCAGCAGGCCGCAGCACCCGAGGCAGCGTGGCTGGTGGGCAGTGTATCGCACGACCCCGTCGGCGACTATCGCGACTACCACCTCAACGGGAATGCGCTGTACGCGGTTGGGCAGCCGGCGTTTGTGCACGATTATGTACAGCAGCGGGTGATGCGCAAGTATGCGCGCACCGCCCGCGTGCCGTTTGTGGACGGCTGCAGCGGCACCAGCTACGGCGGCTTTGACGTGTCGCTATCGCGCTACCTCTACGATGCCAACATGACGCGCGATGAGTGGGCGTACGTGCAACGCACCCTGCACCGCTTTCGCGCCACCGAGGTGGTGGTGAATATGGGCAACGGCAAGCGCTGGCGACCGTGGCAGCTGATCGGGGATGCGGACGCCGCGGTGGCGCTGGTGCACGGCAAGGCTGCCAACGCGGTGCGGGATGTGTGGGATCCGGACGATCCCGGCTGGCCCGACGCGGGAGAGGCGGAGACCGCGCCAGAGATGCAGGACGTCCAGCGCTTTTTGGAGGTGTTGCTCCAGGCGATGCAGACGCAACCCCCGTCGATGTCGGCGGCATCTGATGATCCTCTGTGGAAACACCTGCCGGCCTGCTTGTCCGACAACGATCTGGCTACTTTAGTGCGTTACGGCGCCTTCCCGCCGCCGGCGTTGCGGGCCTGGATCGCGCGCCAAACACGCCAAGAGCGACCGCTGCCGCCGCCCTTTGCGTGAGTCGTTCGGCCGTTACCGCGAGGGGAACGGCGTGATCGGGTGCTGCTGGCCACTGCCGCCAGCACACTGCCTATCCTCGCCTATCAACGCGCCGTCCTCCACCGCCCGCAGCCAATCCACAATCAGTCGGTGCGCTATCGCCTCCCGACCAGGCAGGTGAAACGCCGGCGATGACTGTGGCAACGCGGCGCGCACCTGTTCGGCGCGGAACCACTGCACTTGCTCCAGCTCGTCGTCTACATTGCGCGCCCGCGGCAACAGCCGCATCCCCGCCTCCTGCACCATCATCGGCTGTGCGTAAAACCCCACCATCAATTGGGACGGAAACGGCCACGTCTGCGAGTGTGCATACCGCACGCTGCCCGGCTGCAGGCGCACCCCGCTCTCCTCCTCCACCTCCCGCAACACTGCCTCCTCCAGCGTCTCGCCGGCCTCCACGAACCCGGCGATGCACGAGTACCGACCGGTCGGCCAAACGCGCTTGCGCCCCAACAGACACCAGTGTTGTCGTTGTCGTTGTCGTTGTCGTTGCGACCAAGATGCGGCACGGGTCGTTCGATCGTTATGCGGCTGGTGCGGCTCGTCGGCGATGGCGGTCACCAACACGATCACCACCGGGTCGATGCGCGGATAGACGGTGTGCGCACACGCCACACACTGCTTGCTGCGGCCCAGCAGCTCGGATGCACCGATCGACACCGACGATGAGGAGGAGGAGGAGGAGGACCGATGTTCCTGCTCGTCTTCCGTCCAGTTCCCCTCCCGCAACCGCCCCCCACATTGCATACAGTATCGAGTGCGCTGATGCCATTCGGCCAGCGTGCGCACTTGCGCCAACACCGAGGCGTGCAAGTCGGACAGGCGCACCGGACGCGACCGAAAGGTGATCCACCGCAGGGAGCGGCACGCGTCCGCGTCTGAGGCGGACGGCGTCAGCCAGCACGGTTGCGGCGGTGGTGTTGCCGACGGCCACAATCGTGAGAGCAGTTCAGATAGAGAGACGGGTGATGCTGTTGCATCCGCGGAGGGAGGCGCGGAATCGGTGTCGGCGCCGGATGCCGCACTCACATCCCAGAAGAAGAGCGCGTGTTCCACCTGCCGCTCCTCGTCGCCTGCCGCTGCACTTGGTGGTGGTTCCCGCAGCCATTGACATTCTGCGGGAAACAGCGTGCCGAACCAGTCCGCGGACACGTTGCCCAGCCAGCCGGCGTTGAGGTGGTGTTGGCGGGCGCGCGCCACCCACCCGGCACATTGGGTCAGGTCGGGCACCCGCCCGGCATAGTAGAGACAGACGGCCGCGTCCGCCCGATCGTCGTCGTCGTCGTCGTCGCCGCCGCCGCCGCCGCCTTGAGCGACCGGAGGGCCAGTCGGAATGGGTGTGCGCACCAGATGTCCCCAGCGGCGATGATACGGCAGCAGCCAGATATGCCGTGGTGCGCGGAACGGCGCCGGGCGGGAGGCGTCGGCAGCGGCGGTGACGTGGTTGGAGTGGTGGGCTCGCGACCAGACATAAGGCGGGAACGAGAGATAATTCGGCCACGGGCGGGGCACGTCGGGCATGACGGTGCAGCGAGCGGGTCGACGGGGTGAGAGCGTTCGACAGGGGCCGCGCGCGGTGAACGGCTCCAACGCCAAGGTAAGCCGCCAGCGACACGCCAGCTGGGTGCGTGCGACGACCGTTGTACTGCCGCCGCCGCACCCGGCGATGAACATCGACAACCGTCTAGAGGCCGATGCGGTGCGGTGAGATCATGGAGGCTGCTCCGCGGATGGCCAGGTAAGGGAGAGCTGGCGGAGGAGCGATGAGCTCGTCCGGAGAGGGGCGCAGAGGTTGTGGTGCGGTGATGCGAATGGTTGCGTGGGGAAATGTCGGGCTGATGAGCGAAACCCAACGAACCGACGGCCGCGCACGGACCAGGGGAGGATGAAACCGCCTCCACATCGTCAGGAGCGTGCAAGGCGTCTACCGAGAGCGCTCAGCACCCATAACTAGGTATCGATATGATGGGTGAGGAGGCACGAGATAGTCGCAGTGTTTACGCGACGTGTTGTCCAGAGGATGTGGGAGCATGTCCCGAGGGCATCCCGCCGATGCACTCGGAGCGAAAGGCACTGCAGTCCGTGCAGCCTTCTACCTCGAACTCCCACTCGCCAACACGCTCCCCTCCTATTACGCTGCACCCCGCCTCCCGCTCAGTGATTCTCTCGGTGGGCGGTGGGCGCGGCGTGGTGGTCGCCCTCTGCGTCGTGCCCGTCGTGCTCCCATGGGTGCGACAACCCGAGCATGTGCGGTAGATCCTCCCGCGCCCGGTAGAATATGAACAGCCACATGGTGGCGCCGATGCCGCGCGCCAGCAACACGTCGAATCGGGATATCTGCGGCATGGCGTGTATGAAAATGTGCGGGCGAGCCAGATGGCGTCGGTGGGACCCTCAGCCCACGCGAACGGCACCAAAATCAGTTTCGTCCACCCGTCGCCCCCGACACCCACCGGAACACGCTGCGGTCGTGATGGAATGGCGGCAACTCCCGCCTCGCAACGCCGCAGACCACACTTGTATCGGTGGCACAACGTCCTGGCACGCGTACACGCCCGGGTGCGCAACGCCTTTCGCGCACGCATCGCTCCACACATGTTTCCCTTACCCACAATCCCTTATCCACCATCCCCAACCGTTGGTGACGCTCGGCAGCGACGCAGGCGCGCGCAGCGTCTTCGTCCGCCGTTTCCCGCAACGTCGATACCGCTAGACAGTCGACGCGCCCACTGTCACCGTGTCGATTCCGCACCCGTCTACGGCTCCATCTCATCGCCACGCATCGGAGCACCAGCGGAACGTTTTTTGCGGGGATGGATTCACGGGTGCGGTTGCGAGGCGCGGGAGCGGCCACCACGCCCGCCGTTCGGGGCGTCCCGGTGGGCGCGCCGCCGCCGCCGCCGCCGCTGCCCTCTCCGGGCGGTAACGAAGCCGTCGTGAGCGCCTCCGCTTCATCCTCTTCCAACGCTGACGTCGTCATGGAGAGTGCGGTGAACGCCGGTTACTTGTCGCCCATGTCGGGCTACTCGGCGGTGCCATCGGTGGACGGCGGCGGGCGCACCCGGGCCGCCGCCCGGGGACGACGCGCGGCGGAAGCGCTGGCGGCTTCACCGCCGGTGGCCGCGACGCCACGCTCTCCCACTCGAGCACTGACGACGGCTCCGACTCCGTCGGTCGTGTCCGCGGCTCCAGGCGACGAACGATCGCCCGGACGGGCCGGCCCGACCGCCGCCGCCTCCGCGCGCGATACCCGCATGGATGTGGCCGACTCGGAGGAACCCGACGTGGACATCAACGAGGACGACGAGGACGAGGACGCCTCAGACAGCGACGCCTCCAACGACCTGTCGTGGATATCGTGGTTCTGCTCCCTGAACGGCAACGAGTTTTTCTGCGAGGTCGACGAAGACTTCATCCAAGACGACTTCAACCTCACCGGCCTCTCCTCTCAGGTCACCTACTACGAGTACGCGCTTGACATGATCCTGGACGTGGACGTGCCCGACACCGAGATGGACGAACGACAACACGAACTGGTGGAGCTGAGCGCCGAGTGCCTCTACGGCCTCATCCACGCGCGCTACATCCTCACCAACCGCGGCCTGCACGATATGTTGGAAAAGTTCAACAATGTCGATTTCGGACGCTGTCCGCGGGTGTACTGCTCCGGCCAGCCGGTGCTGCCGGTCGGACAGAGCGACGTGCCGCGACACTCCACCGTGAAACTGTTCTGCCCGCGGTGTTGGGATATTTACTTCCCGCGCAGCGTGGCGCACTCGCATTTGGACGGCGCCTACTGGGGCACCACCTTCCCGCACCTGTTCCTGCACACGTATCCGGAGCTGGTGCCGGAGCGCAATCCAGAACGATACGTGCCGCGCATATTCGGGTTCAAGATCAGCGACAAGAGCAAGCAGGTGCAGCGCAATTCGGGGCTGTCGCGAAGAGGGGATGCGCGCGGCGAGGATATGGATGCGCGATGATACCGCTCAAGACCACGGCAGACGCGCCGGCCAACATCCCGGCAGCAGCAGCGCCTGTCGCGCCTCTTCCCCGACGTCGTCCTCGGCTTCGCTGCGCTGCAGCCGCTCTTGCCGTCGTCGCAGCACGTGAATGCGCTCGGCGAAACGCACAAAGGGGTATTGGCGGAGCCAGGCATCGGGTGCGCGCGCGCTGTACACCCGCTCGAATCCGGCCTCGGCAGTGCGCTCCGTCACCAGGTGGGTGTACTGGCGCCAGTCTACTCGCTGTCCCGGCGCATACTCCCGCTTGCTGTAGTGCCAAGCGGGAATGTGCAGAAACAGGGAGATGCCGCTGGAGGCCGCCGCCGCGTCGATGTGTACATGCGGGCGGGCACAGGCGGGTGCATCGGCGGCGGCGGAGGTGGTGGTGGTGGTGGTGGTGGCGTGCACGCGGTGCAGCGCCAGCAACGCTTCAGCGCCCGGGTAATTGCGGCAGGACACCCCCAAAAACACCGTATGCGATACCGCCGCCGCCAGCACCAACAGCGCACAGCACACAGCAGCGAAGCGGCGCGTCCACAGTTTGCGGTCGGTCTCGCGCACCACCTCGTAATACGGGCGGGCATCGAGTTCGGTGAGCGCGCTGGCGGCGCGGGCGATCTTCTCGTCCGACACCGGCGACCAGCCGTAGCGGAACGCCGCGCCCAACACCACCGCCGCCGCTGCATTCGCCACCGGCAGCACGTAAAAGACGAACCGCAGCTCCTTGTGCGGCAACGCCGACATGCACGCCACATACCCCAAATAAGGGAGGGCGAGCTGCCGCGCCTCCGTCCAACCCAGCAGGGCGATCGGCAGCAGCGGCACGTACGTCGGGATGAACAGCAGCGCGCGCGGCAATGCCGACGTCCAGTACCAGTGCCACGGTGCGGTGCCCCATTCGTGTGAACGGTTGGCGACGGCGTTGAAGCGAAACGCCTCCCATTCGGGGTAGACGCGGCGACGCCAAAAATACGAGTCGACGACGACCGACAGGGCCGCAGCGGCGGCCGCCGAGAAGAGGGCGAGGGCGGCGCGGCGACAGAGCGCCCGCCAGGCGGTGCGCGATCGACCGGCTCGCCAGGCATCCGCCAGAAATAGCAGCATGAGTAGCAGCGCCAGCTCAAAGCGGAATACGGCGGCGGCCACGGCCACGAGCACGGCACCCGCATCATCAACGCCCTGTAGGCGGCAGGCCAGCGCCGCATTGGTGAGTATCAGCGCAAAGGTGTTGGAGAGCGGCCGGCTGGCGTAGAACAGGAGGTGGAACTGGCTGGCGGTGATGATGCCGTAAAACGTCCGCGCGTCCGGCCAGGGCAGGGCGCGTCGCACGGCCATCAGCGATAGCCAGGTGAGCGTACCCAGCAGCAGGCGCACGATGAGCAGCGCGGACCGTCGCGGTTCCGGCCAGGGATACAGAAATGCCGGTATGGTGGCAGCGAGTCGCGGTGCGTGGTAAGCGAGCCAGATCAGGGCGTGTTGCCCTATCCGTCGACCGAACTGCACTAGGTACACCGGCGCGGCGCTGAGCGACGCGAGGAGTAGCGCCCCGATGAACGTGCGCGGCACCACCCCCGGGAACGAGAGGTGATCGTAGTGAGAGAGTGCCGCGGGGCGCGGTCCCCGGAAGAGCAGATCATGCACCGCTTGCACGTGAAACGACTCTTCCACTTTGGTATACGGTGCTACGAAGAGGTGGAGGAGGATGACGGCGAGAGATAGCCATTCTATGGCGGCGGGCGGCCGTGGCATGGCGGTGGGCCACTGATGAGAACGGCTCCCGCGCCGCCGACACGTTGCGCGCTCCTTCCCACAGAGGATCCCAGTTTCTCCGATGCGTTTTCGAGAAACAGCCCTGCTGCACCGATCAGATGGGCTCTGCTTTCGCCGAACTGATGCAGGGAAGTGCGCGGCCAGTGCCCGACCCACCTGCGCCCCTCGTCAGCCCACACACTTCTCCGAGCTTCCCGAGGGATCTGGTTTCCAAGTAGTAGTCTAGCTAGACTTGACCGCGAAGGGTGCCCCTCTCGTGGCGCGACCCGCCGTTCGGTCCCTGCAGTACCCGATGACGACGATGTTAGAGTGTCCGACCGGGTGGTCAAACGCTGCCGAGAAGCGGCCGCGCCAAGCGCTCGATCGGATCTGAACGCCGATGCGCGGTCGATGGGCGCTTGCGAGATGAACGGCTGGATGATGCAGGATGCCGCCTCTTCGCAGAACCACCTCCTCAAGGACGACACAGATAGGCGGAGCGTGAGAGACCGTGCACAACGGCCAACGCGACCCGCAACAGGTTGCATACGGCATTCTGTGCCCGGCCTACCTTCTATGTCGTCCTCGGTGTAGAGAGTCGAAGAATCCTGCCGCGTCCGACCTCACACTTTTACGTCCACTCCGGGCACTGCAGAGCTCGAAAGGCGGGTCTTACCGCGAGGAACGCCTCGAACGGCTCCCAGAGTGGCGTCAAGCTTTGTGAACCCGCTTAACGACCAGATCTTCAGGAGAGTCCGGAGAAGTGGCTGTTGACGGAGGACGGAACCGGTTCGTGCAGGAGGCGCCATTCGGTGAGCGTACATTGTTCCGGGCTGGCAGAGGGCGCAGCTGGATCAAGGGCGCCGTCATCACCACCGGTAGCGCGTAGAAAAACGAGGGAGCGCGATTTTGTCGCAGCGCGCCCTCGCATCGTCTCCAGGCGTTTCGCTTGTGGTCTCCTGGGCGGCACTTGATCTTGGCAACGCGCTCCACCCAACGCATCTTCTCCGGTGATCTTTCTCCGTTCCGCCCATCATGCCGGAGGCATTCCGCACCGACTTTGCTCGCGAACGGGAAGATGCTCGAAGCTTTGCGGATCGCGAGTCACTGAGTGCCAACTCCCGCAAACGTCCACCACCCCGCACGCTCCTGGCCGCCGCCGTCCCCAAGTATCTCCGCACTGCGCACGTGCTCACCGGGTATCGCAACGTGCAACTGACGGAGGGGTCCTGGCAACGCACTTGGGCCACGTTATGGCAGTGGAACAACGAGACGTTGGACGTTTGGACGCACTTGCTGCCCTCTCTGATCTACCTCTTGTTGGCGACGTATTGGACGTGCCGTGCACCCTCCACCACCACCACCACGACGACGACGACGCTCGCCTCTCCGCGCGCCTGGTCGGCCGCAGACCGCTGGAGCATGGTGGCGTATGCGGCGGCGGCCGCCACCTGTTTCGGTGTCAGCGCGGCGTATCATTTATTGCAGGTGTATTCCTGGCGGGTGTTTCGGCGGATGCGGCTGGCCGACTTTCAAGGCATCGTCCTACTCATCGCGGCCAGTTACGTTCCGGCGTTGCGTCTGGGGTATCGGTGTTGGCCGCGCATCGCCCGCATCTTACTACTGACCAACGCGGTGTTGTACGCGGTCACGGCGGCGGCGATGTGGCGGGCGCACTGCACCGACGCGCGCCTCTTTCGCAACATCTGCTTCGTGGTGTATACCGCATGGGGTTGGATACCGCTGTGGCTGGGTGCCAGCCTGCGTATTCCGGTCGCCGGGTGGTTGACGCGACAGGCGGCAGTGTTGTGGACCATTTACGGCGTCGGGTTCTGGTTCCATTGCAGTGGCTGGCCGGAGCGCCAGTGGCGCGGCCGCTTCGACAGCTGCGGCCACTCGCACCAGTGGTTTCACGTGGCCACCGTGGTGGCCAGCGCCTTCTGGGTGCACGCCATGGTTGCCCTCCACCATCGCGCATACGCTGACGGGTGCAGCGCAGCGTAGGCAAACTCCTTGCAGTTTACCGAGATGTTGAGAAGACAGAGGTCGCTGCCGCTCTCTCCACGGCGATCCGCTCCCCGGCAGCCGCATACGCGGACATTCGACGCCCTAGCCGTAGATGATACTCCCCGCAAGATCCTCACTCCTGTCTCTCAGGTTCGTCGTTTTCGTAATACCTCCTCGATCAGTGGTCCCACGCGCGCCCGCTCGGCCTCATTGGGCAACACCGCGTGCTGCGGATCTTCCCCGACGCGCTTGCCGATCAGCACCACCGGCTCGAGCGGCATGCACACATAATAGGTGTCGGCGTGCTCGTCCATGAACGTGGCCAACACCTCCACTTCCTCCTCGGCGCTATCGCCGCCGAGCGCCGCCTCGCCGTCGGCATCAGCACGCACATCGAGCTGCTCCTCATCGTCCTCATCGTCCTCTTCTTCTTCCTCATCTTCCCCTGCCTCGCCGTAGAGATCCCCTTCGACGGTCATCACCACCGCTGATCGGTTCAGGATCACGTCACGGTCGGCCAGCGCTATAAACGCGTCCCGGAACAGACGATCCACCTCGGCCGGCTCTTCCACCGCCGCCAACAGCGATTCGCCGTTGCGTTGCACGAAATGCGCAAACACCACCGGCTGGTTCACTGGCATCAGCACCATGTACTCCTGGTCGTCGACGGTCACCACCTCGTCGACGTAACAGTCGAGGGTGCGGTCGCTCGGCTCGGTCGGGTCGGTCAGGGTGATTGTGGGCGCGTCGTCAGCGTCGACGTCGGCGGACAGTGCATCCGGGTCGTCATCGTTATCGTAGTCGCCGTTCGTGGCGGCAGCGTTACCGCCCCCGCTCCGGGAGGTAGACGCAGTGGTCCGGAAAGCCGCCGACGCTGACGAAGCGTTGCCGGACGGTGGCGGCGGTTCGGGTTGTTCGCGCTCGGTGGGCGGCCGGCGCTTGCGGCCGTTGCGCGGTGCCTTGGCCGACCAGCTGCGCCACCCAATCGTCCGCGGTGCGGCCACTGCCGAGCCTTCGTTCCAACCGGTCCGTGATGATGGGCGAGCCAGTGAGGACGGTCGATCAAGGCGGGCGCGCGGAAATATCGTGCGCGTCGCTGTGCTCGCCGGCCGCATCGATCCGTTCGGAGCCACCGCGGGCCGCAGGCGAGCCACGGACAGCGAAGCTGCCGACCACAAGCGCGCCACCGGCGCCACCGCCCACGCCACCCAATCGCCTCGCCACGAGGTGCGCAAGTCTGACCCCGTGTGGTTGCCGTGTCGGCCCACGCTGCGGATCCACTGCGCGCTCGCGCGCAACGTGCTCTCTCCCGGCGCCATGAGGTGCGGTGTGCACGTGCCCCAAAAGTTGCACTCTCTTTGCGCCCACTTCGCTTTGTCACAGCACAACGAACGCGCCAGCGATACGCCCTGCCGTCTGATGGAGTCCAGGGTCCACCGGCCACCCGGTCGGCAGTGCGGTCCGACGCACAAGAGCGCCCGCCGGCGTCCGACAGCGGCGACGGGGCAATGCGCGCTCGGGTCCGGACCTCTCATCGCGTGTCGCGAGGCAGAGGCGGGACACCGTGAAGAGGCGGTAGTGGAGAAAGGGTGGGACAAGCATAACAAGGACCAGTGTACAGCAGTGGGTGTAACCGGCCAACGAGGACGTGTGCACGTGTTTGATCTTCCGTCCATCCAGTCGTCCTCATCGCCGATTTACCCTCTCCCTATCTTCGCACGCTTCTGAACCAACTGGGTGACCAGGGCGCGAAAAGCCTCGCGTTGTTGCGGCTCCTGTATCGGCACACCGGTCTGCGCCTCTACCTGTTCACGCACCTGCTTGATGGTGGCGCTGGCGAGGTCCGCCAACGAGGCGATGACGCGGCGCGCCGCCTCTTGCATCATCGGATCCAACGGGGATGCCGCGGATGGCGGTAGCGGCGGTGGCGGTCGTTGGGGTGAGGGAACGAAATCGCTATCGCTCTCGGCATCTTCTTCTTCACTGCCGGATGCCTCCGTTTCCGACTTGATCTGCCTTGCGGTGGCGGCTGCCCGCGGCTCGCTCCGTTGGCGCTTCCGCACCCTCTCTCGCTTTCCATCACCCGCGGCGGCACGTCGGGCACCTGTCTCTCGCTTGCGGGTGCGCGCCTCGCGTTGTTTGCGTTTGCGCGCAGCAGCGGCCACCAAATCGCGCCGACCGGCCACCGCATGCGGCCGTTCCAGGAACGCGACCATGTGCTGCACCAGCTCGTCCTTGGTGCCGCGCAGCGGCAGATCCAGCAGCGTGCACGCCTGCTTCACCAGCTCCAACTTCCACTTGCCCAGTCGCGCCCGCATCCTCTCCCGCTGTGCCTCGGTCGCCGTCGCCAAACCGCTCCATTCCCGCAAGTTCTGCTTTACCTCACTCCGCTTGCCCGGTCGATGATACAACACGGCGTGTAAGCCTTTCAACACCTCGTCCCTGGCGTTGAACTTGTGGCTGAGCACGTAGTTGACGTTGGGCAGGTCGCCTAGACGCACGCCCGCAGCAGCAGCAGCAGCAGCAACAGTGGAAGGCGGTAAGACCGTAACCGGCGACGGCGCTACTGCAGCGGACTCGTCGGAATCAGAGGCCACTCGCCTTGGCGACGCCTCGCCGCTCCCCTCTTCAGGCACGTCCGGCGAGCTGGGAATGTCCCCTTCTCTCCGCTCCGTCGGTTGCTCCGCTGCCGGCGTTTCTCCCGCCGTCTCCTCTGCAGCAGCAGGCCATGCGGTGGCTCTCGTCTCATGCATGTCCAGCGTCCTTTCGGATGGGAGCGGCTCCGTCGCCGTGTCTGTCGCCGTCTCCCCGCGGTCGCCCCCGTTCGGCCATCCCGCAGATTCGCTCCGGGCGTCCATGCCTCCGATTGTCGGTGCTCTAGCGGACGCCTCGCGGCAGCCAACTTGCCGCTCACCCAGGCAACTGCCTCCACCACACACTCGCCTCCCCGAACCTCTCACCCCGCATCCGTCGTCTCCCCGTGCGCCGCAACCGCTGTCCGCGCAGTTCGCCTCGGCGCGCGCCTTCGACGTCCTCGACGATCGGACGCGCGCCGGTGCGAATCCCACGGCGTCATCGAAACGTCCGTGAATGCCACGCACGCAGCACAAAACAACTTTATCGACGAGCGATCGACGACATCTACCTCCACCCACCACTCTCCACCTCACATCTTCCCGCTCGCCAGACGACGCTCCCGTTCCAGATACGCCATCTGGCCGGCGATGATCTCCTCGTCTCGGCCGAGCAGGCCGAGGCTGCTCATGTAGTCATCGCTGCGCTCTTCACGCAACTGTTGGGCCACGCGCTCGGCTTCCAGCTGCGCCGGCGTCTTACCACACTCTTCAGCGTGCAGCGCTGCCAGACGCACGTACGCCTGACACTGATTGGCAAACTGCTGTCGCTCCTCGTCGGTGACCGCGCGCAGAAAGCGCGCCGGACTGCCCACCCAAATTTGATTGGCACCCACCACAGTGCCGGGGGTGACGGTGGCGCCGGCCGCCACCACCGCGCCCGGCTCGATGCGGCACTTGTCCAACAGCACCGCGCCCATACCGACCACCGCATGCTCCTCAATGACACACGCGTGCACGATGGCCGCATGCCCGATGGTGACATCGTCGCCGATCCAGGTCGGCGCCGCCTTGGACTCGTCCCCGCCGCCCGACGCCACGTGAACCACCGCGCGGTCCTGGATGTTGCTGCGCTCGCCCACGATGATCTTGTTCACGTCGCCGCGCAACACCGCCCCGTACCAGACAGAGCAGTCGGCACCGAGGCGCACGTCACCGATAACCGTCGCGTTCGGGGCGATGAACTTGACCGACGGCGGCACGATCGGTTTCTTATCCACCAGGTTCATGATCTGGCGATGTCGCGACGCGAACAACGCCTCTCGGTACGCGTAGTTGCCCTGCAAGAAACATCCCGCCCGATCCAGCGCCTGCCCCGTCTCCCGAGCCACCTGGCCCATATAGTACATCAACCGCCGGAACACCGGCATAGCGCGTCGATATATCGGAGCGCGGAGAGGAGCGCACACCGCCTCGACGAGTCGCCTCCCCGGGCGCCCCGTCCGACCCCCGTCCCAAGTGCGCACGGAACCACCGCACTCACCCCGATGCAGTGCTGCCGCGATGCACACCCTCCCCGATGAACAACGGCTAGCGTTGCCCACCGATCCGCGTTCCCCTGCCTGTAACCGGCCGATGACCTCCAGCACCGGTCGCGCTCCGACCGAACCGACCGATTGCGCCTTCGCTGGCGGCGCGTCGGAACGGCGCCGGAGCAGCGCGCCATCGGCAATCGGCGTTGCGAGGAGGCGGTGGAGAGGAGCAGCGCGCTCGGTAAGCACCGAGGCGAGCGTGCCTCTCTTGCGGGAGACAGCGGATTCTTTCGCGTCTCACTCGAACACACTCCTTTCTGGCATGTTGAGTAGGGCTCTAGCCCGCTGGCGTCAGCCTTCCCGGTGGCGGCGCTGGTTGCGCGCGCCACCGACGATCCCCATCACCTCCGCCCCCGCAACGGTTCCGCTCCCGGGACACTTTGTACGCCATTGGGGCGCGCTCACCTCCAAGCCGTACGCGTTCACGGCGCGGCCGTGGGAGTTGAAGAGCACCGAGTCGGTGGATGTGCTGGACGGCGTCGGCTCCAACATCCGCATCGACACAGTCGGCTCGGAGGTGAAGCGCATCCTGCCGCGCCTGAACGAGGACGTGAACGAGGAGTGGATCAACGACAAGACGCGCTTCGCATATGACGGCCTGAAGCGACAGCGGTTGACGGTGCCGATGGTGCGGGTGCGCGAGGGCGGCCTGGCGGGGCAGCTGATGCCGGTGGACTGGTACAAGGCGCGCGCGGTGCTGTTTCACTGGCTGGCGCGGTGTATGCGCACCGCCTACGCCTCCGAAGAATCGGGACTATTTGAGGCGCATGCCATCATTGGGCCGTACGTGGACGTGGAGTCGGTGGCGGCCATGCGGCGCATCTTCTACTCGGTGCTGCCCGAGGGCACCGCGCACGTGCACGTGCAGGAGCACGCCCGCACCGGCGCGCCGCCCACCGACTGGCGCTACGCGTACTGCGCCAACACCACGCTGGCCGGTTTGGAGCGCGCCGACGTGGTGTTGCTGGTGGGCACCGACCCGCGACATGAGGCACCGCTGCTGAATACACGGCTGCGCAAGGCGGTGCTGTTCGGCAATGCCCGTGTCGGCCTCATCGGGAGCGGCGTCGATCTGACCTACAACCGCGAGCACGTGGTGCACCTCGGACTGGGTCCGCAGACGCTGCGCAACGTGTCCGAGGGACGACACCCGTTCTGTGTGCAACTGGCGGCGGCCGAGCGGCCGGCGTTGATCGTGGGACAGCGCGCACTGCAACGGCAAGACGGCGCGCTGGTGTACCAGTGCGTGGAGCGACTGATGCAACATCTGCCGCGGCTGATGCCGGCCGACGGTTCGTGGAACGGCCTGAACGTGTTGCACGCGGCCGCCAACACCGTAGGCGCGCTGGATCTCGGCTTTGATGAGACGCTGCGCGGCAGTCGATGGGTGGACGCAGCGACGACCCAGACGCCGGGCGCACGGCCGTGGCATCGCGCCAAGCTGCTCTTCCTGCTGGGCGCGGATGACGTGGATGGATTGGAGCAGCTGCCCGAGGACTGCTTCGTGGTGTATCAGGGACACCACGGCGATTACGGTGCCAGCATCGCCGACCTAGTGTTGCCCGGTGCCGCCTACACAGAGAAGAACGCCACCTACGTCAACACCGAGGGACGCGTGCAAGCCAGCGAGGTGGCGTACCTGCCGCCCGGCCAAGCCAAACCCGACGCGGAGATCCTGGACGAGCTGCTCATCGGACTGGGCGGATCGGGCGCGGTGTTCGACCCGATGGAAGATGTGGCGCTGCTGGCGCCACATCTGCGATCTACCTACGGTTGGCAAGCACCGCACGTCGTCCGCGATGCCGCCTCCGGACGCGTGCATTTGGGTCCGTCGGCGGGCACGCTGCGCGACGGCGGGGAAATGTATCGGACGCCGTTCGGACCGCCGGTGGACAACTTTTACATGACTGACCCGATTACCCGCGCCAGCAGCACCATGGCCAAGTGCACGCGCGTCATACGACATACCAACTTTGACGAAGCGAACGCCTGAAAAGCGATATAATAAACTACACGGTGGAGATGCGCAGCGTGCTCCACCGGCTGGAGCAGAGGCCACACAGCCATCGGCGAGGTGGGGAGGTCGGTGGCGCGGCCGCGGTCGCCGCTGCGCGACGAGACGGCGTGGAGCGGCCACGTGGCGACGCCGGCGTCTGGACCGGAACGGCGATACCGCTGGGCGTCGCCGATTCTATCTTCTCCGGAGTGTCGGGTACCGCCGCACCATTCTCTTGCTGAAGAGCAGGCGTACCCTTCACCTCCCCGTTCACTGCCTCCCCGTCACCTCCATCTACCAGCTGGCACTCCGCTCGCGTCATCGGTAGCGGACGCGGCTGTTTGGCGGCGCCGGCCACCGCATGGCCGCCCCGACTACCCTCTGACGCCCCCGTGGTGCTCTCCGCTGCCGCCGCCTGCTCGGGGAACGCCTCGGCCCAGCGACTCTGCACTCGCACTCCGCGTCGACTCAACGGTGTCAGTCGTTTCAAGCGATCCCATAACAGCGACATGGAGCGGTAATGCGTGGCGAGGCCGCCGAGCGGCGTTGGAGTGCGTGGAGTGTCCGAGCGGGGAGACGAAAACGGACGCCCGCGAGACGCAGCGGCGCTTCGGGTCGTTGGCGTTGAGCGCTGCCGGAGTGCCGAGGGATAACCGTCATAAAATGGAGCAGGAGACAAGAGCGAACGGTCAGCGGAGGGAGAATGGGGACGCGAAAGGTGACGCAAGTGATGCCGGGCAGTCCGCCGGGGCGAAGACGTGCCCGTTTGCTGGGAAGGTTGCAAAGGAGACCGGCTGCCCGTTCCTGCGACAGCAGTCGAAGCCGTCCTCTCAAGACGGTGCCGCGACCGCGGCAACACCGGACGCTATTCAGAGCGCTCCTCCCGGAACGTCCTTCTCGTCGTCAGCCCAGTGCCCGTTTGCTCGGGGGCGAGACCGTCCGGCGGTGCCGGCCGTCCGCGGCGTCCAGAGCCTGCTGTGTCCGTTGTGCCATACGCTGCCGGCGCCGCACAGCGCTGGCTACGCGTTAGCCACGCCTTGCACCCATATTTATTGTGGGTGGTGTGCGCGGACATCACGTCAACGCCCGTTGCGCGACTGCCTGATATGTGGATGCGATATCGACCGGTGGGTGTCGGGACCGAAGGCGGTAGAGGAGGTGCGCCTATTTGCCGACCTGGAGACTGCCGCTCGACAGCACTTGACGTTGGAGAATGCGCGACAATGTGTGTGGGTGGGGGTGCAACGCGGCGACCGTTGGCTGTTGGAGGCGGCGTTGCACACTTATGAGCGCGAGTTGCCCGCCGTAGGCACTCCCGTGGAGGAAAACGCTCGTGATCCCGAAGATGACGCCTCGTTTATCTCTCGCCACGGCGTCAACACCCGCGCCCTATACGGAGTGGCTTGCGGCAAGCTGGCCGAGTTGGAGTTGTCGCAGACAAATGCGGTTGAGGAGGAGGAGGCGGTGGAACGGGCGTATCGATACGCCTGCCGGGCGGTGGACCTCTTCGCCGAGCCATTCATGCGGGAACACGCACCCGACAACGCGCAGCACCTGCGGCAGAGTCTGCAGCGTGTGGAGCAGGCCACTCAGCGGTGGATGCAACAACTGCGGATGCACTCATCGCAAACCGCTGCGGATGGCGACACGCCCGCTGGGAGTGGCTGACGCGGGACGGTTCATGGCCGCCTCGGCGGTAGCGCGCAGCTGCGCGAGGCTGTGGCGCCAAGCGCGACGTCGCGCCTCCTGGTCTTCGGGGTGGGAGTGCATGGTGCACAAGGCGGTCTCCTCGATGGCGACGTTGGGTGCGTACGTCCATCGGGTCTGCTGCAGCAGCGCACGCGTGTCCGGCGCCTCGTCGACCGCTCGGTGCGTGTGGCGCGCAGGCGACAGCACCCACTCGGTGCCGTGTCGTTGTCGGACGGCGTCGCTGGCGCGCACTGGGGTCAACTGCACCATCGAACCGTACACCGCTCGCGCGGTGCGTTTGCGTGGCTCGCTAGCCGGATGAATGGCCGGTGCGGAGAGGATGTCGTCCTCGTCCCAGACCAGCTGCCGAACTGGGCTGGCGGGCGTGGACGGAGAGAGTAAACGCTGTGGCGCGCGGTGACCGTAGAGGTAGGCGTCGCTCTCATGGCAGGTACGGGTGATAGCGTTTTGACGGCGAGGAGTGCGTCGCGGCGTCGAGCGGACGACAGAGGCGGGCGGGCGCACGGGAATGCGCTCGGCGCGACGCTGCGAGAGCGGGGTCGTGGGGGAGGGGGAGAGCGACGCAGCGCTCATGGGGAGGGATGGGAGGAGGAGGAAGCGCAGGTCGGTGGAGGCTTCGAGTGTCAAATATGGTGGCACGCGATGAACGGATCTCTTCTCCAGTGAGCTGCGCGCAGTGCACGCCGTAACGTTTTCCAAAGCATAACGGCTAGCTACCTCGGCCGATGGCCGGTGCCTGGCTGGGGAGCGTTCCGCGCGCCAGGCGGTTTGCCGCGAACCGGACGCATGCAGCGATATGCGTGTGCAGGAGGCTGTGCATAGATAGGAGCACCTGCGTCCACTCCATCGTGCTGTGCAACGCGGTGCTGCCTCCCCTGCCCGATGCTCTACCCGTGCGTTCGTCAGGGACGTTGTCTCCCCAACTGGCCCCACTCAGCACCACTCACGTCGTTTGTATCACCTCGACTTTCGCGCCGACGCTGATGCCCACGTCCGTTCCCTCTTGACAACATAGCCTTCCACCGCACATCTTCCCAAGCGCCGTCTCAAGTTGCCCGCCAGGGCCGATGCCGGATGCTGGTGGGAGCGACGTTTCGCGTCGCGCCGCCGAGATTTCCGCGCATTTCTCGTCGGTGCGCGCGCCTGCTGCCGGCGTTGGACACTTACGGTCGTTTGTTTGTCCGTCTTTTCAGACACCCTCGGGCTGCGGCCTCGTGGATCGGATCGCCGAAAAGACAGCTTGGCGTGATTGTACAAGAGGCGGAAACGCTTCTGTGTTGTCCGGTGCTGCGTTTGCCCTGTCAAGTGCGCGTCCCAAGTTGCACAGAAACGGAGAGTGCGCGCGCCCGCGCCGGACGAGAGGTAGAAACGGTGCACTGACGCCCACCCGCTCTCTCCTTTCATTCCTTCTCATGGCGACGGCGACCCACCAGTCGGGCATGTCGCCGACGTCACGTCCGTCCCAGCGGCGGTCGACGGCGCCGCGCCGTCCCGGTCCGGCAGGTGGCGGCGAGGCGGTGTCCACGTTCACCTCACCGTGCGTGCTGTACCGAGTGGGGCGGGCGCCGGCGTCGGGTACGGCATCGCCCACCGCGGGTGGTGACGGCGACGACGGTGGCCGCGAAGGGCGACCGCTCAACGTGAAAGTATCCTGGGACCAGAAACTGTCCATATACGTGCGCCGTGCCAAGAGCTGGCTCGTCAGCAAGGAACGCGTGGCCATCAGCGGTATCGGCATGGCGGTGTCGAGCGTGGTGATGTGTGCGGAGATCCTGCGCGATGGCGGTTTCGCGGACATTTACCGCGTGGACACGTCGATGCTGAAGAGTCAGGCGCCGGGGGCGCCGCTGCATCAAAAGCCGGTGTTGGAGATCGTGGTCGAGCGCACCGATCAATTCCACGAGCTGATGCAACGCGAACAGGCGGCGCGGGAGGAACGTCAACGGCGAGCGCCGCGTCGCGCGGACGCCGACCGCCGCCGCGATGACGAGGAAGAGGAGGAAGTGGGCGGTGAGGAAGAGGAGGAAGTGGGCGGTGAGGAAGAGGAGCAAGAGCAAGGTGCGCAGGCGTGAATTCGACGGAGCGACTCGATAGATGCAGGACGTTTAGGATGCCTTACGCGGCGGGTTGGTTTTGGAGCCCGTAAATTTTCCCTCGATACGACGATCTCTCAGACGGCAGCACCGGCGCCCGTAGTTGCCTCTTCGGACAAGGCCTTGAGGATGTCCGAATCGCCCGCCTCGGTCACCGACAGCGCGGATACCCGAAAGTATCGCCCGCACGCCGTGCCCAGCTCGATCGAGCTCGCCGCGTAGTGGTGAACCATGGACTTGGCCAGCATGGCGTAGTATTCGAGGGCACTCTTCCGCAACGGTGGACAGTTGTTGGAGATGATGACCAACTTGGCCTTGCCCTGCCGCAGACTCTTCAGGGTGCTCTTGTAGCCGAGGCAGTACTTGCCGGATTTCATCACCAGCGCCAGGCGCGCGTTGATGGTCTCGGAGACGTTGCGGGATTTCTTGATCGCTGCTGCCGACGACATGATGAAGAGAGGAAGGCTGGGAGAATACAGTAGCTCCAGTCGTGCCGAGGTTAGGACGGTCACGACCTTCTCAGCCTGGATGGAGGAGCGTGTTCGCGGCGGAGCAGGCCCACGACGGCAACACCGGGCGTCCGCGGCGGCGGAGCGCCGCGGAAACGATCCCAACAGAGATGAGACAATCAGATGCAATTCGTGGCATGGGGCACTTGGCGAAAGAGAGAGCGCCTGCCTCAACCAGGGTGTTCACGCTCATGAGGTCGCAAACCGGCAAGCACCTCCGTTGACCTAGCCGCGGCGCCCGCTTTCTTCCATTTTCTCGTTTCCTATGTTCCCGCGGGATCATCCCAGCACCCGGGAAATTCTCCTCCTCTACCGACGGGTGCGCTCACAACACCGCCGGGCGCTGCCTTGGGACGTGCGGCAACTCGGCGACGAGTACGTGGCCGCCGAGTTTCGACGCTTGCGCGACTACGCCGCGCACGAGAAGGATCACGCGCAGTACCAAAGCGCAGCGCAGGAGTTTATGGGGCGTTGGCGAGAGTATCTACAACACATGGCGCAGGGTGCGGCGCCGGGCCGGGACCTGGACGAGCGCGAACGCGCACTGCTGTCAACTGAGCAGCAGGAACAGCTGGAGCGGTTGCGCCACTCAGTGCACTCGCGCGATATGGACCAGCCGCGATGACGAGGAAGAGAGATGTGGAGATCGGGAGGCGGCTGGTCGATGGTGTGTCACCCAATCTGGCCGGAGCCGGCAGCTAGAGATGTGCAGCCGAGGCGCAGATGCACGTGGAGTGCCTGAACGACTCTTGCCGTCACGTGCGTGCTAGGCATCATGGTTGTCTCGTCTTCCATGCATGCCGCAACCCGGCTGCTCATGCGCGTGCGCCACCGACGCGCTTCGGCATGTCGTGTCGCGAGGGTTGCTGTTCGCGCTCCCAACGAAAGGGACGACTGGCGCGAGAATCGCGTCAGGACGGTAGTCATCAATCCAACTGGCGAGTCATGTCCCGCAGGGCCGTTCGGCGGGCGTTGTCGGAGCAGACAGGAGAGGCAGCGAAAGCGACGGCACCGGTTACCGTATCCGATCCCGAGGCGGAACGACCCGAGTCGCCGGACGCTGCCGCTCCCCGGGTAAGCAACGTGTTCTCCTTGCTGGCCGAGGAGGGGAACGGAGACATGTCCGACGCCGCTGATGAGACGAGTGAACGCCAGCAGGCCACCTCAGAGAGCGCGCCGCACACGCCACCTCCAGAGCCGCCAGCAAGCGAGAAACCCAAGTGGCACCGCCACCGGCGGCGACGGCGACGGCGTCCAGCGCACGCCCAGCAGAAAGGGAATGGAGGGGCGAATGAAGAGCCCGATGTGGCAGACGTCGTGCGATCCTCTGCAGATGAGACGGCAAGCTCTCCGCTCCCTCCTGACCGTACCGAGCACTCCCCGGTGTGGCGTCCGCTGTTCGCGGTGGATCGGCGGCAGTTGCGACCCGACACGGAGCTGATGCGCAAGTTCGGCAAACGGGCGGTACACGCCGAACGTCACGAAGCACGCGATCCGTCGACAATCATCAACGGGAGCGCCCGGCACCGGACACCCCGCATCACCCGCTCGCTGTTCGTGACGCCGCAGCGCCACTGGCCGGCGTATGCGCCCGGCCTGCACATGGAGACAGAATCGGCCGACGCCGACCACTCCTTCCGATACGTGCACGCACCGGCGTATGCCGCGTTGCAGGCCGAGTTTGCTCTGCGCGCCGAAACACTCGATCCGGCGCTGTTGGTGGAGCTGTTGGCGGCGCATCCGTACCACGTGGACACGCTGCTGCAAGTGGGCGAGATGTATCGCGCGGCCGGTGAGCTGGACCACACCGGCGAATGCGTACAGCGCGCGCTGCTGGTGCTGGAGCAGGCGTTCCACCGGCGGTTCGTGCTGGGTGAGTCGCAGTTGCCGTTTGCGTGTGCGGAGAATCGGTCGCTGTATGCGGCGCTGTTCCGGTTCGCGCAGCGCGCCAGTCGGCAAGGCTGCCACCGCACCGCCATGGAGCTGAGCAAGGCGCTTCTGTCGCTCAGCAACGGGCCGGTGGACGCGGTGTTGCGTGGTGCTGCTATCGCGGAGGCATCGGCGGTGTCGCTGCGCGATCCCACCGGCGCGTTGCTCGTGCTGGACGCGTATGCGCTGTGGGCCAAGGAGTGGCACTGGATTCTGCAGGTGACCGACTCGGAGACGCGGTACTGTCTGCGACACTATCCCAATTGGCAGTACTCGCGAGCGCTGGCGTTGAAACGGGCGCGGGCGGATCTGCCCCAATTGGCGGAGGTGGCGCTGCATGCGGCCATGCGACGACATCCGCAGGTGGCGCGGGCGCTGTTGGGTCTGCCGGTGGAGGAGGTGGAGCAAACGCATTCGGTGTTGCAGCGTATGGCACGCGTGTATGCCCTGCGCGCGGGGCCCATCTGGCAGGGAGCGGCCGTGTCGCACTGGTTGAAACAGCGATGGGGTGAGATGGGAGACGCGATCGGAGCGGATGCGGAGGGCGCTGCTGAGGACGTGCGCTTCTTGGAGCGTCATCACCTGTATGGATCGATTCTGGTGGGTGACTTTGCGGATTCGGGTGCCGGCTTGCCCCCGGAGATGCTGGAGGAGGAGGCGGGCGCGCCGGAGGCAATCGCAGCGCCGACGCCAGAAGACGCATCGGTAGCCCCAGATATCGACCCGGAATCGAATCGGACACTATCCAACATGCACGGATTCCTGCACTCGCTGCTGCCCTGGAATGCGCTGCCGGCTGAGGACACTGCGGGACGTGCCGCGGAGGCGCGCGAGAACTGGGCACGGTTGTGGGACGCGTTGCAGGACGCTCTGCACGGCGTGGAGCAAGAGGATGAAGGAGAGCGAGATGGAGACGAGCCTGCATCGACGGACGACTGATGCTCACGTGTGGATACGGACAGCCGGGGAACGCGGAGGACGATAGGCGGACACACAGCGATACGGGGAAATCTCGCGGCGGCATCGCGCGCCCGCATCGAGATGCGCCGCGATGAGACGGGCAGCGAGCGTTTGGGAACGCGCGGGTTGCGACACGTCCCGCCCGGGCTTGAGAATTAGCCCACTGACGGCGATACAAAGTGCCACAGCAAGCCTCCACTGCACCGAGTATAACGGTTCTCACTCTGGAGCCCAGCTAGTCGCTGTTGCTCGCCTTTCTCGTCTCTGGTTATGAGCGGCAAAGACTCCCTCATTCAGTTTTTCCGCCATACCCTGTCCCGCGAGCCGGCAGTCTGGCCGCTGGTGGCTATTGTGGCAACTGGCATGACTTGGGGCATCTACTGTGGCCAGAACGGACTGCGTCACTTTCCGGAGGTGGTCATCAAGCGCGACAGGGAGTGGCGCGAGGCACGCGGTGCCGGCTACGTGCCCCCGGAGCGTATGCCCGACGCCGACCCGGTACGCAGGTTTCTGTCTCGCGTATCCAGTTGGGGTCCGTGGGCCAAGCCGTGAACGTCGTACGTGAAAGACCGTGGAGAAGGGGGAGACGGGAACGCATGAGGGAGGAGATGTAGATCGATATGTCGGAGCATAGCGAACAGTAGTTTACCGGGACGAGCGGGAACGAATGGCATAACCCAGTGTGTGTAAAGCAGCGCGGGGTATTCAGGTGTCTGGGAAATGCAGTTGCGAGAGACCTTGTCGGCTCTCGTGGTGCCTCGCGCGAACAACAGCACCGGGGTCTGCACGAGAGGCACGTCCGGCCTTGCAGCCGCCTCCCGTCGATTCGGCGGTTGGGGGGGACGGTCTCGGGGAGGCGGCGCGTGTGGTCGCTCACGCTTGCGGTCTCCTGCGCCCCGCTTCCGAATCATCCCCTCACCGTCATGTACATCAATCGCAAGGGAGAGGTGAAGGAGGGCACGACACCGTTCTGGGTGGATCCGGTGGGCAAGACGAGGAGCTGGGTGCGGTACTGGCTGCTGGCGCTGTGGGTGTTCGTGAACACGTTGTTGCGTCCGCGTTACCGGGTGCCCACGCGCGCCGCAACGGCACCGCCGACGTCGGCGCGCCCAGCGAGCAGCAGGGGCGGTTCGCGGACGACCCGTGGCGGTTTTATGAGTATACGGGACGTGCGCACCGACACCGGCTGCAGTTCGTGCCCGAACAACCCGTGAGCATAACCGTCGGGGGAGCGTTTATGCCGGCCGCGTAGCGCACTCGCGCTGTTCTTCCCTGTTTCCCTCCTTTGCTCGCTGTCGCTTCTGCACTGCGCGGTCGACCAGGGCCACCAGGCGGCGCAGGGCGCCCGGCGGGCCGACCACCTCGGCCAACGCCTGACGCAGGCGCTGCCGACGGGTGGCGTCGCCCAACAACGCCACCGCCTCGTCGGCCACGCTTACGGCCTGCAAACGGCCGACGCGCTCGAGCATCACCTCGCGATTGCCGGCCCAGCGATTCGGCAGCGCCACATAACCGAATCGGCCGGTGCGATACTGCCACAGCACCAGTCGGTTGATCAGCCGCGCCAGCAGCGCCCCGATGAGCGGTACTCGACACAACAGCCCGATGAGCCCGTCCCAGGCGCGCATGTCCTCGAACTGCTGTGTGGGCACCAACACCATGGTGGGGGTGTGCAGCGCGGCCAGCTCGGCGGTGTTGGCGCCCACCGTAGTGAGACACAAGTCGCACGCGGCCAGCAACGGGTACGCGGGCGCCTCGGTGTGCAGATGAACGGTGACCGGCATCGACGCGGGTGTGCGCTCTCGGTGGCTGCCTGTGTCGCCGGAATACAAGTGCGTGATACGTAAAACGGTGTTGGTCGCGTCGTTGCTTGCCCCCGGTCCCAGCACAGCCGCCGCCCCGCCCACCCGTTCCACCACCGGATTGTGTTGCGGGTCCGCGTAGGCCGCCAGTTGGTGCGCGCTCAAGCCGGGCGCCAGCGGCACCACGAATGCAATGCGCGCCGCGCACCGCCTCGTCATCCAGTAGGCGCAAGCCAGCAGAAACGGCACCATCGAGGCCAACTTGACCGACTTGGAGCCCGGCAACAACGCCACCAAGTAGGTGTTCGCAGACGATGATGTCTCGCGTCCCACAAACTTGTGGCGCATAGCGGACACTTTCTGTGGATTTTGCACTGACGCTCGGACGCCGTCCGTGGTCAGGTCGCCGATGACGTGAATGACCGGAGCAGTGTCCGGCGTCATTCGCTGCGTATCCAATGCTTGCCGGCGTCGCCGCCGTCCCCGCCACCGCCACCAGCGGGCCAGTCGGAACGACAGCTTCTCTCGTCGGGCCCGCTCCCGAATGGTTCGCCACCGCACCGCATAATACGGTATCCATCCGGGCCACATCGCGTCCCATTCGGCATACGCCACGCAGGGGTATCGCAGTCGTCGCGCGATGCAACCCGCGAAAAACTGGTCACCACCCAGAAACAGCACCGCCCCCGACGGTGACCAAAAGGCGCCTGGAAGTGGTGCTGTGACACCGTCTCTATTGTATTCATCTATGCGAGATCGGCGCTGCCACCAGTCAGTCGGCCTCTCCATTCCCGCCAAGAACGCCACAAAGTGCGCAGGCGGCAGCACCCGCTCTACACCCTCCATACCCCTGGCAACGTCAGCCTCACTACCGCTGGCGTGCACACACGGTGCCAGCGCTATCGACAGGCGATATCGCGCGGACAACAGCGGTAGCACCGGTCGCACCCAGGTCATCAACTCGCCCGGCCCGTTGGTGAGGATGAGCACGTCGGGCCGGACCGCATCGGATGAGGCCGCCGCCACCGCCATCCAGCGCCGAACATAAGATCGCCGACAGGAATACTGCACACTCCCGAAACGTCGAATTCGTGTCAAGGTGCTTGACGGAACACTCCGCACCGACAGGTACATCTCGTTGCCCGTCTCCTCGGACCGCACGCTCCGGGACCGCGCCTGCGCTCGCAATCCGCGCGCGACACCCGATGCCTCGATCCCGTCGGTCCGAAACGCGGGAAGCGTGTCGCGTAACACACCGGAGAGTCGCGTATGGTCGCCAAGTGGAGAGGTCTCAAGTCTGGAGTTGGACGCCGGTGGTGCAGAGGGCAGAGGCGTCAGCGCACGTCGACGCTTCTGGTGGTGGTGGTGGTGGTGGTGGTGCTGGCGGGCTGCTCGCTCACCGCGTATCGCCCGCGACTGAAACGGCAGTTGCCGCTGCTCACGTATGACGGCGACTATGGTGGGCTGAACAATCAGATCATATCGTTGTTGGTAGCTGTGCACTTGGCGCGACAGTTGAAACGAGCGGTACGGTTGCCGCCGGTGTACTGCGGCGGGCAACCGCTCACCCAGACGGCCTGGAGCGACTTGTTAGCGTGGGATGCAACCCTCGACCAACACATCCACCAACGCCGCCCTGTCAGCATCGACGTGCCCGTCACGTCAACCGATATCCCATCGCTGCAGTTGCATTCCGACAGAGAGTGTGCACCGACGCTGACCCGGTTGCGACGACGCTCTGCACAGCTCGGCCGGGCACCGCTGCATCTGGGTCGACTCTACGGCCTGATGCGGTGTTTCTCGCGCTCGGATGCCGAGTTTCTGCGGCTGTGGCGATGGATCCAACTGCGCCCGCCGACGGACGACCTCCTCCGCCTACCCAACGACGCTTTTATCGACGGTGATCCGAAGCCGCTGCGCATCGCGCTCCACTTGCGCAGCAGCGGATTCGAGGCCGCCGCCTATCATCGACGACCGCGCGACTTTCCAGCACCCACACTGCCCGAATGGGTGCTCGGCATCTCTCCGACCGCCACACTCCCGGACGCGCATCACGCATCTGGCGTCTGTGCTTCCGCCACCGAACAACGCGCGGCGCTGTGTCAGGTGTGTGCCATCGCCCGGCGCGACATCGATCTGCAGCCCATCCACTGGTTCGTCATGCACGATAACCGCTCCGAGTCGCTGCGCGCCCTGCGTCGCCTACGCCGCTGGATCGTCACTGAACGCGCCTGCAGCAGCACCGCCGACCACCTCACCGAACTCTCGCCTCCTCGCACCGCTCCTTATGCGTCTCTCGCCGGCGACATGCACTTCGCCGTCCACCACGCGCACATCTTCATCGGCAATCCGCTCTCCACCGTATCCTCCAACATCGCCCGCTGGCGGGCGTTTGCCGGATGGCGGCCGGCGCCCAGCCTCACCTACACCGGCGACCTGTTCCTGACGGCCATTCCGCATCTACTGGGCTTCCACTAGCATCACTCTTCCAGGGATACACGCGCCATAGCCGCCAGACTCGCCTCGAACTGACTGAACACCTCCTCGCTGGCGGTGGTGTGCGCAACCACCTGGGCGTGCGGCCCGATCTGGCAGTGGCGCAAGTCGCACTGCTCCAGCACCTCCGCGTGGCTTCCGATCACGCAGTGCTGCAGCACACAGCGGTCGCCGATTTTCACGTGGTCCATCACGATGCAGGCGGTGAGCTTGCAGCGGTCGCCGATGACGGTATGCCTGCCGATGATGGTGCCGCCGCGCACTTGACATTCGCGCCCGAGGGTGATGCTGCCCGGCGCCAGCACCGAGTCGCGCGCTACAAAAGTGCGCTCGCCCATATGGAGCGCCTGTTCGGGCCCGTCCGTCGACGAGGACGGCGCGGCGGAATCGGTCTCGGCCGCCGCGGCTGCTCTATCGGTTGCCGCGCCCGTGCCTTGATCATACTCGTTCATATTGTATGGGTGTAGATGGCGTTGCAGCGATGGCATGAGCACACCGCTGGCCACCTGCCGATTCGCCTGCACATACGTCTCCATGGTGTTCACTCGCAGCAGCGACGGTGCGTGCGGCGGCAGTGCCGAATACGCGTAACAGCGGATGCGATCGTCGGGCGCCATCGGTCCGCCGGGAAACAACGCGCGCGAGTAGGCAGCATAAGGCGGTACGGGCGGCAATAATGGCGCCTCCGGTCGTCGTCGCCGTCGCCTCCGGTAGGTTGCCGGTGATTCCGGCTCGCCGGCGCCATCCGCCACCGGCTCGACATCCGCACCTCGTTGCTCGTCATCACCCGGTACTTGTTGCGCCTCCTCCCATGCCGCGGCCGCTCGCCGACCGAGGGCAAACTGGTGTCGCACCAGATACGGCACCAGCTCGGACCGGATACTGCCCAGTTGGGGATGGTGCTGCAACCAATCCAGCACCCAGCGCTTGAGGAAATACACGTGTAGGTCGCGCAAGTCGCGGCGCACGCTCAGCGCTCGCACGTGCTGCAGCACTTCCCGCGGCACCCGCAGCTGCCCGCCCGCATCGGCTACATCAGCAGCGCTCTGCGTATACAACAGTCGTCCGGTGTCGCGGTCCACTCCGATAAAGGTTTGGAGGTCATTCCAGCTCTCGTTCGAATGGTTGGCGGCGGCGGCGGCGGCCTTTTTGTCTTTCTTGCCCTGGGTGCCTCGATGGCCATTGGTGGCGGTCGCCGTCGTGGCCGCCCCCACCACCATCGTCAAACTGGCGTCCAGCGCCCGGTGCGCATCCGCTGCCGCCGGCAACATCCACTCCCCGACGATGTCGCCGCTCAGCACCACCACATCCGTGCTGACAATGTCGTCACGCAGGTGGCACAGCACCTCCGCCGTGTCCAGACCGTCGGGCAGCGCGCGCAGCGCCACCGCCAGGCCGCGGGAGCCGGCGTGGGCGGTGCGATGCGCCCGCACCGCCGCGTCCGCCGGGTACAGCTCGTGCACGTAGGTGGACACGCGATCCAGTGCCGACGGACAGGTCACCAACAGCACCGCATCGAAACCGGCCCGTTCCAGCTGAAACAATGAGTAGAACAGCAGCGGTCGGTTCACCACCGGCAGCATACACTTGGGCGTGCCGCTGCTGAACGGGTGCATGCGGCTGCCCGGCCCGCCGGCCAGCACCACCGCCTGCAGGTCTTGCGCGAAGGAAGCATGAGCAACTGCGAAACTCATGGCGAGAAGGACGAGGAGAGACCTCGGTGATCGATCGGGACAAGGCCAGAATCACTGCAGGTTACGCGATGGAGGGCAACGCCCGGGGCTGAGATGGTGTTGGCCAGCGCGCCGACCACACCACGCCGATCGAAGGTGCCTCGCTACCCTTCGGCTCTATAGCAACTTGAATGGGCGCTCCACTACCTGCCGCACTTTCCACCTCGGGGCGCCACCAGCGAGGCCGCTCTGCAGGCGACGGACCGACGCGCCTCGAGCACGACGTCCGACGCCGTCGATGCCCTCTCGCATCCACACTCCGATACCCGCGACAGAGCACATGAGAGGAGGGCGCAATGTCAGATGGTCACCACCGCACGTGTCATTTTCACCAAGACACCCGCTCCTATTCACGATATCTTTACAAGTTGGTGGTATCGCCCAGGAAGCGGTCGGCGAAGCGCACCAGGGCGCTGCCGCGCAGACGTTGCAGGGCGCCGGCACCCATATCGCGACCGCTCCACCCGCACGCCGCTGCCATCGTCACCAACAACAGCGAAAGATAGGCCGCCATCCAGGGCCGCGCATAGAGCCACGCCAACAATGCCACGATGGCCATGGAGAGCAGCGCCGCCGCCAGCACCCAGTGCGTGACCGTGTTGGGCAGGCGCGCGTCCATGCCGCTCTTGGGATGCACGTAGCGCAGGTTGTAGGCATCGACCACGTGCTTGAGCACAAAAAATAGCCAGGCGAAGGGCCACACCAGCGGCACGAACGGCCCGAACAGGAAGCCGATGGAGAGGATCTTGATGTGCTGCGCGTACGCGAGCGGAAAGTCGTAGTAGGGCGCGCATTTGGCTTCGGCGCGCTCCAGCGGGCTGCGGGCGCGCACCCGTCGCCAGGCCATGCGCAGCAGGTGCAGCGGGCGCAGCAGCGCCAGCGAGTTGCCGGTCAGCGCCAATTGAATGATGAAGTTGCAGTAGAAGTAGGCATTGTCGCCGCGGAAGATGCGCTGCACGATGTACAGCGCGCGCAGCGGCTCCTGGCCGGCAGCGGTCCAGTGGTAGGCTTCGCGGGCGATCTCGGCGGCGGTGTTCAGCGCCAACGACGGCAGCAGCACCGTGTTGAGAAAGTAGTAGGCGGCGGTCTTGCGCAGGATGGCGGTCTCCTCGCTCGAGTGCGTCGGGTGCGCCTCGAAACGGCCGAGCAGGCGCAGCGCCACGGGAATGGCGTTGTTGATGGACACGAGCAGCAGCACCGGAAGATACGCCAGGAAAAACGCCGCGGTGAACGAGGCCGGCACCCGCTCCAGCGGGTGCGTTGTCGACGAGTGGGCCGCGTCCAGTGGCAGCGGTGCCGCACCCGCCAGCCAATCGTCAGGAGTAGCGGCGCTCGCATTGCCTGACGCGTTCAGAGGTAGGAACGCGATGCCCAGCGCGGCATGCGATGGCCACTCCGTGCTCGAGCGAGCGCCCCATATTGGGTTCGCGTTCACCACATCTACCTCGTCCCGTTGGCGGAGCATCTCGGCGCGTGGCGTGCTGGTGGCGTACGCCGTGGCGATCTTCACAATCGACAGAATGGACACCGGCGAGCTGACAAACAGGAGCCCCAACAGAAACAGCACGTTCAGCACCACCTGCCGCGCCAGATGTTCGCTCTGCCGAATGCCCACATTCTGCCACAAAATGTCGTGCGCATCCGGCGCCGGCTCCACCCGCAATCGCCGCAGCAGCGGGTGCGCCTGAATCAGCTGTCGGTGCCGTTCCACGGCAGCCATCAGGTCGGGCGACGGCGACTGCAACAGCGGACGTCGTTGCTCGTCGACAGCCGGATCTGTGCCCACCCATGCACTGCTCATCCGCAGATACTCGCTCCGCAGCGCGTGCAAGAGTCGCCGATAGGTGCCGCGGTCGCGAGCAAACTCCAGCAGACACCGCCGGGCCACGTCACGAGCACCGAAAGTGACAAACGCGCACGACGTGCACGCATTCGGGTCCGCCAGACTGGCCCGAGCGATCTGCTCGTCCAGGTGCTGGATGCGAGAGGCATACGCCGCCACCGCGTCGGTCTCGCGCGCGCGATATGGAGTGTCGTACAGGCGCAACCAGCGCAGGAGGGACGGCGAGAAACTCGCACGAGATGAGGAGACCGCCGGTAGAGCCGGTGACGATGCCCGTTCGTCGTTGCCCGTGCGTGCCGCATATTGTTGAAAGTACTCCAAGCGACGACGAGCACGCTCCCGCATGCGCAACAGTTTGGGCAGGCTCTGACGGTCGCGATAGGCAATCTCGACGCGGATTATCGCTTCCGGTGGATACAGCGTCGCGAACAGCGAGCGCACCTGCTCGGCGGTGAACCCGCGTTGCGGCAGACCGCGCACATACACCGTCCAGGAGGTGCGGCGCGGCGGCAGGAACGGGGTGTCGGAGTCGGCGGGTGGCGTCTGGGTATCGTCGCCATTGCCAGTTGCGCTGTCGGTGGCGCGTTCGCCGCTCGGCGGCATCCATCGCCCGGCCGAGCGCGACTGTTGCCACTGGCGACGCTTGCGGTCAAAGGAGAGGCGGTTGTGCTCGCTGTTGGGCGAGCGCATCACGTCGTTGCCACTTTCCAGCAGTGCCGGCGCTGCCAGATCATCCCAGGAGAGACGCATGGCCGGACGCGCGGCCGGCACCGGCAGGTCGCTGGAGGGTGCACTTGGCATCGCCCGCTCGGCGTCCTCGGTTTCCGGCGACGGCGGCAGTTGCTGCCAACTCTGCATCCGCCGTAAGCGGCACCTTGGTGGCGAGCCGCTGCTGCACGTCGAGCCGTATCGCGCCTGTGCTTTCGCGGCATCGGGCCACTCCACCATGCCCGTGCCGGCCTCCGCCCAGTTCACCCCGCCATGATACTTGTCCGCATAGAACCGCACGCCCGTATACAGCAGCACCATGCCACCGCTCATCAGCAGCCACGTCGGCAGCTGTGCTGCCGTAGCCCACGGCGACGCATCCCCGATGCCCCGCGCCGTCGTGTCCGCAAACGACAACCGCTGCCACCACGCCCACCAACTCGGCGCCTGTCGCCAACTCTCTTTGGTCAGCACATTGACCGGCAGTTGCACCAACACGCCCCAAGCACACAACGCGCCGGTCAGCGCCACACAGAACAACTGAAACACAGTGTACACCTTGGCGTCCCGCGACAGAGCGTCGAAGCCGTAAAAGAAGTGTCGCCAACCCAACCACTCCAACGGCGGCGCCACCGGCACCACATCATCCAAAGCCGTAAAGTCCGATAGCGATCGACTGTGTGGCAGCTCTCGCAACAGTTGCTCCTCGTCCCGTCCCAGCCGCGATCGGTGCGAGATCCACCGCACAAACAGCCCGGCGTTGAGCAACGCCGTCAGCACGTTCACCACCAACACGAACGGAATATTACCCGGCACCACACTGCCCTCCACCACCTTGGCGTCCGCCACCGCCATAATGAGGGTAGCAAGGGGTGGTGTTAGCGCATGAAGTGGCGGCGGTGCATGCAGTGGATGCGACGAAAAACCCGAAAGCCGCCACCGCCACAACGGTGCGGAGAGCGCTCGTCGCAGGGTGTCGCGTACCCGAGGGCGCGGCGATGCACTCGCAGTCATCGACCATCCCACGGGTGCGCTATGGTGATATGCAAGTTTATTGGGCCGGATGGGGTGGAGGCGGACGTTGGCGAGGTGAATCAGGGAGAGGCTGGGGGCGGATTGCCGGTGGACATACCGCGGGAGGCCACCGCCCGGCAGTTGGCGCAGGTGCTGGTGCAACTGCTGCGGCAGGGTGGTGGGTCTTCGGGGCGATCGGGCGGCAGCGCGGAGCTAGAGGAGATCCGTCGACTAGCCGGAAAGAAACGGAAGCTGAAGGAGGTCGGGCAGGATGTCGCTGGCACGGTCGACGGGCCGCCCGGAGCGGATCGGTGGACGGCCGCAGATGAGTCTCGTCTGGAGGCGCTACGAGCGTCCTACGCCCAGAGTGCCCCAGCACGTCGCTGCCACGAAGAGGACGCCCAGGATATGGCCCGCGCGGTGGAATTGTTGCAGCAGTCGGTGACGGATGGCCAGGATAACGGTTTCGCCGCCGGCTCCATCTTGCCGTTCGTATTCTACGTGATGGACACCGCCACCGAAATTCGCCGCTCGTTGGGGGAGGCGCTGTCGAGCATGCCAGAGGCGCACGCAGAGCACGTGGTGCGCATTCAGTACTTTCCGCAAGCGCGCTTCCGCATTCGACCGGTGTCGCGGTGCTCGGCCAGCATCCCCGGACACACCGAGGCCATCTTGTCGGTGGCGTTCTCGCCGGATGCGCGCCTCGTGGCGTCCGGCTCGGGCGATCACACGGTGCGGCTGTGGGATCCGGATGCGCAGCTGCCACTGGTCACGCTGCGCGGTCATCGCAACTGGGTGCTGGCGGTGGCGTGGTCGCCGGATGGCGCACGCTTGGCATCCGGCTCGATGGATGCCACGGTGCGCATTTGGCAAGTGGGCGAGGCGCTGGCCGCCGAGCGGCAGCAGCGGCAACAAAGAAGGGGAGTAGGAGATGACAGCGACGCGTCATCGACGGCAGCCGCCTCTCCTAGCGGCGGATACGCGTTGCTCGGACACAAGAAATGGATCACCGCGCTCGCCTGGGAACCGTATCACTTGCGCGACGGCGCCTGTGAGCGGCTGTGCTCTTCCAGCAAGGACGGCACGGTGCGCGTGTGGAATGTACGCACGCGGCGATGTGAGCGCTCGCTCAGCGGTCACACCGCGGCGGTGACCGCGGTGCGATGGAGCGGGCGCGGACGCATCTACTCGGCCAGTCAGGATTGCACCATCCTCGTGTGGCACCCGGACTCCGGTGAGCGCCTGCACACGGTGCGAGTGCACGGCCACTGGGTGAACGCCATGTCGCTCAGCAGCGATTACTTGCTACGATGTGGCGCGTTTGCCGCGGATGACGCGCCGCCAACATCGTCAGGGCAACCTCGACGACGCCTGACGGTGGAGCAAGCGCGCCAGGCACACGAAGCGTTGGGCGAAGAGCGTCTCTGTGCCGGTTCCGACGATTACACGCTGTCGTTGATACGGATGCCGACCATCGACGACAAGCCGACCGCCGATGCCGTGGCGAGCGACTCGATTGCCCGCATGACCGGTCATCAGCAGCTGGTGAATCACGTCGGTTTCTCGCCCGACGGCCGCTGGATCGCGTCGGTCTCGTTTGACAAGTCGGTGCGCATTTGGGACGGCCACAGCGGCCGCTTCGTGACCGCTTTTCGGCAGCACGTGCAAGCGGTGTATCTGTGTTGCTGGAGCGCTGACTCTCGCCTGCTAGCCACCGCCAGCAAGGACAGCACCGTGAAAATCTTTGACGTGCCCCATCGGGCGCTCAAACGTGACCTGCCCGGCCACGCCGACGAAGTGTACGCGCTGGACTGGTCGGTGGACGGGCGCGTGCTAGCCACCGGCGGCAAAGACCGTCTGTTGAAGCTGTGGCACTGAAAGGCGCTAGGAGATGATGAGGTGGTGATCTTTTTCTAGCAGGGGTTGCGCCTGCCTGAGAAAGGCAGAGACCCGCCTCGACAACCTGGTATGGTTGCCAGGGTGTCTCGACACTGGTTGGACCGGCTTTCGACAGGGCCACGTTTCACCGGTGAGCGGTAGCGTAATCTATGCAGCAGCGCATACATCACCGACGACAACGGTGTCGTGGACCGCGCTCGATAACACGGTGCTGTTCCACGACTGCAACTGTTGCAGGACGGCATCCCATTTGCTGGGAAGATTCAGCGGCCCGGCCTTCCATACGTAGTCTTTCGGCAACCATTCGTGGCTCATGCGCCATACCGGGCGCTCCGTTGGCGTTTCTTGCCGGATTGAGGCGTTGTCTTGGCCACGTTTTTCTGGCGGCAGCCCGCGTACTGGCCAATATATGGAGGCGGGTGGCATATTGACCGCTTTCAACTGCAGCGGGCCGTACGCGCGAAACGGGAAGAGGGAGCCGCACGTCAGCTTGCAAGGCAGTGCCGGCGGCGCGCCATCGGGCGGCAGCAGTACCGTGCTGGCTCGTCGTAAGAAGTGCGCTGCAACCCGCGAAAAGTCGCTGCGGGAGCAAATGAGCACGTCGGCGCCTGCTATCATGTTGAAGGCTTGCAGCGCATCGCCACCGGGATGGACATAGACTGCCGCTTGAGGAAATCGATCCTGCAGCCAGGTGTGGACGCGGCTCGGGGTGCCGTCCATGTCCACGAACGGTTCCTCGGTGGCCACATGAATTTCCAACTGCCGAGCGCTGCATCGGGCACCGCGTCGAGCGCAATGCGCCCGCCAAGCCGCATCCGCCGCAGCAACGTACCAGGCATCGGGCAAATGTCGCAACAGACCCTTTTCTATGAGACCGTACGCGCGACGGCCCTCCCAAGGTGTCTGATCTCCGCGACGGATATGGACGACCAGCTGGTAGCAATGGTTGGCTGCGCCAGAGCGGCTGCCGCCTTGGCAAGGCGGTCGCCGTGGTTGGTATTTGGAACGCCACCAGGACGCGGTCTGGTTCCAGTCAGATGCAAGTCTGCCACCCACCACAAAGATGCGGTGCATATCGAACAGAATGGGTCGCGGTGTCGGGCACGACGGTGGATGCTCGCGGAGGTATCGGTCGATGCAGGAGAGGAGCTCGTTGTCATTATCGATGGCATGAACCGAAGCAGCCAGGTTCACACGATCATAGGGGCGCGTGATATCCTCCATGTGCACCTCGCCCTTGCCCAGGTTGAAGAATGGCTCTGCCGTGCTGCCAATCTGGTGCCCCAGTTTGCGCAGTGGTGCCGGGTCGTACACGAACACCAACTGCCGCAGCTTGGCAATGTGGACCACGCGGTTGACGGCCATCAACGCGTGTCCAATGCCAGACTCTAAGCAACAACCAGTCATGGCGATATAGGCAGTCCGCGAGCAGTTCCCGGACCCTCTGCCCAGCACCTCGCGAGCTATCGCACCGACTGAGAGTTCGCGCACCAGCAGGAACGTCACCGCGCCCACGACGAGCCCCGCCGGGAGCAGATGGCGTGGAGTCGCGAGGGCCCTCACTCGGCTCTTCAAACTTTGGAGTCGAGCTGAAAGCATGACGAGCGTGGGCTCAACTGTGCGCTGGGCGGTCGCCGCGAATGCCCAGCGCTCGTCTCGTGCGGTTCCGAACGGGCGAGAACTCGAAAACCCGGAAACTGCCGCACGCCGGCGCGCGACGCGGACGACGCCCGATGTGCGAAAGGCGTTCAGCCCGATGGGACGACGGGAAAACGACAGGCGACGTGGAGATGGCGCACTCGGGCAACGGACGCTTTAGGCGCAGAGCGGTGTCCGCGCCGTGGGAGCTCCAAATTGGAATGAGGGAAACAACTGAACCGCTTCCTTCGAGGCCACACCATGGAACGACGCTCATCTCTTTCACAAGCCACTCGGCCCGGAAGGCGGCATCGACTCGTTCGGCGACGTCGTCGCGGTGCTGAGGCCAGGAGCGCTGCCGACGAACACACGGCCGAACATGTCACCTACTTTCAGAGGTGAGGCGCTACTCGCTGGACGTAAAAGCGGAACTGCGAATATGAGGCTGCTGAGCGGCCAGTGAGACGCACTCCACCCAGCGCAGTGCTTGTGTTCGCACGAACGATCACCGCGGGCGCCGCTGGAGAGTCCTATCCTCCTACCCCTTACCCGGGAATTCGTCTCGCGCTTTCGCCAGCATGCAACGATTCCGGAGGATCACACAGTTCCAGCGGCGGCGGTACGTTGCGCTGGTACGTGCACCCGCCGGGCATGTACGGCCGCGTCAACGGCTCTGGACTTCGGTAGTCCAGCAGCCGCTCCAGACCGCGCTGCACCAGTCGCTCGCCCTCCAACAGCGGCACGTCCTTGTTGGCACGAAACTCTTGTTGGATGGTGCGCGCGTGCTGCAACCACAGTTGGATGTCCACGCACCAGTCGCGCGACGTGCGCAACGCTTGGCGGTACAGCCGCGTCACCCGCTGCTGATGCGTCAGGTTGGCCGCGAACGGTGCCGCCCGCTGCATCGGCATAGCCGCCGTGTTGCCCATGGAGAGAGGGATCGTGAGGGTTGGCGAGCGATGGAAAATGAGGCGTTCGTTTCAACAAAACCGCCGAGCACCAGCTGGAGCGACCCGTTTGGCAGACCGTCAACGTCACGCTGCAAGAACGCCAGTCCCAAAGCCGCGCCTGCGCACAGCGCTCCTCCGCACGAGGCAGACATTGGACCACCCGCCTCCTCTGCTTTTTTTTCCAATTCACGTACTGCAAGCGTCACGCACGTGCAGGGAATCGTGCAACGTTGGCGACAGCGGACTCCGAGGCGACTCCAGCAAGTAGTGCACCATCCTAATCCAACGACGCTCGTCGGCCAGCGGGCCGAACTGGTACGCAAAACGAGCGGGCACCGCTTTGCGGCTGCGGCGCCAAGCCGGGCGCTGTTGCGAAGTGTTCGCTTTCGGCTCCTCCCTGTGCGGCCAGAACAGCATGCCATTGGGTTCGTCTGCGGGCACCAGTTGCAGCGGACCATAGGCACGATACGGCCGCCACGAACCGCGCGTCCAGCCACACGGCAGGGCGGGCGCGGCGCTATTGGCAAAGCTCGACGGCAGTAGTGGCGGCAGCAGCACCGTGCTGGTAGGTGCAGTGAAGCGAGCTGCCAGGTAGGAAAAGGCACTGCGGGACCCGACGAGCACATCAGCGCCGGTGAGCGACTCTAATGTCCCCAACGCATCGCCATCCAAGTGCAGATGGATGGACGCCTGCGGAAAACGCTGCGCCAGCCACAGGCGTAAGCGACTCGGTGCGCCGTCCATGTCGACGAGCGGCGACTCGGTGTGCAGGTGGACTTCCCACGGGCGAGAACGGCATGCACTGCGCTGCCGACGGCAATGCGCTCGCCAGGCGGCCTCGGCGGCGGCCGCATACCACGCATCCGGCAGGTTGCGGCGCAAACCACTCTCGAGGTAGCGCGGCTGTCCGCGTCGACGCCAACCGGGCGCCTGATCGCCACGGCGCACGTGAATGGCAATGCAGTAACGGCGGTGTGGCGCACTGTGATGGCGACAACTTGCTGGCCGCGGCGCATACTTGGCGCGCCACCAATCCAGCGTGCGACTCCAGTCGGGGGCCAGCGCGCCGCCCGGATTGAACCAGCGGTGCAGCTCCAACAGCACCGGTGAGGCTGCCGCAGGCGAGGCGGTATGGCGGCGCAGGTATTGGCGCAGGTGCGCTCGGAGGGTGGTGTCGCTGACATCGCTGCCGATGGCGGCGTTCACGTTAACGCGCTGATGCGGCTTCGGTATCTGGTCAATAGGTATCTCACCGCGCCCGAGGTTGAGCACCGCTTCGGCACGGTCGCCGATGCCGTGACCCAGCCCGCGCAGAGGCGCCGGATCGTACGCCAGCGTGTAGCCGTCCAAAAGTGCCAAATGCACAACACGGTTGAACGCGGTCAGCGTGTGGCCCAGGCCGGCGCGAGCGCAACAGCCGGTGAGCGCGATGTACCCTGACGGATGCCGCTGAGGACGAGAGGTGCGGAGAGCGACGAACCTGGAGGTCAATACTGGCCGCATCGTGCGTGAGAGGCGTAGGAGCAGGACGCCGAGCGCGAGCAAAACGACGACGGGAAGACGTCGGCGGCGGCGGCATCGAGGAAGGCGCCACCGGCGCAGCGACGCTCGACAACGTTGGGCGGCCTGTCGCATGGTAAAGAACTACCCATACCACGTACAGTGTGACGACGAGCATAGAACAAAGCCGAAAATGCCCCGTATTTGGGAAGGAGTCATTGCCCACGTTCTCGATGCGGGGTTTCTTTTCGTGACAGCTGGAGGCGGCAACTCGACGAAATTGCAACAACACGCCCCAAAATGCGATATGCACCAACAGGGCTGGTGAAGCGCTGCAGCAATAGGTTGTGCTCTGCTGCACACAGTCATCAACTCCTTTGAAGTTCATCCACCACATTCGCCCGACTCGCACCCGCCACGAGACACGGCGCCCTCGCGATTTCGGTTGCCGCGTCCGACCTTTGCAGACGCCTTCCCGCTCGGAGGGGCGTTGTCCCCTGCACGACGTTTCGATGCGCACCGCCTCGACCGTCACCTGAACCCGTTACCTGCTGATACCCGTGGACGGCTCGCGAGTCTGGGGAATTCCCTCGACAGTAGCCAGATCCTTCTCTATACACTCTTATCAGGTGGTCCTTCCCTTCCTCCCTGCCGCCATGACCGCCTCCGGAGACGCAGTCAAGGCGGGTGGGGCGCTGGGACGCAAGCTGACCGCTGCGGAGCGCACTGTCCTGGCGGAGGCGCTGCGGGACAAGGTGCGGGAGACGCTGGCAGGCGAGGAGCACCCGGCGGAGGATATGTTGCCGGAATATTTGCTGACTATGGTGGACAACCGGCGGACGAAGAAGTTTGTGACCGACGAGTTGGCGCCGCTGCTGGCCGACGGGGATCCGGCCATGAGTGTGACGCTGGTGGAATTTTTATGGGAGCGACTGGGGCAGTTGTTGACGGGAACCGAGGGAGCGGAGGCGAGTGCCGAAGCGGCAGTAGCAGAGGCCGCAGCTGCGAAGAGCGCTCGGGAGGAGAGCGCCACATCGAGCGGCCGCAAGGCGACGGCCAGCGGTGTGGGGACGCGCAAACGGGCACGCGCGACGGCCGCAGGGCGCGAAAAGGAGGAGCCCGCACCAGCTGCGGTGTCCACCGCAGAGGCCGACGCGCGGCGGTTGATCGAAGAGGCGCGGGAAACGCGCACCGCTCAACATCACGGCGGACAACGAGCGGCGGCGAAGCGGGCGCCGCGCCATGTGCCTGCCAAACGCACGGCAGCGGCCGACCATGCAGACGACTCTGCTGCTCCTGCTGCCGACGCGGGCACCAACGGGGACGCTGCATCCGCATCTCGGAAAGAGGCTGCCGGGGAGGAGGTGCCCAAATGTCAATTCTGGCCCAATTGCAAGCACGGCGATCAGTGTCGCTTCTTTCACCCCACCGAGCCGTGCATATATTACCCCAACTGCCGTGCCGGCGATCGCTGCCGCTACATTCATCCCGACGCCGGCCGCGGTATGCCGACGCAGCTGTTGATGATGCAAAAGATGATGCAAATGCACACACAGGGCATGATGGCACCGCCATGCAAGTACGGTTACGCGTGCGAGCGGCGACGTCAGAACAAACCGTGCAGTTTCTCGCACCCGCAGATTACCTGTCGATACGGCAAGAACTGCAAGCGGCAGCCACGCGGAGGCATGCCGGGCATGCCAGGCACTTGCATGTTCAGCCACGCGCCGCTGTGTCGAAACGGGTGGGAGTGTTCGCGGCCGGGCTGTGCGTTCGCGCATCCGGCCAAAGCGCCGGACGTTGCCGAGGCGGATGCGACAACAGAAGGTGGTGATCCGGCGACCGCGGTAGCTGACACGCCCGAGCATATGGAAAGCGAGCTGGGCGCCGAGGCGCAAGCGCAAGTGGATGAATGAGGCAGTTTGGAGAATGAGGGGATCTTTCAGGGCAGCGCGGACGCGGTCAGCGACTTGCAGTAGGACAGACCGCGCAGCAGCAGCACCGGCACCGGTAGGCCGTCGAGGGCCACCCAGCCGCCGCCGGCGTAGAGCAGCGGCAGGATCCAGAGGAGCGGACGCCCGCGGGGCGCCGCACAACCACCGAGGAGGAGGAGGAGGAGGAGGAGCAACAGCGGCAGGAGCGGTGCGACTAGCGCCGATACCAGCGGCAACGCCCATGGCGAGCGACAGTCCGGCGGTTGCCGCAGCGCCCGCTGCATCGCCTGCATGGCCGCCGCCGCGTGCTGCTGCATCTGAATGACCGCATCCTCCACGCGCTCCGCATGGGTGCGCGACAGCAGAAAGTAACAGATGGAGGTGCAGTGCGCGAAGAAGAGCGAGTAGAGTTGGAACTCGTCGGTGGTGAGCGAGCGCGCCACCGCCGCCACCTCCAACGGTGGCCGCGCCGTGGCTGCGGCGCTCCAGTTGCCAGCCGCTGCCAAACGCCCGGCACGCGGCAAGTGCGCCAACACGCCCTGCAACGCCTCGGACGCCTCACCGAGCCGCATCGACTGCCGCAGATGGCACGCCAACATAAACAGCGCTTGGTGTTCGTGCTGATAACAGCAACCGCCGCGCACCATGCCGTCGTGCAGAAAAGAGAGGTGGATCGCCCGCCAGCAATCCCCACCGTCGGCCAGCGCGTCCTCCGCAGCATACTGCGCCACCTGTTGCAAGCGCTCCTCACCCAGCCGAGCCGCCTCCAGCGCGGTGTCCCGTGCACCCAGACAGGAGACCACGGGCGCGAGGCATATCAGGCCGCATAGCACGCTCCACAGTGCCCAGCGCATAGTGGACTGTCCGTGTGCGCACCTAACCGAGCGTGCGCGAGTATCGTCTGCGGACGAGCTGACCGCCTCTTCTACTCATAGCGGTCGTGTCCACCTGTCACCGTCCGTACACCTGAACCACATCGGCGCGGACTATCGCCTCCAATTCATTCACTGCATCCCCGACGATATCCGCTCCCAGTAACCTGCCACCTCCGCCACTCGTCCGGTGCATTCCGCGGTGCTCCGCGGGGCGCCCGGTCCCTGCGGTTGACGTCCGACGACCAGCAGACGACAAGCACCAACGTCTTCCGCCAGGGCGTTGGACGTGGTGGAGATCGTTGCAGTGGCTGTGGCTCGCTATGACGGATATTGGATAGTCCGGCACCCTCCAACACTCCTTCCTCCTCGCCCATGAACGCATGGGATACCGGTGTGTTGCAGGCGGTGCGGTGGGTCTACGTGCGCACGCTGCCGTTGGCCAAACAGCCCGAGTTGCAGCGGATCAGTTACCGGGAGATGAAGCAATTGGTGCAGCGGATAGAGGAGCGGGCGGATGCTGTCTACGACAAATGGACGCGGCGCGTCACCGAGCGGTGTGGGAGCGCGCACCAGAGGAACGGTACGGACCGATCGCCGCCAGAGGCCGTTGTCCGGACCTCTGACCAGGACGGCGCCCCGACCACCTCCACCTCCGACACGGATATCGACAGCCGCACCCGGGTGCACCTGTCATTGGCGGCGCTGGCGCTGGGCACGTACCGCATCCTGCTACCGCTGCTGGCGAATGACGAGTCGCGCACGGTGGATGTGGTCGGCCGCGGCCTCGGCCTGTCCTCCCTGCGATACGACGCCCCACACGATGCGCAGTGGAGGTCGAGCACGCGATGGCGACGGTGGATGATGCGGGTGGCGTTGATGATGACGCGCGACGCCCGCGCCGGGCGGCGGCGCTTTGCGACGCTGTTCGTCAAGGACCTCGGCACCGCCTTCGACACCGAATGGGTGGCGCAGCCGGCGGCGGACACGCTGTTCGTGAAACGTTGCTTATACGCGGATGTGTTTAGGAGCGAGGGCGCGCCGGCGTTGACGCGCGTCTTCTGCGCGATGGACGCGGCCAACTTTGCGGGCATGGACGGCTTCGCCTTGCAGGCGAATTTGGCGCACACCGCCGACCGGCCGTGTCGATTTCACTTTCCGGCGCACCGTAAAGAGCTCAAGTCGTGACCGGCGTTCACGGCAGTGTCTCACTCACTGCTGCCGCCGCCTGCGCCGTTCGGTTTCCCCTCGTCGCCACGCCCCTGATTACCGTTATCTTCGGCGTTCAGCGCGGAGGTGTTGCTGCTGGGCGGCTTGGCCGGGCGCGACTTACCCAGCTCCTCCAACAGGCTGCCGGCGGAAGCGCCCGGATCGCTGGGGATACCCAGCGAATCCAACGATGCCATGCCCAGTCCCGACACGATATCGTTGGCGTATTCGGCGCGCGCTCGCTCCTCCGCCTCCAGCCGTTCCTTGTAACGCGCAGCCATCGTCTCGGCCTGCTCGTACACCACTTGCGGCGTCCGCAGCATATCGCCCGGTTCCGGTTCCAGCACTTTGGTGGAGAGCGACACGCGCCCCTTCTCCTTGTCCTGCGAGATCACCAGCGCCTTGATGGTCTCGCCCACCGTGAAGACGGCGTTCAGGTCGGCCACGTGGCTGTGCGAAACTTGGCTGATGTGCAGGAGGCCGGCCACGCCGGCCACCTCCACAAACACGCCGTACGGTTTGGAGCCGCGCACCACGCCCTGTACCAGTGCGCCCACCTCCAACTGTCCGATGTTCTGCTCGGCCAGCGCCCGGCGATGCGACACCACCATGCGGCTCTTGTCGGGAGTGACTTCCAAAAACTTGACCGGCAGCGTGCTGCCGATGAGGTCCTCCATGCGGCCGGACTCGCGCATCTTCTCGGTGCTGGAGTGTCCGACGACCAGGTGCGAGCCGGGCAGGAACGCCCGCAGACCCTCGATGCGCATCATGGCACCGCCGCGATTCACCGACATCACCTCCGCGAAGGCAGTCACGTCCTCGGCCTGCATCTGTTGCACGCGCGTCCAGGCGATGGCGTACTCCAGGCGGCGCACCGACAGCCGCAGCTGTCCGTCGGAGTCCTCGTAGCCGATCACCTGGAACTGGCGCTCCTCTCCCAGGGACAATACGTCCTGCACGCGCTCCACAGCATTCATGGAAACTTCGAGCAGCGGCAGAAACGCCGACGCCTTGGCGCCGATGTCGACAAGCGCGCCGTCGGGCTCGAACTGCACCACACGCCCGACCACTTTATCGCCCGGGTTGAAGCGTAAGCGTACGTTCTCCAGCGCCCTGTCCAGCTCGGCGTAAGTGAGGCCGTCGGATTCGGCCGCGCGCTCTGGCGCGAAGCGCATCATGAGACGTCGCATCTTTTTGGACACGGGCTGGTTCGCCGAGGGCGGCGCTACCGCCGTGCTCCCGCCGGCGTCCGCCGATGCGGACGACGACGACGACTCGGTCTGCATGAAAAGAATTGCCGGCGCCTGGCGACAGGGACTCCTGTGGCGAGCGCTACGGCAGCCGTCCGAGCGGCCGCCCTGCCTTGAAAGGGTCCACAGGGACGGCAGGCGCCGACGGAGCGCCGCCGTCGTCGCGGCGGGAATGAACGCGTGCATTTCCAGTTGAAAGTGGTGTTCTGAACACCAGAGCGAGCCCAAAATTCAGCAGATAACACTACGTGTAACCCCCACCGTGTCTACTCGACGTAGTATTCTCTGTGGCAGCTCTGAGGCGCTCGCACCTCCACCGCACTCTCCCTCCCAGACGCCAAAGCCGCCGCGAGCATCCGCGCCCGGTCGCAACGACGCGCGGCGGCGGCGCCGAGCGGGAGAGCGCCGCGGGCGCACCGAAGACGGCTCTGTGTATGGGTGTGTGTATGTGTCGGGGGGTCGGGCGGTGAAGAGAGTCCATGTCTCACGTGTGAACCTCTTTCATCCTCCTCCTCCTCCTCCCCTATGACTGAACCATCTGATTCCGACTCTCTCGGGCAGCGGCAACGCGATGCCACCTTCATCGTGCCCGCCGCCAGCACCACCCCGACAACCCTGGACACGTCGGAGTGGCCGCTGCTGCTCAAAAACTACGACAAGCTGCTGGTGCGCACGGCGCACTACACCCCGATCCCGGATGCCGGCTGCTCGCCGCTGAAGCGGCCGCTGCTTGAGTACATCCGCTCGGGCGTCATCAACCTGGACAAGCCGGGCAACCCGTCGTCGCACGAGGTGGTGGCCTGGGTCAAGCGCATTCTGCGGGTGGACAAGACCGGCCACTCGGGCACGCTGGACCCCAAAGTGACCGGCTGTCTCATCGTCTGCATCGAGCGAGCGACTCGGCTGGTCAAGTCACAGCAGTCGTCCGGCAAGGAGTACGTGGCGGTGCTGCGGCTGCATGCGGGCGGCGAGGAGCTGGATGAGGCGCGCGTGCGCCGGGCCATTGAGATGCTCACTGGGCCGCTATTTCAGCGGCCGCCGTTGATCAGCGCGGTGAAGCGGCAGCTGCGCATCCGCACGGTGTACGAGTCGCGCCTGTTGGAGTACGATCAGAAGCGGCGGCTGGTGCTGTTCTGGGTGTCCTGCGAGGCCGGCACCTACATCCGCACCCTGTGTGCCCATCTGGGGTTGCTGCTGGGCGTAGGCGGCCACATGCAGGAACTGCGTCGGGTGCGTTCCGGGGTGCAGGCCGAGGACGACGGCATGGTGACCATGCACGACGTGCTGGACGCGCAGTGGCTGTACGACAACACCCGCGACGAGTCGTACCTGCGGCGGGTGATCAAGCCGCTGGAGGCACTACTGGTGAAGCACAAACGCATCGTCATCAAGGACTCATCGGTGAACGCGGTGTGTTACGGCGCCAAACTGATGCTGCCCGGGGTGCTGCGCTTCGAGGACGGCATCGAGGCTGGCGAGGAGTGCGTCATCATGACCACCAAGGGCGAGGCGGTGGCGCTGGCCATCGCCGAAATGAGCACCGCGGAGATGTTCAGTTGCGACCACGGAGTGGTGGCGCGCATCAAGCGGGTGGTCATGGAGCGCGACCTGTATCCGCGCAAGTGGGGTCTGGGGCCGGTGGCGAGCAAGAAGAAGGCGATGGTGCAGCGCGGTGAACTCGACAAGCACGGACGGCCGAATGAGCGGACGCCTGCGGATTGGCGAACGATATGTCCGGATTTGTCGCGGCCAGCGGCGGCGGGGGCGGCCGGGGCCGATGAGGTGCGAGCAGAGGCGGCCGGCAGCAACCATCAGGCCGGTCAGCGTTCCGCAGGGGACGAGGAGCGGCGACGGTCAAAGCACCGCGAGCGCCAGGAGCGGCACCGACGAGCCCCCGAGGGCGGCATGGAGGCGTAAACGAACCCCAAGTTTATGGAACAACAACACGCCATGCCATGGCGTCCAGCGCTACCACTACCCTCCGCGGTGACGGGAACACCGCCCGCCTCCCATCCTCGACGTGCTCCATCAAGCCGACCGAGCGTCCGTCGCCGCCTCCTTGCCCTCCTTGACGACGTCATCACATCCGGGCTCGTACATTTCCCGCAGGCGCGCCATCCGCAGATGCGACAGCAAATTCCGCGCCGCCTTGGTATGATTGTACACCTCGCCATTAAACGCCTGGGTGGCGTCGCGCCCGTTCCAAAACTCCAGTATGCGCTGTCCGCCCGGATGCTGCAACTGAAAGCGGGTGCAGTCGTGCACGATGCCGTCGATGACGATCAGGATGCGCTGGTTGCCTTGGGCGGCCGCGCCCACCTCCTTCCAGCTCATCTCCGGCAGGCTCTCCCGCGGCTTGCCCCAGTCGACCTGTTTCTTGGCGTCGTCCAGCTTCTGCTGTTTCACTTGTAGACGCGCCTTGAGCAGTTCGTTGCGCGGAAAGCGCACCAGATGCCACGTCAGACCGAGCCACGAACACAGCCGAATGCACCACTTGGTGGGATCGTAGTGATACCAGCGCACGCCGTTCCGATAGTCGTGCGGAAACTCGTGATGGAAGTTGTGGTAACCCTCGCCCAGCGACACCAGCGCCGTGATCACCGAGTCGTAGCTGGTGTGGCCGCGCGAGAAGGTCTGCTCACCCCACCAGTGCGCCAACGAGTTGACGCAGAACGTGGACTGCTGCACGAACAGCATGCGGCCGAGACAGGCGTACACCAGCCCGCCCCAAAAGTCACCCCAGCCCAGCGTGGCGATGGCGAGCGGGATGACGAACGAGAACAGCAGCGCGATCTGCAAGTAATAGCGGTGCTGGAACCGCAGGATGCGATTCTCGTTCAGGTCGGAGATGTCCACGCGGCCCTGTCGCCTGCGCGGCAACTTGAACACCATCCACCACAAGTGCGCGTGCCAGAAGCCCTTCTCCACGGCATACGGGTCGCGGTCGGAGTCCACGTAACGGTGGTGCGCGCGGTGCAGGCGACACCAGTAGCGCGCACTGCCCTCGAACGCCGCCGCCCCAAAGCACGCCAGCGCCAGCTGCACCGCCCAGTGTGCCTCGTACGAGCGGTGGCTCCACAGGCGGTGGTACCCGCCGGTGATGCCCATACCAAAACAAAAATACGTTACAATGGCTAGCACCAGCGTGGGGAAGCGCAGCGGCACCCAGTACGCGCCGATCAACGTGCACAGCAGGGGTGTGAAGATGATCGTGGTCGAAAGCCAGTTGATCCGCTGCAGCAACGGCAGGTCGTTCAGTTCCTTCTCGCTCATCCACTTGGACGAGCGGGTGCGCTCGAAAGTGAGGCCACGCGCCACGTCATACTCGATGGTGGAGTCGGAGGTGGGCGACCTGGCGGGAGGCGGGGCGAGGCTCGAGGTGCTCGACGGGGGCGCGTCGGCAGCGGCCGCGTTCGTTTCCTCCAGCGCTGTCATGAGAACAGGGGGGGTGGAAAGTTACCCTTCGACGAGAGCAAGAGATGAGAGCGAGGGGTGCCGCGCAAGTGCCGGGCGTCTCCCTCGGGGGGAGTGCTGCGTCGCCGGTGAGCGAGGCGACCCGCCTTCGGCAGTCCCCAACGAGAAGCTGCTCAGCGAGGGAGCTGGTCGTACCGCCTCGAGACTTACAGTAGACTACAACGAAAGATGACTTGTGGGGGTTCGATTCCTCTGGTACCGTGATGGGTCGCGCGCGCTCCGGGGATCCGATGGGTGAGCGGGAGGGGAACGCAAACACGCCGGGAGAGCGCTCGAAGGCCGGAGGAGGGCGCGGCCGGTGGATGGAACGGGATCGCGACGAGGCGAGGGACGTGTGGTGGTGCTCTCGTTGGCCACCCGATGTGGCCGTGAGTTCTCTGCGGGCATTGTCTTCACAGACACGAAAATATTCTCTTCGTTCGTGTTAGGACAGTGCCAAGGTCTCACAGTAAGGCCACTTGGATAGGCTGAACGGACGTGGCGGGCAACGTCTTCATCACGGGTCAGCGTCGAGAGCGGTACTGTTTTCGTCCTCGGGAGCATGGATTTCGCCGCACCATTTTGAGCCCTCACTCACAGCCAAGCACCTAGACGACTACCCGCACTATTGCGCTGCGTGTCATGGACCCGAAAACACCTCCGTCTCCCTTGCCGAGAGACGACACCACCTCCGCACCCCATCGTTTGTCTTCCCTCTTCCAACCTGCTCGTCTCGGTTGTTTTCGCCTCTCGGCACGCAGCCGGCCGAGCAGCGACTACAACCGGCTGCACGACCAGGCCGCGCCGCGCTGGAGTTGGCCTTTTCAAACTCGCCACTGGGCCTTCGTCGCCCTCCGAGTCGCGCTGCTGCTGCTCTGCCTCTCGGTGACGCTTTGGGCCACTCGCCTGGCGCTGTTGCGACTGGACGCCTCGCTCAAGAGTTGGACGGCATGGCCCGGCCATCGCGATGGACAAGTATCGCCGCCATCGGCCGTCGCCAACTCCAGCTGGTGGTGGGATAGCGCTGCCGACGCCTCGTCGTCCGCGGCGTCCCGGCGACGGGAATGTCGGGAAATTGTGCAGCGGCACTTTCCCGGGTGGGTCGCAGCGGCAGGCACAACACCCTTCATGCCGCCGTTGCTGCTGGCGGTGATCACCTCGGACATGGCATACGTTCGCGAGGTGGCGCAACACTTGTACAGCGGTTGCTTGGCGGATGTGGTGGCGTTGGACGGCGGCGCCGCCTCGGAACATTCGGTATGGCTACCGGGCGCCCTGGAATTGCCCTCGTCGGTGCATTACGTGCGAGTGCCGCAACGGCCCCCGTGGTGGTTGCTGCAGCAGTTTCTGGTGCCGCCCTCGCAGGATCCCTGGCTGCACCAGCTGCCGCCACCGTTGCTGCGGCAGCCACCGCAATCGATGACGGATGTTGGATGGCGTTGGTCCGTAGATCGCTACGCTCACATTGCCGTATGGGATGACGTCGACCGCCCGCGAAGTTGGAGGGCGTGGAACCGGACTGCCTATCTGCAGAACGTAACGACCGACCGTCAAGCAGACATCACCGGACTGTCCGCGTCGACCGCGGAATGGGCGTCGTGCGTGTGGCCGCAACTGCGCCTGGCAGACGCTGTCCAGGAGACCGCGGCGCCCACTGGCGCGGCGAAGGCACACCTGCGCCGACTATTTCGGGCATGCTGCGATGCCACCACCACCACCATCAACAGCAGCGAACCCACGCGACCACTGCCTGATCCTGACGGTGCGCGCCCACCACCCGTGGCCGATCGGTGGTCGCGGGCCATAGGCAACTCGCTGGTGCTCATCGACTGGTCGACTCCGGCGGCCGCCACCACGGCTGCGGCCGGTGGCCTAGAGACCGAAATGCGCGAGTTGCGACACGCGCTGCACACGGAAGCGGCCGCCTCGGCGACGGCAACGAATGCGTCTGCCGGCCCGTGGCTGGTGTCGGTGGCCGCCGGCCTCGACGGCTCCAAAGCCATGGCACCCAGCCAGGCTATGTATGCTGCGGTGAACGAGGCCGACCCTCGCACCGTGATCATCGTGGCGCCTGAACTGGATTTTATCACCGCCGTGCGTCGGTACCTGACGCCGGCGGCCGTGTGCGGCGATGGGCGGCCGCCGCGAGACGTGCTGTTGCTGGCGCTGCGTGGCGGCCTGCCGCGCGATGCCGACGGTGCGCTACAAGCGGTGGATATGCTGCGCGCGGCGATGCCGTTCGATGTGGTGGGCATCACCTTGCGCGATGAAAGCACCGATACAGAATCTCTGGGGGAACGTTCGGGCGCAGCGAACCGGGAACGCAACGAGTCGGTGCACGTGGAACCGATACAGTTGCCGACGGATGCTGCTGCCGGTCTGCCGCGCGGCCCCCGACGCAGCGGCGGTGGTGGCAGTGAGCTGCACTCGGTGGTCATCGAGGTGTTCGGGCCGGCGTCGGCATTCCGCCAATCCACCTGGCCGTGCGTCTGGAAGGCGATGAGCCGTCCGGACAGTGCGTTGCTGACGGTGTGTGGCACGGGAAAGCGCATCGGCGTGTGGCGCGGGGTGCAACTGCCGGCCGAAGGGGACGGCGACGCCGGCGACGGCAGCTCGCTCACCGGTTGGCTCACCGAGGGCTTCAACTATTTATTCACCTCCACCACCAGCAGCGTCACTTCAGTGCTCGCGTGGCAGTGAATGTGAGAGTTTCTGTAGAGGTGCCCCCTACCTCCTAAAGGGTCAGCTGATGCACTGCGCGCCAGGCGTCGCGCTGCACCTCGCTCTGTGCCAGCGTCAGTCGCCGCTGCAGCTCCGTTACCGTGTCCATGAGCCATGAAACCATCTCTCGGGCAGCGGCGTCTGCTGTCCGCGGCTCGCCGCGCTGCGCACGCACACGTCGTAGGGCACGGGAGGTGATCAGGAACTGCACGTGAAAGGCGCGATCGGTGCAGCGCCGCAACACCCGTTGCCACTCATTCCGCGGGTGCTCCGCGGCCACAGCAGCACGCGCGTTGTGCATGTCACGCAGCCACTCGCCCAGCCACTCCGGGCACTCGAAACGCACCGACAGCAGCACCGAGTTGGCGCTGGCGTCCACGCGCACCCGACCGCCAGACAGCTGCACCGACCGTACTGGCGGGAGCGAGACAGAGGGAGAGGCGCGGCCAGTGCAGGCGTGGCGTGCAACGTACTCGGTCAACGGGTACTCGTTGGGCGTCAGAACGTGTAGGTGGTGTTCGTCAGTCGCGTCCAACCGAGCGAGCGCGTCCGCCAGCACGGTGCGCAACAGGTAGACGTCCTCCAACATGCCCGCCCCACCCCATAACGAACCTCAGCTCGCTCGAAACGTCACTCCAGCAACCAACCGCTCCCCTTTCACGGGATGCTCCTCGAGCGACTGAATCCCATCTCCTCGACGGCGTGTTACCTCCCACGGCAAGCAACGCTCCGCAACCGCTCGTACGCCACGACGATCCGGTTCTCGCTTCCGTCCGGGCGGCGGCCGCCACCGCGCGCCGAATTTCGCTTCGGCGACGTCCGCGCGCTCCCGACCGGCGGTGGGGCTGGTGCGCACACCCGGTAGGCGGCTCGGGGCGCCCCAATGTTCCAGCGGCGTCCGTCGCTGGTGTGGTATAGGGGACATGACCTCCGCGTGGAGGATATGCCAGCGCTGTTAGCGGCGGTGCAACGGGGTGGCCCGGTGGTGCCGGTGTTGGTGTGGGCGCCCGAGGAGGACGGCGTGTGGGCGGTCGGTTGGGCGGTTCGCTGGTGGCTGCGGCACTCGCTGCATGTGTTGGACACCGAGTTGCGACGCTTGGGTTGTCGCACGGGGCTGGTAGTGCGCAGGGCGACGGGTGGTCACTCAGTGGAGGGCGTGTTGGCGCAGTTGGCGCGCGAGGTGAACGCGGAGGCGATTTTCTGGAACCGCGTCTACGACCCGGTGGTGTTGCGTCGCGACGAGGATATGCGGAGACGGTTGCAGCGGGATTTGCATCTTACGGTGGAGTCATTCAAGGCAGAATTGTTGGTGGAACCGTGGGAAGTGACCGCAGCGGCGGCGGAGGCGGAGGCGCAAACCGCCTGCCCGCGAGGCATGCAGCGGTTTCACGATTTTATGGCACGCTGGATGGTCATGCCGCCGCCGCCGCAACCGCTACCCGCGCCCAACCGCGTGGAGCCTGTCGAAGAGGCGCTGCAGGCGCGGATGACGTCGACGATGGCGCTGGACGAGCTGCTGCGACCGATAGCGACCGACCGCTGGTGCGACCAGCACGACGACGACGAGGGGTTCGAATGCCCGGACGATTCGGCAACGTCCGCCAACGCGGAGGAGATGCAACGCGCCTGGCAGCCGGGACTGGTGCACGTGCATGAACGCATCCAGCGCTTCCTCGAGGACGTGTTCCCGTTCTTTGGCGATCCGCGACATCGCCAACGACCCACGGGCGGCACGTCGCGCCTCTCGCCGTACTTGCGTTTTGGTGAGCTGTCCCCGCGACGCCTCTATCACGCCGTGCGACAGTTTGTGTTGCGCGCCGAGCCATCCGAGTCCATCGAACGCTCGGCGCGCGCCTTTCTGCAACACCTCTGCCTGCGCGAATACGGCTACCACCTGCTGTTTCATCATCCGTCGGTGGTGGACACGGCGGCGGTGCCCGAATTCGATCGCTCCCCGTGCGCGGACGACGCGCCGCATCGCCAGCTGCACGCCTGGGCGCGCGGTCAGACCGGGTACCCGCTGGTGGATGCGGCCATGCGCGAGCTGGCGGCCACCGGATGGCTGCATGCCGCACTGCGCTTCCTGGTGGCGTCGTTTCTGGTCAAATACTTGCAGCTGCCGTGGCAGAGCGGCTCGCGCTACATGTTCAAGGCGTTGGTGGACGGCGAGCTGTCCAGCAACGCCATCGGCTGGCAGTGGGCGGCCGGTTGCACCTGGGACACTTTCCCGCTGGTGTGCCTGGTGAATCCGATCCTGCTGGGCGCGCGTCTGGACCCCGAGGGCACTTACGTGCGGCGCTGGTGTCCCGAGCTGCGCAAAGTGCCCACGCCCTACATTCACTCGGTGTGGAAAGCGCCGCCGTCGGTGCTGAGCGAATCGGAGGTGGAGCTGGGCCGGACGTACCCGCTGCCGTTGGTCGACAGTCAGACGGCGCGGCGGCGAGCGCGCGACGCCCTGCGCACGCTGCGACAGTGTTTCGGCGGGACGCGATCGCGAGGCTCCCCGCTTGATGCAACGGCGGCGGCACCGCCGGGCGCCGAGGAGCTGATGCGCGAATGGCCCATCGACGAGGTGTACAACCTGTTCGATCCCAAACAGGAAGACGTGTACGACGCCATCGAGCTGGCCGCCGAGGCAGTGCCCACACCCTCTCCCAGTCGCACGCCGCTCGAACCGGCGGGCAGCGCGGCCGGGGATATCGCCGCCGCCGACGGTGACAACGACTCGCTGAGCGGCGACCAGCTCGGTCTGCTGCCGAAACTGTGGTCGCTGAGCCAGGACGAGCCGGCGCCGCCCTACTACGACTACGGCATGCTGGGATCGGATCGCAGTCTGCCGGAGGTGGCGCTGAGTGGTGCCGGGAGTCTGGACGAGGAGGGCGGTTTTCGCGACGGACTGCGGCGCGTCGAATCGTTCACCGCATTGGTGCCGCAGCCGAACATGCACGTGGCGGGAGCTGCGCCACTGCCGCCGCCCTTCGCACGCGCTGCTCTGCCGCCGTTGATCAAGGGCGCGGCATCCCCATCCAGCGTGGGCACCAGCGTGCCGCCGCGTGAACTGGGACCGCGCATGAGCCCGCTGTACGGCGAGTATCTGCCGGCGCCGCCACCGCTGGCCAATTCCCTCGCCATGCCGCCGATGGTGTTGGCCGGGGCGGCGGCAGTGCCAGCCGCCGCTCCGGCGCCGTCAGCGGCGGCATCGTCCAGCATGCCGCCCAGTGCGTGCACGGGCGCGGCGGCAACGCCGCACCGACCATCGCCGCCACTATTTTTCGGGACGTCGACGCCGCCATCGCACGCCTTGCCACGCGAGTCACCCGAGGCCGCGCGACCGCGATTTGCCGTCCACGACAGCGAGGCGGGGGCGCCAGCGCTGCGGGCACCGACGCGACCGGCGGCGGTGGGAGGCACGCGACCGATGCCGACGCCGCTGACCACGTCGTCATCACGACATGGCAGCTCCAGCACGCCGGGCGCGGCCACCTCCACCATCACCACCGACCGCTCGCCGACCAGCCGATCGGGCCGGGCATCGGGCGTCGCGGCACTCCACGCGAATGCGCCGCCGAGTCGCAAACGGCCGCTGCCAAACGGCAGCCATGAGAGCATCGACCGGTCGGTAGCAGCGCCTCCTTTTATGGAGCCACAGGGAGTGGCACCGGACGCGTCATCCACTTCTTCCTCCTCGTCACCACCGCTGCAGATGCGCACCGCCACTCGAACCCGAAACACTCGCGCCCGCCGACATCGGGCGGCGTCGGCCGCCTCATCGACGGCTTCGTCGGCGCGGGCCAAACGCGACGCCAGCGAATCCAGCTCGGGCAACGATCACGACATCGCGAAGACGACCGTAGGCAACACCCGGAATGCCGCGCTCGTGCCCGCACTGGTGCCAGTGCGCCCGCCGGCAACCCTGCGCGACCGGGTGGCCGCGTTGGAGCGCACACGCAGCGGCACCGACGAGTTTGCCCTCTTCGCCGACTACTTGGCGACGCAGTACGTCATCACGGAGAATGTGCGGCGCACCGAGCACGCCACTGACTTTGTGCGTCTGCGGAATCTCAAGGACGATTTTCACGACTACTGCAGCGGGCTCGGGCCGGCCAAGTGCGCGCTGAGAAATAGGCTGAAAATATACCGCTTGAAGGTCTTCTTCAGCGGGGTATTGAACTTGGAGGTCACCGGCGAATGGGATCGCCACGCGCACGGCGGGGTGCGCGGTCCGTACGTATACGGTCTAGCCAAAAGGAACCCCTAAAGGCATCGTCGCCAACGCCGTCTCCGCCACGGCTACTGATTTCATCTGCGGGCTTCGTCTCAAAGACGCGTTGTGCGTTCCCGCAACTCGTCTGGCCCGTTCTCGCGCTACGACGTGTCGTGAAGGGTGTCCGTGTGCCACCTGTCCTCCATCCACGTGCGTTCTTCCCGGGAGTCGAATTGCGCAGGCACGTATCCCAGTTGGTGTGACCACCGTCGATCGGTCGCCCGAGTCGGCTGCCCCGGTCACCTGTCCGTGTCCAAGCTGTGGTCCCATCTCTGCCGCAGCCGTCGGTGTCGCGCCAAAACAGGAGTATCTCCGAGGCGCGGCTCCGGCTGCCGAAACAGCGCGCGGTCGCGAAGGGAGCGGGGGATCCGCTTCGACAGGAGCACTCTCAGCGCCATGTGGCACGGAGGAAGCGCACCCTTCACGACACGTAGTAGCGCGAGAATGGTCAGGAGAGCAGCGGGAGGGCGCGCGGCGTCTTTGAGACGACGTCCGCACACCTAAGATGGAGGTGACGGGGGATGCGCTCCCCCCGGCTCCCCTCCCGGAAAGAGACTTTGCACCCTCTCCGCGGCTGCCCCTCCTGAATCTCCGCGCCAGCTCCATGCGCCCAACTTCACCGCGGCGACCCGCGCGTACCTCTCAAACAGCAGCTCTACCTCGTCCTGCAGCTCTTTCAACCCCGACTCGTGCTGTTGCAGTCGCGCCGTCAGACGGTCGATTTGGCCGCCGGTCCACGCCTGCACGCTGCGATCGCCGTCAGTGACGCATTGCTGCAGCGACGCCAGGTCGCTGGCCGACCGATCGACGGCCTGTTGTAGCCGCTGCTCCAGAGCGTCGAGGCGAGCGGTGTCGACAGCGCCCTGTGTCCGCTGTTGCATTTGCTGCTGCAATCGGTTGCACAGCTGCCCGTGCTCCTCCAATCGCTGGCGCAATTGACCTAGAGTATCCGCCATGAAATCCAGACGGCGCGCCTGCTCAGGCACCGCGCTCGAAGCGTGCGCCCCACCCGCCCCCATCGTGGACGCCGATGTCATGCGTTCCCATCGCTCCTCCAAGCGCTCCATACGGGATGCCAACAAGGAAATGGCCTCGTCGCCCGCTTTCCCGTGCGAGACGGGCCGTTCGGCGACGCTCTGCTCCAGGTGGTAAACTCGTTCGCGCAATTCGTCATTGCTGGCGCGGATATCTCGCAACGCCTGCTCTACCGTCCGCACATTCTCCTCCGCACTGCTCTGCAGTCGAGTCAGGCTGCGCAGCGCGTCCAAGGTGATCGCCGTCGGCGTATCCGCGCTCGGCGGGGTCTGCCTTCGGGCAGCGACGGCCTGTTGTTCGGCCCAGCGCTCCAGTTCCTCACGCATCTCCTCCCGCCACAACCGCCGGAACGATTCCAGGCGCTCGTCCAACTCTCGCCACATCTGATGTTCCCACTGACGACGCCAAAGCTCCCAACGCTCCGTCCCGTCGGCCGACTTGGCTCGCTCCAACTCGGCTCGCAGCGTGTCGACGGCACGGCGCACCGGCTCGCTATGGCTGTCGCCCTCCTGGCGCTGGGCGAACTGACGCTCCATTCGCCGCATCGTCTCCTCCACACGTTCCAGTTCCGCCCGGAACGCGCCCTCCAGCGTGTGAAAGCGCACGTCCACCGCTTGCGCCAGGCGCAGCTCTGACCGGTCGCGTTGCTCGGCGGTGTCGGCCGCCAGCGTTGCGGGATGCGTGCGAGCGTTGGCTGCGAGGCGCTCGTCTAGCATGGCCGCGCAGATATCCCGAATGCCGGCAGCGTGCGGCGGCGACACCTCGGTGGGCGCCTTGGTGGCCGCTGCGGTGTCGACGGCGACGCGCAAGTCACCCAGCTGACGCTCCGCCCTGTCTTGCACGTCCCGCAGCCGATCGTGCATGCCGCGCGACTCCCGTTCCACGGCAGTGACGCGCCCCCGCAACGCTCCCAGTTGTCGACACATTTCCAGCAGCATAGCGGGCACGGATGCATCGGCCGATGCGGCCACGGCCTTGAGCGGCACCTGGTTCTCTACCGCAGCACTCGATTCGGAGCCGGAGTCCCCGTCCATTATATTCTCACCGGCATCGACGCCCGCCCCATCCAACCAGCGCTCGGAGAGTCGCTGGCGGCGTTGGCGCGCCGCCCGGTGTCGGTGGCTCGGCGAGGGCGTCACCGTCTCGGGCAGCGCCTCCAGCCAATCACTCGACGAAAACGGCTCCCGCTGCCGCCTTCCCTCACGCATCCCGGAGTGTAGACAGACGAGGATGAAGGTGCCAGCTGAGGCAGTCGGCCTGCGGAGGACGATTCGCGCCGTGTTGATGCGACGCCCCGCGCGCGAGAACGTGTGCGCGCCGACGCGATTTGGCGCCAACCGACCTATGTGTGGGAGAGCCGGAGCCATGGACACGCGCACACCGGCAGCGTCGAGCAGAGATACGCGAGCGAGAGGCAGGAGGGAGACAGAGATAACCTCAGCGGGCGCCTATCGTTGGTGCATCCTTGACGGTGTCGTGGGCTACTGGGGAAATCGCCAGGCGATCTCCTGCAAGAAGGGACTTTATAGAAGCGACATAGTCTACATCAAGCCTCCCGAATTGTGCGAAACGACTCACTTTCTTGTATCAACCTCCTCATCGACTCTGTGCTCCCGTCTTCTCGGCTTCCGTCACGGGTGCGAGCTCCACGCTGAGCCGCCGATCGCGAACTCGTCGCGCTGGCTTCGGCACTGACGCTGCGCAGGCGGGGTGAACGAGACACACTGTCGCCGTGGAGAGCCTTTCTCGCCGCCGACAAGAGGATGTCGTGCTTCCATGTACCAGGCGCTTGAATTGGAGCGGTTCCCTCGGGGGCTATGGCTTTCGCGGTGTTCTGGAATGAGGCCGCGGGCAAGAGCGGCGAACGCGGCGGTCGAGTAGGGCGACGCGAGGGGCGGGCGCGATGCATTCGTTACGCGGTGCGACAGCGAAGGCTATGGCGCGAGTCGGTGGCGGTCATGCTGCCGCCAGCGACGGCAGAGAAGCGCGCGCAAGTGTCCAGCGGCTGGTCGCGAGGAGTCGGATCGTTCGTCATGCGCGACGAGACCGACGCGTCTGCACCGGCGCCGCCAGCCGCGGCGCACCCACCGGCGAGCGACCACGCGGCCTCGAATGGACAGATGAACACGTCGGCGTCCCGGCCGCGACCACCGCGTCGGAGCGAATTGGGCGAATTGGCACAAGTGGCCAAGGACCGGCTGCGGGATGCTCAGCGGAGACAACAACAACAACAGCAGCAGCAGCAGCAGCAGGAGCGGCCGGTATCCAGTGCACCGACGGACGCACGGACACACGACGCGGCGGGGCAGACGCCCGCAACGCCGCCTCCCACCGCGCCCCGCTCGCGAAGACGAGCACGCCGGCGTGCCCTGCAGCCGCTATCGACGGACTCGTTTCGGCGTTATATGGGAGAGATCCGCCGCATCGACCTGTTACAACACGAGGAGGAGATTGAGCTGGCGCGCGCCGTGCAGCAATTGCAGCGACTAGAGCAGGTGCGAGCGCAGTTGACGCAACAGCTCGGCCGGCCGCCGAACATGCCCGAATGGGCGCGAGCTGCCGAGTTGCCCCACGCCGACCAGTTGCGCGCCCTGGTGACGCAAGGACAGCATGCGCGCGACCGCCTCATCACGGCCAATTTGCGACTGGTGAGCTCGGCGGTGCGGAAGTTTGCTCGACGCGCTCGGATGGTGGGCGTGCCCGCCGGCGACCTCATGCAGGAGGGCACGCTGGGCCTGATCCGCGCCGCCGAACGCTTTGACGGCTCCCGCGGTTTCCGTTTCAGCACTTTCGCACTGATGTGGATCCGCACGGCAGTGATGCGGGCGCTGGCGGACTCGTCGCGCCTGATTCGCCTGCCGACGACGGTGCTGGAGCTGGAGGCGCGCCTGCGCCGCGCCCAGGAGGTGCTCGCCGCCAAATGGGGACGGGCGCCAAGCGTGCTCGAGCTGGCCGAAGAGGTGGGCGTGACGCCCGAACGGGTGCGTTTCGTGTTGGATCACGCCCGCACGCAGGTCTACTCGTACGACCGACGCATGAATGAAGGCGAAGGCGCCGACCGTGACGCGGACCGGTTCCTGGACAATCTCGCAGCGTCGACCGAGGATGACGACGAGCGCGTGGTGAATGCGCTCATGCGCGACGAGCTGTTGCGCGTGCTGCAGTCCACACTGGACGAGACCGAAATGTACATCGTCACATTGCGGTTCGGGTTGGTGGATGGCACGCCCAAGAGCCTGCAGCAGTGCGCCGCGGAGTTGTCCATCTCCGAGGAGCGTATCCGCCAGATCATCTACCAGGCGTTTGCCAAGCTGCGGCAATCGGCGCGCGCCGTGCAACTACACGCGGAGTACTTTGAGCGCGCACCGGAATGAGCGGGCACGGGTCGGCGTGCGCGGCGGGTAAGGCATTTGGGGTAACTCTAGGTGGCACCCGTTCCGAACGGGGTTACGGGACCTCTAATAGCTCTAATGTGCATCGGCTATATGTGGTGTAAAGCGCAGATGCCTCCTTCGAATGCGCACCCGGTGGCTTTGGTGGACGGCGACGGACCGGACACCGTCCACGGCACGCCCGAGAAGAGGAGTCGGTGGTTAGGCATCCCGCGGTACCTCGAGTGTCCGCGCGAGGCAAGACAGGGCCGTGGCGGCCGCCGTGCGAGTGGCCGCGTCCGGTTCTTGCGTCTGGCAGTGCAACAGCCACTCCACCAGCGATTGCAGCCGCACCGCGCTTCCACCCTGCTCGGTCTCAAAGGCGATGCCGGCCGCCGGGCCATCCACGCCACGTTGACCGGCAGCCGCGGCCACCGCTTGCGCCACCGCCACCACACTCCACGCGGCCGCCTGGCGCACCGCTGGCTCGTGGGCGGTGCGCGCATCATACGCCAGAGCGGCCAACGTGCGGGCCATGCGCAACGACGCGCCCTCCGTGTCCAGCATACGGCCGGAGGCGGTGATGTGCGTGTGCAGCAGCACCGCCAGCGTCTGCAGAATAAGCGCCCACAGCGGCTGGTCCGTACCGCGCAGATCCAGCCACGGCACTGGACGTGCCAGTCCCGCGGTGAGGGTGTAGAATAGGCGGGCGACCGTCTCGCCCTGCCGTTGCACGGACCGGCCCGGTGGCGACGCCGAGGTGGCCTGTCGTTGTCGCGCCAGCAACGAGCGCGTGAGCATGCGTCGAACCCGCCCGGCAGTTTTCGTGTCGAATGCGGGAGTGGGAGAGTCGCCGGCCTCCCGCGGCGACGCTGCCGATGCAGCGGTCGCACTGGCCGCCTCTGTCGCCGACCGATCCTCTTCGGCATGGAGGGCGGCATCCATCAGCAAATTCAGCAAGCGAAACCGCCGGTTCATGGTCACGCTCTGGTCGTACACCTCTGTGGCCAGCGATACGCCCAGCAGCGGCAATGCGCGTCGGCATATCTCTTGCAGCAGCCGCTCCCGCAATGCCTCCTCATCGGCTTCGTTCTCGTGCAAGTGTAGTCGCAGAAGCGCCGACAGCAATGCGCGGGCGTGAGGGTCCAACCCTGGCGCATCCCGTCGTAGCAGCGCCTCCAGCGATTGCAGCAGACGCAACGGTGTTGCGGACGACTCGGACGATGCCCCGGCGCCCACCCGATTCAACGCACTCGCCAACGTCGCGTACGAGTAGGGCAGTGGTGGGGAGGAGGTGTGAGGGGCGGTATCCACATCTTCGCCTCGAAAGGCGCGCACCTCCTCTGGCGGAAGCGGATACGGCATCAAATCGTCCTCGTCTCCCTGCGTATCGGTCATCGCAATGCCACCTGGCGCCGTTTTGTCATTTCCCCTCGTATCGCTCCCCGCGCCAGCCATCGGGACCTCTGCATCCGCCCCCGTCATTGCCCTCTTGCCTATCGCAGTCGGCATCGCATACAAGTCCGCGGCATGCACTCGTTTCCACTCCTCGTACTCCGGTATGTCGAATCGCAACTGCGCGCCTCGTTCATCCACCGCTGCCGACAGCATCTCGCCCACCAGCATGCCTCGAAAGCGCACCTCCGGAACGCCACTCTGCAGGTGCGCCTCGACACCGCGCGCCGCCTCCACCACCCATGGTGCGGTGGCCGCAACGCGGCGACGATCCAACGGCCCCGTATCCACCCATTGCAACACCGTCAGCACCACGCGAGTGAAGTGCACGTCGTCCAGCACGGCCTCGGCCGCGAGGGGCACTGCGTTCCAGCGCTGCAGGCTCGAGCGCAACGCCTCTATCCACACCGCCGGCGGGACTGCCTCCCGACAAGCATACAACAGGAAACGCAGCGCCGGTTGCGTCGGTGAAGCTGCCGGCGACAACGGCGACGACGGCGCCGGTCGGTGTGCGGGCAGCTCGGTGCTCACGAAACGACGCGCCGGTTCGTATCGACAACACCAATGGAGCAGAATGGCTTGCGCAGCGTCTGCCCAGCCCGTCTCGGGTGCGGCCTCCACTGCCAACTGCGCCAGTTGCGTCATCAACTTGCCGAAATGCCTCCCCGACGCCGCGCCGCTCACCTGCAGCACCCGCTGCACGTCCGCCACTTCCTGCAGCCGCGGCGGCGCTGGCGGCTGTTGATAGGCGATCAGAGCAGCTCGACACCAGTCGCGGGCGCGCCCGCGCATCAGTAAATGCTCAGAGAGCGTGTGCGCCACGTCCAGCAACGACATCCACGATGCGGAGTGCTCTTCAGCGCCGCGACCCAGTGCCGCCTCGTGTAGCGCCAGGCAGAGGTTCATGGCGTGCGCTGCGGCATCCAGCAACGACTCGGCGGGCGGCTGCTCCTCCAATGCATTGCTCACGCGCTCCGGCAGCCGCACCAGTAAGGGGATCGCGTCGGCCGGCAAGGAGGCATCGGCGTCGGCCAGCTGTAGCAGCGCTTGCTGCAGACGACCGCGCACGCGCAAGAAGTGTCGCTCCAGCAACTGGTGAGCAATAAAGGCCGCGCGGGTGCGACGTGCCTCAGCATCGCGCTTGGCAGAGCGCAAAGCACCCAAGGCCGCATCCGCTGCCGTTAGCACCGGCCACGGCGGTGCATATCGCGTCACCGCCTCGGCCAGCACCACGGCCTCTTCGCTATACTCCAGCGCGTCGATGGGGCAGTGCAACAGCAGGCGTTGCAGTACCCGCGCCAACGCGCCACCGACCGTAAAGAGCGTTGGCGGCGGCGGCGGCGGCGGCAGCGACCACGTCGAGGATGGGAGAGAGGCATCGGTCACGTCGACGCCCTCGAAGAGGATCGCCGCCAGATGTCGCCACGCGGCGGTAACTTGCGCCCGTGAAGCGCCCTCCGCGCACGCCGCCTCCACCTCTGGCGCCAAGGAGGCGTGAAAGGAGCACGTTTCCGACGACGCAGGTTGGGTCATGGGTGCGCAGCAAGCAGAGGGCGCCCTAGGGAAAGCGAGGCGTCGGGGAGTGAGCGGGCGCGACCACCTCCCTCATCGGATCCTCCCCGGCCTCAGCACTCCTCTTTCGTCTGGCAAGCTACCGTTCTTCACGACGAGCCCAGCACCACCGAGCGAGCACACTGTGCACCGTCGCGACAACACCCAAGGCGCTTCCTCTGTTCTCCGACACCAAGGATCCTCCTGCCGGCAGCGCAGGCTTTAATACACACACACACACACACGTTCAACCCATCTCTTCTGCGTCTTCTGGCATATCCACCGGTCCCCGTGTGGCCCCGGGAGGCGCACACATGCGCGCGCGCGCGCCCTTTGCGGCCACGGCATTCCTCAGGCGTACTTGTCCATGCGCACGTCGATCACACGTCCGGCCAGCTCCCGCTGATCCATCATCTGAATGGCCCGCTGTGCGTCCTCTTCGGTCTCGAACACGACGGTGCCGGCGCCGCGGCTGCGACCGTCAGCGTCGATCAGGATATCGGCGCGGATGACGGTGCCACACGCCCGAAACTCGTCTTTCAAGTCTTGCCAGGTGAAAGAGTACGGCAAGTTCCAGACGATAATTTTGCGACCCTTGTCGGTGGGGAACGAGGGCGGCGGACGTGGCCGCTGGTCGTAGAGGCGGCCACCACCGGGAGCCGCACCGCCGTGGCGATAACGTCGCAACGGCTGGTGCGGCTCGCGGTCCTCACGCACAAATATCAGCCGCCCCTGTAGTTCTGTATCGTTCAACGTGGCGATGGCATTGGCCGAGTCCGTCTCGGTGGCGTACTCTACTACGCCGCAGCCGCGCGAGCGACCATCGCGTTCCGTAAACACCTCCGCAAAAGCCACCTCGCCCGCTTGCCGCATATGATCCTTGAGCGCCTGCCACGTCACCGACCACGCCAGATTGCCCACGTATACGCGGCGCGATGGCGCCACGCCCACGTCTGACACAGGGGCGGCGTTGGGATCCAGCGCCGACTTGGTGCCGGGTGCTCGGCTGCGTTCACTCACCATACCGTTGCCGTCGCCGTTCACGTTCAGGCCCGCGGCTTGCCCGTCTGCATCCACGGGCGCTGCCGCCTTGCCCACACCTTGCGAAACGTCCATGGCGGGGATGAAGTCCTCTGCGGCCACGCAACCCACCAACCACCACTACGCGTCTCACCGAACGCAGTGCCCGTCTCCACGGCGCACGCACACGTCTCGCGGCACCGCCCGCAGCGTTTCTACACTGCAACCACACTCGAGAGTCCTGCCGCTCTGTTCTCCGTCGCTGGATGGCGCCCGCGTCGTCGCACCAGCTGCTGCTGCTGCTGCTGCTGCGAACCGAAAACCCGTACACGTCGCGTCATGACCGGCCGGCGGGACGGCGGGGGGCGTCAGCAGCTTGCGTGCACCGCGGGCTCAGCCGGTGGGGTGTTTGAGGGAAGTGAGGCAAAGTGGGGCAATCGTGGAGAGGGACTTGAGACAAACGATGGCAAACCTGGGTACGCCTCGGACGTTCACGGGCAGCAACCGCGCGAGCACCCTCGTTCTCCCGGAAGAGCGACGAGAAGCACGCTGCACCCACTCGTTGGGTGGGATATCACGCCCAAACCTCTCAGCGCCCCCACGAAGGACCACCACCGACGACCTTCCTCCCGTTTCTTCATCTCTTTCTGGTTTGACTATTTTGGAAACCTACCCACACTCACCGACCTCTGTGTTAGGCGTCGCCCGCACCTCGCACGTCGCTGCTGTCCTGGTGGACTATTTCGGGCTATCCCCGCCTGCACCCGCGCCTCTCCCGCATTTGCCCACCCCCTTGGTCGGCGCCTAAGAAACGCCTCTCGTGTAGCGCTCTCGTCTGCCCGTCCTGTTGCCTTGTCGCTATTCCGGGCGGACAACTTGTCACCTGTCGTCGGTGCCGTTTTCCCTCCAACTCTCCAGCATGGCCCTCGGCGGCGCAGCGCGGACGACACCACCGCCCTGTGACGTTGGCGTTGTCCGCCGCCCACCCTATCCGCGCTTGAAACCACGGTGAGCTATTTATCGAGCGACATCGTGATCGACCCTCACCCGCTATGTCTCCCCGCTACTTGTGGCTCCTGTTTGGAGCGTTCGTGGCTATCGGCTGCCTGAGCAGCCACGTGCAGCCGGCTCTGGCCGGTGAGCAAAAGTGGTGGTACACGCCCACCCCGACGCCCTGTATGGAAACTCCGACGCCGACCCCGTGTGTGGAGACGCCCACCCCGACGCCGATGTGCGAGTACACCCTGTGCGGTGACTACACTGAAAAGTGTGAACAAGAAAAGTGCGAAAAGTACGGCTGCCAGTGGCTGTCCAGCGATACGCAAGGCCTCCAAGAGGAGTGGCGCAAATACAGCGGCGTCTGCGTGGTGATCAAGAGCAAGGAGCCGCAGTGCCAGAACATCCCGTACGAAAAGCGCATCGATTGCGGCTATGACGGCATCCTGCCCGAGCAGTGCTATGCCCGCGGCTGCTGCTGGGAGGGCGGCCTCGACAAGTACAACTGGTGCTACTTCCCGCGCGTCTGCGAGACGGTGTGCGCCAAGTACGTGACCGTAGACAGCGAGGTGTGCATCGAGTGGGCCAAGGACAAGTGGGGCAAGAAGAAGTGCGTCAAATTCAAGCCCGAAACCAAGTGTATCGAACACAAACAGGTGTGCCGCGATGGACTGGCGAAGAATTGATGGAAAGAGCGGAACAGAACAAACGGTAGAATGCTGAGTCGGCGCCTCACGCACATCGAAAGAGACGAGCGCGGCTCGTGGACAGTAAAGGACCGAGCTGTGAGAGAACAGGAACAGGCATTTTGAGTGCCTGGGAGTGTGGGGAGCAGCAGTCACGGCGGTCCACCGTGAACATGCTCGCGCCGCACACGCATGCTCGCGCCAGATCGCAGCGCACGAGCGATTTCGTCCGTTCACGCCCGCCACGGTGGTGGATCACCGGGTCACGCGGCCTCATGCCCGATAAAGTGCTCATCATAGGGGCTGGAGCGGCGGGATGTGCGGCAGCGTGGAGTTTGTCACGATACCCCGATTCATTCGAGGTACACGTGTGGGAGGCCGCGGATGAACCGGGCGGGGTGGCCACGACCCGGCACTGGGACGGCTACTGGTTCAACGACGGCGTGCAAGGCGGGGCGCCTACGTACCGCAACACCATCGTCTGGCACCGCCAATTGGGATTCGAGCCGCGCCCAGTGCACATGACCATCAATTTCGGCAAAGGACCCACTTGGTGGAACAACTACGGCGCCGAGCTGGAGACCGAGCTGGTGCGGCGGCTGCGGCCGGAGATTCGCCGATTCGGCCAACTCATGCAGCACGTACACCGCTATCCGGTACTGTACGCACTGGTGCCCATTCGCACGCTATTATGGCTGCGCGGTTTCTCCAGCGAATTTGCCAACCTCATGGCGTTGCCGCTCACGGCGCTCTTCTTCGGCACCGGCAATCAGACGCCGCGCGTGCCCAGCCTCGTCGTCGCGCAGGTGTTCACCGACGACACGTTGCGCCTGTTCGAATACGATCCCGATCGGCTGCTGTCGTCGCAGCCGCAGATGTTCTCGTTCGACAACCTGCACGCCATCTACTCGCGCGCCCTCCAGAGCCCGCATCTGCACGCGGTGCACCTAGGACGCGCTGCGCAGCGGGTGCAACCGCTGCCCAACCGAGTGCTGGTGACCGATACCGCCGGTGTGCGCGAGTCGTTCGACCAGGTGATCCTGGCGTGCGATGCGGACACCGCGCTGCAGCTGCTCGGTCGCCAAGCCACCTGGATGCAGCGACAGGCGCTGGGCAACGTGCGCTACTACCGCGACGTGACCGTCACTCACACCGACCTGGAGTACATGCGCAAGTACTACGAAATCGATATGGAGGAGCGCGCCGACATGTATTTCGTGCGGACCGACCCGCAGGACCCCGCGCGCATCGACATGAGCTTTGCGCTCTCCTCCTACCAGCCGCAGCTGCGTGACGCCTCCGGCAAGCGCCTGCCTCTCTTCCAGACCATCTTTCTGGACGAGCGTGAACGTCACCGCTGGACCATCGAGGAGATACGCTCCGACCACACCGTGTTGACGCGTTGGTGGAAACAGATGTCGCACGAGTGGAAGCATTTTGCGTTCGCCGTGCCCTTCATGCGGTATGCACAGGGCGGTCGCTACGACAACGTCTGGTTTGCCGGTTCGTGGACGCTGATGAATTTGCACGAGGTGGCGGTGGTGTCCGGACTGGCGGCCGCGGAGATGTGTGCCCGCTATGCAGCGAGGGATGCAGAGGTGGTGGCGGCGGGTATGTATCCGTTCGCCGAGGATGCCGACGCCAAGCGTTTCTACGACATGGTGACGCGAGTGGTGTATGGCCGGCGCGCGCGGCAGGGAAACAAGCGCGCCTGAAATTTCCTGGTGATATCGCGCGGTTTAGATGCGGCACGGAAGGGCAACGCGTACTTGCCAGTGCGGTTGGGCGAGCGAGGTGACGTTTGGGCGTTTCAGGACGGCGCGCTGGCCACATGGCGCATACACCACGATGCGCTCGAGGGTGGCAGGCGCACCGTCGAATGCCGTCGCATCGGTAACGAGGCCCGGGTCGGTACGCCGACCACACAACCACACTGCCGCCGCGGTCTGGTCCTCTGGCGCCTCCGTCTGCAGTTCCACCAGCCAGTACGCCCCTTGCCGATACGCATACGATCGCCCGTCATCGATATAGAGGCGGCCGCGAGCACCTCCCCGCGCATCGAGCGCCACGTGTAGGGTGTAGGGATCGTTCACTGCGGCCGCCGCGCTCTTGCGCCGCCGCTCCCGCCGTGCCACCACCGTACCGCCGCGCTGATACGTAAATGTCTGCTGCAGACCCGGTGCTGCATACTCCACCTGATCGCCGCCGCGGTGCACCGCCACCACACCGGCGTGCAACCGTGACGCCCGCTCGCCTAGCGCATACCACAGCACCGAGGCGTCGCCCGGCAAGTCCACCAGGTGCAGCGACGGCGCCTCCTGCATCACCGGTGCCACCAAGAGCGCCGCGCCCACCATCCAACTCGACTGCGCGGCCGTCACCTCGGCGTCGTCGGGGAACTCGTACGCCAGCGGACGCATCGGCGGCACGCCGCCCTCGGTGGCCAGCAACGTATACCAATACGGCAGCAGGGCGTAGCGCTCTTCGATGGCCGCGCGGATCGCCGCGGTGTACGGCTCGCCGAACAGCCACGGCTCGCGGCGTTTGGTGTCCAGGTGGGCGTGCGCTCGGAAGAACGGCTGAAAGGCGGCCACCTGATACCACCGCACCAACAGCTCGGGCGATGGATCGCCAAAAAACCCGCCCACATCCGCACCCACGAACGACAGCCCGCCCACGCCCATCGACAACAACATCGGCACCGTGACGCGCAGGTGTGCCCAGTCGGCGCGGTTATCGCCCGTCCACACCGCGCCGTACCGCTGCGTGCCGGTGAAGAAGGAGCGCGACAACACAAACGGCCGCTGCCGTCCGTGGCGGCCCTGTTTCAAACCCTGAAACGTGGCCCGCTGCATATAATGTCCGTAGATGTTGTGCAGCTGGCCGTGTGCCCAGCGGCCGCGCACATGTCGCGCATCTTTCGGCATGGTGCCCTCGGGCCCGCTGAACACCGACGGCTCGTTCATGTCCACCCAGATGTGCAGGTGCTCGGTCATAAACGGGTAGTGCTCGGGGGTGAAGCGTGATGCCCACGCCTGCCGCACCGCCGCGTCCGCGAAATCGATGTAGTGGCTGCGGCCGGGCCAGCAGTGTCCATCGTAATCGGTCACGCCGTCGGCCTGCTTCACGTACCAGCCGTGTCTCCGAGCGGCCTCGTGCACCGAGTATCCCGGCTCGCTCTTGATGTGCGGGTCGACGATGGTGACCAGCTGGCGGCCGCTGCGCGTGGCCAACTCGCGCTGCAACCGATCCGGGTGCGGGAACTTGCGCACATCCCAGGTGAAGTACTTCTTGGCGTCGGTGTGCTCGATGTCCAGCCAGAGCACGTCGCAGGGAATGTCGTGCGCGTCGAGCTGCGCGTTCACCTGCCGCACATCCGACTCGTCGAGGTAATTCCAGCGCGACTGGTGATAGCCGAGCGCGAACAGCGGCGGCATGGCCGGCGGGCCGGTCAGCTGTGCCAGTTGGCGGGCCACCGCTTGTGGGTGCGGGCCGGCGAAGAGGAACAGCTCGGGCACGCCGTGCTCGGAGTAGAAATGCACGTGGACGCCGCGGTCACGTCCAGACGGATCCACCGGCCGCACATCCACGTACGTCTCGCTGGCGGGCATCCACAGCGCACCGACGGTGTCGTTCGAACCGCCGAATGCCATCACCATGGGGATGGAGCCGTACAGCCCCAGCTCCTTCTCCAATTCGTACTCGAACACGTCCAGATTGTACAGGCGGATGGGCGTGGTATTGTGGGTGTTGGGCAGACGCAAGTTGAGCGTGTGCTGTGGCAGGCCGAGGGCGCACTGGGCGCGCGGAAACAGCACGTCGGCGGCCACGGAGGCGGATGCAGTGTCGTTGGCGTCCAGCGGGTGCATGTACCACAAGTCGCGCGCGTTCACCACCGCATGCGGCGTGAGCTGGCCGCGTTGCGCGCGGGCCACTCGCATCCCTTGCGCATACAGCTCGATGCGGAACGGCTGGTGCTGGATGCGCAGCATCGGATACGATGGAAGTTGCGCAGCACGATCGTTCACGGTGATCCAAGTGCTCTCCGCGTCGCCGTCCACCACTGCACACGCCGGGTCGCCGTCGGTGCCGCGTCGCCTCAATGGCAGTGGCGGTTCCGCCAGTCGCACCACGTCGTCCGTGGGTCGGAAGCGATCCTCCTCAGCCGGCGGCGGTGCCTCCCGTCGCCACAACCACCTCCTAGGAGCGTGCTCCGCCACCGAGTATGCTCGCAACGCCCGCACTGCAAAGATGGTCTCCGTTGCGGCCGCCACCGCCACCTCCAGCCGCACCGATCCAGCAGTGCCATTCTGGGAAGCACGCTCCGACCCACCGGCCACCACGAAACGCAACCACCGACCGTCGCGATCCACCTCAGGAGGTGCTCCGCGCAACACGTGCCATCGCGTGATGTTTCCCAGCTGGAACGATCCACTCCCATCCCCTCCACGCCTCCGGGCGTACTCCCCGTCGGCCGCCCGCCGGCCCGCCTCCCGGTGCCGCTCACAAAACGCCAGCTCATCACATTTACGAAACTTGTGCCACTCTGCCGCATCGGCCAGCAGTGCCAAGCACAGCGCCGTCACCAGCAACACCTCCACCCACCTGCTCCAGGCCAGACCCATGTCCGTGGGAGGTTGCACGAGGTCGTGCCTCGCCACCCAGATCACCGTTGGCCGTCGTCGTCGTCGTCGTCGTCGATCGATCGATCCTCCCCGCGCGCGATGGGCGGACGGCGCGCGCACCGCCAAGGACGCTGGATCTCGGGGGCTGGAGACACGCTCCCTGTATACGCTGCCCTAGAGTGAGACACTCTTACGGCACGTCACCGTTCAGGGCGTGGAGTGCGAGTCGGTTGCAGGGTCTACCTCTACACGCAACACCTCGAAGCCGTCGCCGGCGATGACCACGAGGCGGCCCGCCTCACGGACGCACAGCGAGGACGGATCACCGATGGAGGTAGTATGGAGTGCCTCTCGCACCAAGTTCGCATGATAAGAAGCCCCATCGGTTGCGCTGTCCGAGTTGTATAGCGTCAGCGTGTGCGTCACCAGGCGCTGGTCGGCTGCCAAGGAGAAGAGGCGCCCGCGCAATGTCCACTCCGGCGCATCGGCCGTCTCCGCTGCACACTGCTGCCAGTGCACCCCGAGCACTGCGCTGGCATGCCAGGGCGGCCACTCGCTGCGCCAGAGGACGCGGTGGCCAGGGAGTGATACCAGCGCTACGCGCACTCGCTGATCATCGCCACCGCTGCAGATCAGGGCGGCCGGCTGGCGGTGCACATCGGTCACCGTCTCCACCGCCAGCGCGTTCACCGTGAAGGCGTGTTGCTGGGCCACCTGTGTGTCGGGCACCAGCGAGATACGCGACTCGGCATCCCTTGCTCTCGTCGTCCGGAACAGCGTGATGTGGCCCGACGAGTCTCCGACGAGCAGAACATTCGGGTACCTCCCAAAGGCCACGCACCGCGGATAGGTGTTCGGTGGCAGGCGCACCACCGCCAGGCAGTCGATGCGCCATGGCTTGTGCGGCCAACGCGCCATGTTGGACACCTCTTCTTGCTGCCCATTGGGTCGCGCGCTATGCAAGCACAGCGTGCCATCGCTGCGGCCGCTCGCCAGCAACACCCCATCCGTCGCAGACATACCCCATTCCGCAGCGATGATCAGGTCCACCGCGATCACCCGTGCCAGACACTCCCCACGTGTCTGCCGTGCCCATCGCACTATATCACAGCGCTCGACGCGGGCGGTGCCGCGACCCAACTGCACCAGACCGGTCCGCTGCACTTGCCACAAGAAAAGCGCGTCGTGCCCGCCAGCGCTCGCCACCAAACAACGAGGTACCGCGCCCGGAGACCCGCCGCCGTCGCACCACCAGCACGCCGTCACACTCAATACGCCCGCCTCGTGTGCATGCTGGTCGGCCGATATCCATTGCAATCGGGTGCTGCCCGGCCGCTGCCGCAGTCGATACTGACCGAGCGCCGTGTCCTCCGCACCGCTGATCAGCCACCAGTCCGTCGGCCACCGACGGGAACGAGAGTCCTGTCGAGCGTCGGGCGCTCGGGCGGGCACCACAGCCACCGCGTTGATGCGCATACCGTGGCCGGGTATCCGCAAGCGATTGCCCGCTATATGGCAACCGTTGCTGCGCATGGATGCGGGCAACATCTGGGTAAACACATGGAGGCCATCACATTTCCAATATGCCAGCACCGCCTCCCCCACCGCATCCTCTCTCTCGGTTGCCGAGCACTCGTCCGCATCTGGCGTGCACACCGCCAAGTCGTGCGGTCGACGCCACCCGCCGCAACGGACGCGCAACAGCTCTTGCGCATCGCCATACTGCCAGGCGCCGTAGGCGTCGGCGTGAAAGCCGGCGGCAATCCACGACGACGACGACGACGACAAAGAACCTGCGAACGGATCCGGATCGTCTCTCGACGACCGCATCGGCACCAACCGATCGGCCACGGTGAACTCGGTGCCGCCCGACTGCAGGCGAATCACTTGTGCGGTCAGCTGCTGCAGTCGGCGCTGCGGTCCCTGCCAGCGCCATCGCAGTCGCAGGGTGGAGAGGCGACCGTCCATGCTGAAAGCGAGGATGTCGGCAAAACCGCTCGCCCGTCCCGTTGCATGACCACTCTCGTAGCGTCGCACACAGGCCATGGCGGCCACGCGGTCGGTGTGGACGTGTATCAGAGCGATGCAGGGCATGAAGGGTGCGGCGTCGGGCGTGGTCTCGAGCAGGGCGTGCACGCGCACATGTCCCGATCGATGGCCCACCAGCACGACACCACGGTGCGCCAGGCCGACCTCGTCGTGTTGCGTATCGAGGCACAGCACCGCCGACGGTTTGGCATGCACGGTCGACGGACACAGACAGTGAGCTGCCGGAGTCGGCGACGAGGCGGCAGCGGCGGTCGTCGTCGTCGTCGTCCGCAAATCCCACCACTGCCAGATGGACACATGCGCATCGGGCGTGGCACAAAAAAGCCGTCGACGCTCGTCTAGATGCAGATACACGATGGACGCGCTTCGGTCGCTGGCGCGCCAACGCCATCGGTGAAGCACGCGCACCGCACCAGCTGCCGACCGCTGCAGTTGCAGCGCCAACACCTCGCCGCTGGAACCGACGCCGAAACAGGCCAGCTGGCCGTCGTCCGATATGGCCGCGCTGGCTGGCACAAACAGCGCCGGAGCGCTGTCTTCATGCAGCACTGTCCAGGCGCCTGTCGCGCGCGACACCATCAACACCCGCCCGCGATCGGTGGCCACCAGGATGGAGTCTGCGTAGCGCGGCCACAGCAGCACCGACTTGGCCAATTCGCGAGACGCATCTGGAAGGAGAGGCCGGCTGTCGGACACCGCCGTCAGCGGTGGTAGTGCCCAAGAGCGCAACGCCGACGGCTGCTGCGTTGCCCGCCGCCATTCGTGCACCAAGTCGTACAGCCGCACCGTGGCGTCGGCACCGCCAGTGGCCACCCATCGTACATTGGATTCGCCGCCAGTGCTCGATGCCGATGGCAAACACGCCACGCACCACACCGATCGTAACGCGTGTCCGCGCAGCACCGCCACCTCGGCACCCCGCTGTGGGCACCACAGACGACAGGTGGCGTCCTCGCCCACGCTCAACACGATCGGATGCGGTGAGGCGGTGCGGTCGTCGGTCACGATCACCGCCCAGGGACGGGCGGTATGTCCGAACAGCGCATGACGCGGTTGCAGCCGCAAAGACGTCATCGCCGTCCATGAGCAGTACGTCGGGGCGTCGGGCTTGTCTTCCAACGCCGATGCCGCTCGCTCGCACACGTCGGTGATGCGCACGATGCGGTCCTCACCGCACGAGGCGAGCATCGAGTTGGAGGTGCGCGATGGAGTCTCTTGCGCATGGAGCATGTCGTTGTTGTCAGCATTCGCTTCATGCCACCACGCTAGCCCGAACACCGGTCCCCGATGCAGGCGCGCTTCAGTGAAGGGCACCTCGAGAGGCGGCTCGGCCGCATTTCGATAAGGAACGCGCGCACAGCGGACGCGGCCCATCGAGTCGCCCGCCGCCAATAACGTGCCGGTGGCGTCCCAGGCCGCCGAGCGGTAGACGCAATGGGGCAACGCCCGCCAGACGTGTTCCTCAAAGGTGGCCGCGGCGGGCGACTCGATGCGATGGATGTCGACCGCCAGGCCGTCGGCCAAGCACAAGCGGGCAACGCTGCGGGCTGCGGGATAGGTTGCTGACCCCGGCAAGTACACCGCTGCCAAGATCCTATGGGGAAAGCGCTTCGAGTGTTCCACCGAAACACCGCTCGACGCGCCCGGCTCCGCCGAAGAATATCGCAGTCGGCAGGAGCTCCAGTGGCGCCCGCCCCAGACGCCGACGACCGGCTCGTCATCGTCGCTCGCCACGATTCCGCGCAACTTGTGGCCCGGAAGCAGCACTTGCTGCCAGATCAACTGACGCTTCTCCGCCGCCCAACACTCCAGCACCGGCCCGGCGCCTACCAACAACAGAGCGCTGCTGCTCGCGTCCGTCGAGCCGCCCCCCGACTCCACGCCTCCGCCAGCACGTCGATGCAGCCACGCCACGCCGGTGACGGCCTCGACGCGCGCAACCACTCGCACCGGTGGCATGCGCGCTCAGCGGCCATGAGATCGGACGAGCCGAGGACCAGAATCGCCCAGGAGAAGATGGTCGCGTCGGAACCGAGAACGTCCGGCAGGAGGACCGACGTGGATCCCGCACCGAGAACCTGCCTGCGTGTATCGCCCTATCGCATAACCCTGTTTAGCCGTACGATGCCCTCCTTGCGTGCCCACCTCCACTCGTCCGCCCCTATTCGGGCACATCGCTCTGGGCGGTGGCCGGGTCGAACAGGTGCCACTTGAGGTACTTGTTCATGTTGAAGGCGGTGACGCGCGACTCGCCGTTGAACACCTGCTTCAGTTTGTCGTCACAGAGAATGACGCGTTTGTCCGTTGTGTCTTGCAGCTGATGCTCCTTGATGTATTGCCACAGCGCCTTGACCACTCCGCAGCGGCTGAGCTGGCGCGCCCCGCCGCACACCTCGCGCAGTGCCGCTGACAAGCACATCGGCTGCGAGATGCCCGATGGGGGTGCTGGTGACGATGGCTTATCCGACTGGGAAGCGGTGCGCTCAGCGGCACCGCCCTTCTTGTCACTGTGCTCCTCGTCCCCTTCGGGTAGCAGGAGTCGTTGTCGTTTGCGAGAGCGCGCCGAGGTTGGGGTGTGTTCTTTGCGGTTCTGCATGAGCCCCTTCGACTCCCATTCTTGTCGCCATGCCTCCAGGCGCTGACGCTCCTCTTCCGTGCACCGCTCGGCGGAGCGCATGTGTCGCTGCAGGTGCTTATTCAGCCCGAAAAACGACAGGCCGTCGTGGTCGCCCAACACCCGCCGCAACGCATCGTCCAACAACAGCCGCCGTCCGTCGTGGGGATCTTTCAACTGGTGCACGCGGGCGTACGCGTGGAGCTTCTTCAGCACCCACGGCTGCGGCAGAATGGGCTCGTCGTCGCAGATGGCCGACAACTCCGGCGACAGCATCAGCGGCGCCATCAGTCCCCGGAACCGCAGCGGCGTCTGCACGGTCCGCGGTGGACTCGGCGTCGCGAGTTGGTTGGGCGAGTGCGCGTCCGCCTTGGACGTGCGCTTCTTCCTCTTCTTCGGCGGCGTGCTCTCCGCAGGCCCGACGGAAGCCGGCTGCTCCGCCTTGCCGGCCGCACCGCCGTCCGACGTACTGGCGGCCTGTCCCTCGGCCTCGGCGCGCTTCTGCAGACAACCCATGACCTGTTCGCGAATCCACCCCTTGCGATCCGTAAAGTCGTGACCGCCAAACTTGTCGGACAAATCGTCCATAATGCTCCGCAGCGACGCCCGCCTCAGGTCCACGCAGCTCACCAGCCATTCGAGCACCGGCAGTACCGCCGCATCGGGCGGTGTCGCTGACGGACTCATGGAAAGAGACGAGACAGAGGGAGGCAATGCCGCGGCAGGGAATGCGGCCCTCGAGGTGTGTGTAGGTGTGGGCGTGACCCGAGCGTCGCGTGGAGGCCAGACAGGACCTCCGCGCGTACCGACCCAGCGCCCACCGCATGCCGCGCGATGCCCGATCGCGCGCAAGAGACACACCGACGGATGCGCGCTGCGGCAACGTAACGGTCGGGGGTGCGACGACGGGGGCCACGTTTCCTCCCCTCGTTCGGGGAGAGGCAGGACCGCAGGGACTCGACGCGATGGCATCTGCACTGGTATTCTCGGGGTCGTGAATTCCTTTACACTGCATCTTCATCGCCATGTTCCAGGTGCGCGTGGACGTCGCAGACAAGCGCGAGCGCTCGCGCCCCGGCGAATCACCCTCAGACGAGGGGCCCTCGTCGCCTTACGCGTATACCTGGTGGAGCGGCGCGCTCCAGTCGCTCTCTGAGGGCGTCAACACGGCCACACCTCGGCTGGAGACTCGTTGGGTGAATTTCCGCGCTGGTAACCCGGCGATACCTTCGGAAATCATCACCGGCAAAGTGCACCTGTACCGGATCGTGGAGGCGGCGACCGACGGGCGACGCGGGGACGCGGCGGCGGCAGCGTTACGGGAGAGCAAGCCGGCGCCAACCGACAACCTCAGTAACGGAGACGAGGTGGCGCGGGCCATCCTGCAGGCCAAATCGGCAGCCACGGGTGCGGAGCAAGACGCGACGCCGTCGGCGTCGGAGGATACTGCCGCTACCAAATCGGGGCCGTGCTCCCTAGACGCTCATTCCGCTATGGCCTCCAATGGACACAGCTCCACGGTTTCCTCGTCGGCAGCGTTTGGCCGACGGTTGGCGGTGGCATCGCGTGCGTTCGGCAACACCACCGTGGTGGGCGTGCTGGCGGTGCCGTCGTACATGGCGCCGGGCGACCTGGCGCATTTTGTGGCGCCGTTCGCGAGCCGCATCCGCCGCATGCGCATTTTATGTGATGCCGTCCATCCGCACCGCTACATGGCGCTGCTGCGCTTCCGCTGTGCCGACGACGCGATACTCTTCAGCGCCGAGTACGACGGACGCAAGTTCTGCGCCGCCCTCGGCGATGACGTATGCCGGGTGTTGCCGGTGGCCGGCGTGCAGTTTTGCTGCGAGGAGAAACAGCGACGGCGATTCGAGGCGTCGTTCGCCGCCGGAGGGCAGGACGACAAAAGCGAAAGCGGTGAGGTATCCAGCAGCCGCCGAGGCAACACCCCAGCTGCCCGTACGGATGGCAGAGACCTATCTTCATCGGAAGCGCTTGAACCGGGACCGCAAGCGCACGAATGGCCCACGTGTCCCGTGTGCTTGGACCGGCTTGACCTGGAGTCCATCACCACCTCGCTGTGCAACCACGAGCTGCACTCCAAGTGCCTGGCGCGCTGGGCGGACCCGTCCTGTCCGGTGTGCCGATACACGCTGCCGTCGGTGGAGCCGGCCATCACGGCATGCAGCGTGTGCGGCACCACCGAACAGCTGTGGATGTGTCTGGTGTGTGGCCACGTCGGCTGTGGCCGGTACGTGCAGCATCACGCGCTCGCCCATTATAAGCGCACGCATCACGTGTTTAGTGTGGAGCTAGACACCCAGCGTGTGTGGGATTACAGCGGCGACCAGTACGTGCACCGGGTGGTGATGGATCACCTGGACGGGAAACAGGCCGCTATGGAACACGCCTCGAACGTCCGGGGAATGCCTGTATTGGCAGGCGCGGCGACCACCTCGACGACAGCCGCGGTCTCCGAGCGCGCCGGACTGCATGCGGCTCGGTTATCGGAGGAGACTGTCCGGCGGCCGCTACGGCCGTCGGCATCGCCCGATGCGCACGCCGCAAGCAGCATGGTGAACGGCCGTCGCGACCCGACCACAAGCGAGCCCGACCTGGAGGAGGAGCAGGCACACATGTTGGCGGCCACCATTGCCAGCAAGGTGGATTCGGTGTCGCAAGAGTACGAGCTGTTGCTGGCGTCGCAGCTGGAGTCGCAGCGGATATGGTACGAGGACAAGGCCGCCGCCGCGAAAGCCAACTGGGCGCAGCGCGTGCGCGAACTGGAGCTGCAGCTGCATCGACAGCAGCAACAGATTTATCGATTGCAGAAGCAGCAGCAGCGCGAGCGTCAGGAGCCGCCGGATATGCGCTCCGACAGACCGGCCGGCAGCGGCGATGGCGACGACCCGTCAGCGTGCACCCAGCTGCAACGCCTGCACGCCCTCAACCGGCGCCTCTTGCGCGACGTCCAGGATTACCGTGCGCAAGTGAAGCGTCTGCAAGACGAGGGCGATGACTTGCGCGAACAAGTGCGCGACCTGATGCACCACCTCCAGGCGCAGACGCAAGCGGAGCGCGCCATTCGGAGTGCTCCCGGCAGTACCGCCAATGTCTCCCTGGTGGTGCATCGTGGACGCAAGCGATGAGACGTGCCGTGACGCCCGGCGCCGCGCATTCCTGCCCCGCCTACGCGTCGGGCCCAGGACTGGCCAGTCGTCGTTCGATGCCCGCCGGACTCAGATTCTCCCACGGGTATACGATCCACTCCGATCCCGCTACCTGTTGCGCGAAATAACGGGGTGCCTCCGCGTCGCCGAAGCGGTTGTTGTCCGGCTTGTAATGCAACACCGCTACATCCACCGAACGCGCTCCGGCGCGCTCACAGCGGGTACGCACGGCGCGCGCCGTCCGCCCGGTGTCAAACACGTCGTCTACCACCAGCACCCGCTTGCCCTCGATGAGCTGCGCGTCCGGAAAGGTGAGCGTGCGCGGCTCGGTCAGGCCGTAAAACGTCTCGCCCCGGTCGTCGTAGAAGAACACCGACGCCGTCAATATGCTGCGCAGCTCGAACCGCTGGGAGAGGAGGGCGCAGGGTATCAAACCGCCGCGGGTGATGCCCATGAGCACATCGTACGGGACGCGCGGGCGCGATCCGGAGCGATGGCACGCCTCGCCGCTCGCCTCCACCGCTTGCCACACCCGATCCGCCAAGAGCATGGTGAGGCGTTCCACATCACTCCACGAGAGGAAGGCACAGCTTTCGAATCCACTCGGATGGGTGTGGAGGGCGGTGTCGAGTCGGGAGGAGGGCGTGGAGGGGGAAGGCGTGGAGGCGCTCAGGCGGAGTGCGGGAAAGCGGCGGTCGCGGCGGACACCCGCGCGGTTTGCCGGAGCGTGACAGCTGAGTGGTGCCTGTGCAGAGTCTGTGTGAACGTCCGTAAGCGACACGTGCCGCGCAGTGTGATGGCGAAACCGCGCGGTGTTGCTCGTCGCGATGAACATGAAGCTCCGGGTGGAGGGCGCGGGATCACACGCTGGAGCGTGTGCAGAAAGCGACGACGACGAGAGAAACGGTGCGGGAATAGGGCGCGCGCCGAATGCTCCGGACACGACGGTCGAACCGGGCACACAGAGCCGCACAGCATGTCCACCCATAAACAGCTCGTCTTTCGTGCCTCTGCAGTACACCGCCTATTCCCCCAAGAGTCATCGCGCTGGTCGATTCGACTTGCGCAGCGGTACTGCGGCTGTTCGCGTGCGCTTGGTTACGTTTGACGGCCGCGGCGTCTCTTCAAAATCGCCGTCGTTATCGCTGGCAGCGCTCGATGTCTCCTCCTCCTCAGCCGCCTCTCTGTCTCCGTTGCTATCGGGCATTCTCCAATCTCCCTCCCGTGCCTCGCCACCTTCATCGACTCGTTGCAGCGGCCCGTTGCTCTGTGCGTGATTCCGCAGGCGTACCGTCGCTGCGCGCGAACTCTGGCGCCCGCCCTTGCCGACGCATCTTTCCAAGTGTGGCGCGTATCGCGACACTGCCACCGATGAATTGCAATGGGAGCAGGTGAGCACCACCTCGCGGGCACCGCCGCGACCGGCGGACGGTTTGTTCTCCGTGGCCGCCATCGGGGCCGGCGCCATGTCGCGCAAGGCACACCCCCGCGGCCGCTCCCACACCGTGTCCTGCATGCATCCGCGTACGATCTCCTCCCGATGCGCCTCCCGACACGCCTCCTGCATTGCCGCGTCGAGCAGCTCGCCGTACACACCGAGCGTCAGGTGTAAGCGCGCGGACATGCTGGGCGTCGGGTCCACGCGCGCCCCATGCCCCTCTTCATCCAGCCGCGCCAGAATATCGGTCAGTTTGCCTTTCACGGCCTCCTCGTCCACCATACTCTCCCCTACCGGCTCGTCCGGATGATCCTCGCGCCGGCCGTTGCGGTGCTGCTGCAGCTCGTCCGCATGGAGCAGCGGTCGGTCTCGCGTCGCCGGGCCACCCGCGCGCGGCGGCCGCCCTCGTCGTCGCACCGGGAGAGGCGGTGGCGCTCTCTCTTCCTCCGCCGGCTGCTCTGCCAGCACTTCATTCTTGTCTTCCGAGTTTTCGTCCGAGTCGCTGGCGGCGTCCGGCCCATGGAAACCCACTTCCACTGCTTCCGTCGGTTCCCGCGACGCGGGCGGTCGTCCGCGCCTACCCGAGCGCCTCGTCTTTCTCCGCGGTGCCATGGCGCAGTGCTCGACCGTCTCGAGTCAGAACAGCCTAGTCTAATGGATGTCTTCTCAATCGAGTGGTGGCAACGTGACCACTTCCCTTCCCGGTTTACATAATCGGCTCGGCGGTGTGCAGTTCCACCGCCGAGCGAACACACCGGTCTCGTGCGCCACCGCGAGACGTTCGCAGGCGCCTGGTGCTCACGACACCATCGGGTTACACGTTGGTGAGAGTAGGCCGCTTATGGAGCAAGCACGGGCAGTGCGCGATATCGTCCAGTCTCTCATTCAAGCTTACGAGGACAACCGGCCGGTGTCATTGGAGCGACTGAAGAATGAGGCGGCCAAGCGGCACCGCCTGACCAGCGTGCCCAAGCTGATGGACATCCTGGCAGCGGTGCCGCCAGCCTACAAAGACGCTCTGGCGCCGAAACTGCGCGTCAAGCCGGTGCGATCTTCGTCGGGTATTGTCATCGTGGCGGTCATGTCCAAGCCGCACCGCTGCCCGCACATTTACACCACCGGCAGCGTGTGCATCTACTGCCCGGGCGGACCGGACTCGGCCTTTCCCTACTCGTCGCAGTCGTACACCGGCTTTGAGCCGACCAGCATGCGGGCCATACGCGCTCGCTACGACCCGTATGTGCAGGTGCGTTCGCGGGTGGAGCAGTTGCAGCAGCTCGGCCATCACGCCGATAAGGTGGAGTTTGTGTTGCAGGGCGGCACCTTTATGAGCCTGCCAGCCGATTATCGCGACTGGTTCATCCGCAACCTGCACGATGCGCTGTCGGGACACGGATCGGCCAGTGTTGCCGAGGCGGTGCGATACGGCGAGCGCAGCGCGCGCCTCAAGTGCATCGGGCTGACCATTGAGACGCGCCCGGACTACTGTCAGCGGCCGCATCTGGACGCGATGTTGGCGTACGGCTGCACGCGGCTGGAGATCGGGGTGCAGAGCGTGTACGAGGACATTGCGGTGTTGACCAACCGCGGACACACGGTGCAAGCGGTGGCCGACTGCTTCCACGTGGCCAAAGATGCCGGCTACAAGATCGTGGCGCATCTGATGCCCAACCTGCCGGACATGGACCGCGAGCGCGACGTGGAGTGTTTTCGGGAGTTTTTTGACAACCCGGCGTTCCGTTCCGACGGCCTCAAGATCTATCCGACGCTCACGCTGGCTAACACCGGTCTGTACGAGCTGTGGCGCGCCGGCAAGTACCGCAGCATGCCGCCGCTGGAGCTGGTGGATCACGTGGCCGAGTTGATGTCGCTGGTGCCGCCCTGGGTGCGGGTGTACCGGGTGCAGCGCGACATCCCCATGCCCCTGGTGACCAGCGGCGTGCAGTTTGGCAATCTGCGCGAGCTGGTGTTGGCGCGCATGCGGGAGCTCGGTCTACCGTGTCGCGATGTGCGCACGCGAGAAGTGGGCATCCGCGAGATCCACCACGCGGTGCGGCCGGGGCAGGTGGAACTGGTGCGGCGCGACTATGTGGCCAACGGCGGCTGGGAGACGTTTCTGTCGTATGAGGATCCGCAGCAGGACATTCTGGTGGGTCTGTTGCGATTACGTCGACTCTCCGCCGAGCAGACGTACCGGTTGGAGCTGTGCGCCGCGGCGGAACCGAGCGCCCTGGAGCCGCACTGCTCGATGGTGCGGGAGCTGCACGTGTACGGCACCGTGGTTCCGGTGCACGAGCGCGACCCGACGCTGTTTCAGCACCGCGGCTTTGGCACGCTGCTCATGGAGGAGGCCGAGCGCATCGCCCGCGACGAGCACGGCAGCCGCAAGGTGGCGGTCATCTCCGGAGTGGGCACGCGCGGCTATTACCGCAAGCTGGGCTACGCGTTGGAGGGGCCGTACATGGTGAAACAGTTGTAAAGGCAGCGCGTGCGATGAGCGTTGTCTAGGAAAAGGGACGCGGGTGTCAATAAGGATGGAGACAGGTGCTTGCGCTGGGTGAAGCATTCGGGTCACCCGTCGGATGGGTGGCGGAAAAAATCCCGACACGCAGACCGCCCTGGGCGGACGCCGCACGTTTCGGATTCGTGTTCCGGCTTGAGGATCGGCAACCGGGCCGCTTGCACCCATGAAGCATTCAGCCAATATGCTGGACGACGCCCGGCGACTATTGCTCTCGGGCGACTACTCGGACGCGTTGGACGTGTGTCGCTTGGAATCCAACGCGGAGAGGAGCGCCGCCGAGAGAACCGCCCTGCTGGGCGTCGAAGTGCAGGCGCTGTGCGAATTGGACCGACTGGAGGAGGCGCAGCGCGTGGCCGAGTCGGCACTAACGACGGACGTGCAGACTGGCAAGTTGGGATTGGCGTGGCACCGGCCGGAGGCGGTGCGCTGCTGCCTGAGCGTGCTGGTGAGTGGCGGTGCTGCGAAACGCGCCTGCGAGCGGATGGCGGCAGCTTGGCCGCAACTTCAACGTGATTATATTGCAATGGAGTGGAGTCGCGAGCAAGTGTCGGCGTTGGTGCTGGACGTGTGGATCGAGGGTCTGCTGCTGGGAGACGCGTTGCCGGGGGATGACGCGACGAGGCGGCACGAATGGGGCATCGCCCATCTGGATCAGGTGAAGCGCGTGCTAGCGTCGGCAGCAGAATGGCTCAGCGAGCAACGGCTTGCCGAGATGCAGAGGCGGGTGATGCATCTGCAACGGGATATCGAACGAGACACAACCGACACCCATAGCACAGCCGATGGTGAGGCAACGCCGGCGAGCACTGCGACGAGACATTCGCCGGTGAGTGCTCTTATGCAGCGACTCCGCCATGATCCCGACATGGCGGCCGATGTGCTGGCGTATGCCACTGCGGGCCTCGTCGGAGCATTCCTGCTGTACCGATACTGGCGACGCCATCGGCCGTCGTCCGAGTTGTCCCTCCGAGACACCCTCTGGGCGCGGTTGCGGCGCAACCGAGTCATCCGCAGTGCGGCCCAACTCACTGCCAGCGCCTTTAACTTGTCCAACCTGTAAATGCGAGCACCTCGGGTAGCTGCAAACTCCTGGATGCATGTCGCGCACGTCGAGTCAGACGGATTCGCGTTCCCCTGCCGCGGCACCTCCGCGGTTTGCGCTCCTCTGCCGCGGCGCCCCTGACTACGCATCGAGACGACGACGCCCCTCATCTCCCGCCTCTTCTCCTAGCGGCTCATGGCGGACGAGGCGGAAACTTCATCGCGCGACTTTTCCAACCTTCGGCTGGAAGACTTCCTGGCCATGTCGGAGGAGGAGCGGCAGGCGCTGCCCAAAGCGCGGCTGAAGAAGATGCAGAAGCTGGCGGCGCTGGCAGAGCGCAAGGCCGCCAAAGCCGTCGAACTGGAAGCCGATGCGGAACTGCAACAACAACGACGACTGGAAGAGGCCCGACGGATCCACATCGAGCTGGATCCGCGACTGCCGCCGCCGCAGTCGTGCCAGCTGCGCGACGTCTTCGCGAGCGAGGCGGCGGAGTGGATCGGCCGCCGGGTGCTGGTGCAGGGCTGGGTACACAACATCCGATTCGAGAGCAAGAAGCTGGCGTTTTTGGATCTGCGCGACGGAACCGGTTTTCTGCAGTGTGTGCTCACCGACAAGCTGTGCATGACCGTCGAGGCCATCACCCTGTTCCGCGAGGCATCGGTACGCCTGTGGGGCACGTTGCGCGAGGACGCGCGCGCCAAAGGCGGTCTGGAGTTGCACGCCGACTACTGGTGTATCATCGGGCCGTCGCACCGCGACATCGAAATGATCCTCACGCACGAGTCCAACCCGGACGTGCTGCTGACGCATCGCCATCTGGTGATCCGCGGCCGGCACACGTCCAGCGTGCTGAAGATGCGCTCCATCATCACGCAGTGCTTCCGCGAGCACTACTTTGACCGCGGTTACGTGGAGCTGGCCCCGCCCACTATCGTGAACACCATGTGCGAGGGCGGCAGCACGCTGTTCCCGCTGGACTATTTTGGCGAACAGGCATACCTCACGCAGAGCAGCCAGATGTACCTGGAGACGGCCATACCGGCGGTGGGCGATTGTTTCTGCATTCTGCCGTCGTACCGGGCGGAAAAGAGTAGCACCCGGCGGCATCTGGCCGAGTTTCACCACCTGGAGGCGGAGATGCCGTTTATCACGTTCGCACAGCTGCTGCAGGCCATCGAGGAGCTGGTGTGCGACGTGTACGCGCGGGTGATTCACCGCGGCGGGGAGCTGTTCCGCGAACTGAATCCAAACGCGGCGCCGCCCAAGCGACCGTTCAAGCGCATGGATTATGCGGACGCCATCGAGTTTTGCCGCCAACATCGCATCTACAAGGACGAGGAGAGCCGGACGCCGTTCGAGTTTGGCGACGACATTCCCGAGGCGCCCGAGCGCCGCATGACCGATATGATCGGCGAGCCGATCTTGCTGTGTCGCTTTCCAATTTACCTGAAATCGTTCTACATGCAACCGTGTGCCGACGATCCCGACCTCACCGAGAGCGTCGACCTGCTCATGCCGGGCGTCGGCGAGATCGTCGGCGGCAGCATGCGCATGTGGGACCACGACGAACTGGTGAAGGCGTATGAGCGGGAAAAGATGGACGCCAGCGCCTACTACTGGTACACGGACCAGCGCAAGTTTGGCAGCTGCCCCCACGGTGGCTACGGTCTGGGGTTGGAGCGGTTCTGCTGCTACATGCTCGGCGTCGCGCACGTACGCGACGTCTGCCTCTATCCGCGGTACCGCGGACGGCTAACGCCGTGAGCACCGCACGCTACAGTGATGACAGGGGCAGATCCGTCTCCAACCCGCTACATGTTGTGCAATCGGGCGCAGTCACGAGGACGCCGTGTGCGTTCGCGCATCTGCCGCCGGTCTCGCTCTACCACGTGTGTGAAAGGCTCCTGGGTCTCCGTCTGTTCCCTCTGCCCCTGTTCCCCCGAATCCTTCCCCTATCCACTCTGTCCCTGCTGTCCCGGTCCCCCGCTCCCATGTCGCACGCGGTGTGCAACGGCGGAGGCGCCAAGTGCGGGCACGAACCCGAGCCAGCGCGCCGACGATCTCCACTGCGCGCCGGGCCGGACGGCCATCCCTGCCTGTCAAAGCTTGTCTCATCTCACATTCCGTGCGGCGTCGCGGCAACCTCACATTGGCGCGAGTTCCGCGTTCCGCACCCGCGGCAGCATCACCACCGCGGTGCATGCCGTCGCGATTGCCACCCCGACGCGCCCGCATACGCCACCTCCAGGCCGGCGCCGTCGCACCATCATCAGCGCCAGTCGTCGTGCCACCAGCCGCACCTCCGCCCCGCGCATTCCGGCGCCGGTGGGCATTCGCATTCGCAACAGCTTCCGCCTCGCGGCGCTGCTGCTCCACATGTGCACGATTCAGACAGTCGGGACGTGCCGTCAGAGACCCTTCGTAGTGTGTGCAAAAAGAGAGACCGGCGCCGTGCCGAGATGCGTTCACGTCTCTGTCAACCAACCCACCACGCGAGTTCTGATCAAGTGCCTGCGTAGAGCAGTCGGGACATACGCGTAAACGCATGCTCGGGGCATGGTGTGATCGACCGGTCCTGTCGTCCTCCCTGCACACCATCATCGGAACGGTCTCCCGACCGCACCGCCAACAACACTTCGTCGTGCGATACTCATCCACAAACTGCAGCCGGATGTCCCAGCCGCGAGCCACCCACTCCGCGTGCACTCGCAACAGCGTGCGCGTAAACTTGGAGGTCGGCACCGACCTGCTGCCCTTGGGCGTGCGCCCAAACTTCGCGTCGCCCACGCTCACGATCACCAAATCACCACCCGAACACTTGCTGTCGGTGCAGAAGCGGAATATGCGGTTGCAGGCGCGGTCTAGCGCCGACTGCTTGGCACGGAAGCGGTCCATGCGCCAGTACGCCCGCTCTTCGGCATACAGATACTCTGTATCCCAGAGGTCCCGGTTGTTGTTCAATACGCACATCGCCGCACAGAACTTGTCGATGTTCAGGTGCCGGAAACCGCCCACCTCGGCGATCTTGTCCTGCACCGACTGTACGCGCCCGTTGTTCCGCAGGCGCCGCTGGTGCCACTGACTGAACACGTCCACGTGGATGTCGTGGTAGTGCCGCCTGCGGGTGTACGTCAGGGTGCGCGGGCGCTCCGACGGATCTCGCGTGTCCCGGCGTGACACCGTGTAGATCTTGGCCATACCCGGGTCGAGGCCGCAACCCACCGGCATGGGTCCATTCTCTCGTTCCTGCCGCAACTGCTCGACCTCCGCCTGTCGCTGCGCCTGCAGCGCCCGACGCTGTGCCGGAGTGAGGGGACGCCACTGCCCACGTCCCAGAATGGCGTCCACCTGCGCCCGTGTGCGCGGCGGATCCTGCACGTACGCCGCCAGGTTGCGCAACTTGAAAAGCAGGATGCGCACACTCACCCCATCGGTCAGAAACGACTGAAACAGGAACGGCCCGGTGACCGCTGAGAACAGCACCGGCCCGTAACGCCGCAGCGATTTCAGGCGCTGCCGCGTGCGCGGACGCTGGTCGCCTCGCTGCATGCGGCGCTTCAGCTGCGTCACCTGCGTGTGCCACGCCCGGCGCTGCTGCCGGTTCCACACCTTGGCGCTGTAGCCCATGCAGTCGCTCAGCATCGGCGAGCGGCCGGCCGGCTGCAGCGCCTCGGCGGGCACGTTCACCACGATGCCGCAGATCGCCATGAGGCACTTCCAGATGACCGCATCGATGCGCACAAATTTGCGATTGCGTTCCGAAAACGGCAGGTACAGCGAGCGTCCGTGCTTGTTCTGGTAGTCGCGTCCAGTCTCCTGCGGCCTGTCCATTTCGCCACTCGCTGCTGCTTGCCGGCGCCGACGCCGACGCCTCGGCGGATGCTCCGTCCGACGTGCCTCCGCCTCGGCCCGACGCTGCCGCTCCCGTTCCTCCCGCTCTTCCCGGCGCCGCTGCTCCTCCGGCGTCTTCAGCAACGGCTGCGCGGTGAGGAACAGATGCAACAGCAGCGCCTCGCGCGAGAACGGAATGCGAAAGCCGGTGGGGTGCTCCAGCGCTCTGCCATCGTCGGCGTTCGCACCACCGCCCCGCAAAATGCGGCGCAAGGCGAGTATCATCAGACGTTGTAGCGGCGTCAGCACGGACGGCAGGTCGGTGCGGCAGATGTCGCTGAACAGGGTGCTCTTGCCCGCCTTGCACTGCGCATCGCTCCACGTGGGGTTACGGTTCAGGAAATCGTAGGTGCGTTCCAGCAGACGCTGCGTCACCATGACCTTGAGATCGCCGGTGTAGTCGGTGTACAAAAGGATCATCGCCTGGTGCCATCCGGTCCTCGCCATCAGACCCCACCACGTGATGCCCATGCCGAATAGGTGCACGAGAGCTGGCGCCCACGGCAACGGCGGCACCGCCCATCCCAACAGGCGATTGCCGAACAGGTCGCGCAGTCTCCAGGAGCGCGGCGTGCACCGGGTGGGCCACAACTCCGGTAGGAATGCTTGCTTCGCCTCTGCTGTGGTTGGTTTGTCGATTTGTAGATAGTCCACGAACGAGCCGTATTCACGTTCCGCGCCCTCCAGCGTAAACGCCTCCGACGGCCGCCGCTTCATGCCGCCCAGCTCCAGCATCGCCCGCAGATTCAGTATAACGGACCCGCGGTGGAACAGCAGGCTCAGTAGGAACACCAGCGAGCAGATGGCCCAGACGACCCTGAAGGTGTTCAGCGGCGGCGGCAGAAACTTGTCCAGGTAAGAGGCGACCGTGGTGTAGACTTTGGGCGTCGTCTCAAACTCCTCCAGCGGAGTGAGCAACCTCAGCTTCTTGCAGTACCCGAGGAGCAGCATGATGGGCCACTCCTTGCGCTCCTGCTCTGAGAGCGTGGTGTAGAATCTTCTACCCTTGGCGGTGCCCCGCAGCCTCTCCCACATCTCCTCGCGGGTAACGTGCCCGCCTCTGGTTTGAGGTGGCATGGGAAGAAGCGAGTTACGCGGTGCGCATGGTCCGCGACGGGTTGCCACAAGGCGAAGAGAAAACAGACGACCTCCACTGCGCTGCGACGAGCTGCCGCAGGGCGGCACCTCCAACGCCGCGAGGTGCAAGGTGCAACGTGTACGACGGAGATGAGACTTTTCGGACTTGTCGGAGACACTGATGCACGGCAATCGTGGTCATACAAGTCGGTGTAAGTCTCAGAGGAAAACCTTCACGGTTCGCCTGTGCTGGTTACCACCCGCAGGGTACACGTCGCGGAGAGCACGGAGAGTAGGCGCGAGCGCCTCCAATGGTCCCTGTCGCCAACGAGCCGGAATCGCTTGTTGCGGTGGTCTTTTCAGTGTTGCACATCGCGTTCACCCCCCACACCCTCAGCAGAGCCCACCTGGGAGCCTCTCTCCAAAGGCCCGGCGCGTCCCCAACGCCGAGCCGCCTACCGTGCGCCCTTGCCCAAGTCTGCGGCGCTTTTTGCACGTGGAGCCTGGGACGCCCGCCGCTACGTCACGCGTTTCAGACGCCTTCGCGCGGCTCCGTGACCTCGGCATCGTCGTTCTACATGCAACCGTGTGCCGACGATCCCGACCTCACCGAGAGCGTCGACCTGCTCATGCCGGGCGTCGGCGAGATCGTCGGCGGCAGCATGCGCATGTGGGACCACGACGAACTGGTGAAGGCGTATGAGCGGGAAAAGATGGACGCCAGCGCCTACTACTGGTACACGGACCAGCGCAAGTTTGGCAGCTGCCCCCACGGTGGCTACGGTCTGGGGTTGGAGCGGTTCTGCTGCTACATGCTCGGCGTCGCGCACGTACGCGACGTCTGCCTCTATCCGCGGTACCGCGGCCGATTGAGCCCTTGACAAGTTCGGGCGTCACCTCCATACGGAGACGGCCTCCGACAACCGCTCTCTTCCTGGTGCAGGACGCGCTGCCACTCGGCGGGCAGGCAGGCGATGGCCGAGCGGCGAACCGCCGAATGCAACTCGAAGAGGCGCAAGAGGCCCCAGACGGTACCGATGCCTATGAGCGCATGGGCCCACCGGGACGTCTCTAGCCATGAGCCGACGGCACTGGCCACCGCCAATGCCGCGCCGATGGCGGCCAGCAGCACCGCGTAAAACAGGTGGTATTCCACCACCACGTACAACAGCAGGTATCGCTTTCGCCATCCTCGCAGCTGCTCACCGCACAGAGGGTTATCTTGGAGGAGACGCCCGACGGTGCGCAGCGTTTCGGCCAGTCCAGCGACAGCCGTGAACGACCACGCGTCCGAAGACGCGGCGGCGGCGTCAGTGTGCGCTTCTGCAGCCAGAGGAGTTGTCGGCGGCGGCATCCGAAAAGGGCACGCGGAGCGCTCCAGACCATCGGTGGCGTTGATGTCTTCTTCACGGGTTTGCCGGACGGCAACGCCAACGGGATCCTGACTTCCATCCCGTCCCCACAGCCGTTCGTCACCGTTTTGGTGAACTGCCCCGGCGGGCCCGCTCGGGAACGCCCGGAGCGGCCCAGCCTTACGCCGGTGAGCCTCCAGAAAGGCCCGTAACACGCGTCGAGACAGCGCCAACGACATTCCCGCTGCAAGTCGCTCCTGAGTCGCAGGTCCCTCCTCGGGGTCTTGTCCAGCGAGTTCCGCTCGTCGTGTTGCGTCCGTCTCGTCCTCCTCCCCAGATCCCTCTCGCCCCACCTCACTCTCTCCATCCCATAAACCGATGCTTCCTCCGCGCCCACGACTCCTCAGCCAGTATCGCCCGCCTCCCTCAACCACTTCTCCTTTTCCCCTCCGCATCGCTCTAGCCCGCCGCCGCGTTCAGCCAGTCCGCGGACCGAAGCCGTGGCGTTTTCTGAACGCGCGCGCCCGAGCAGCTCGCAGTCGAACTTTGGGTCGGTGCGCGACACGGCGGTGGAGGCGCGCTGGTCAGCACAGCGTTCACCGACAGAGCTTCACACCAGGGTGCACCCGCTTGCAAAGGCAAACCTGTGCGGTGCCGAGGAAGCCATCGGGAAATTGAGACTTTGGCAGCGGCCGATGCGAAGACAGATCGCTGAAGGCACCAGAGCGTTGAGCTCGAGAGCACCTCTTCGTGAGCGCAAGGGCGTCTTCACGGCTGCTTTGGCTTTCTCGCTGCCGCCGCTGCTCGGTTTCGCGCTGAAGCGAGCGATGCCCGCGCGAAAGAGCGACCGCAGCCAGACAGTAGCAGCTTCGTGCTCGCGATCGGCGCTCAAGCTGGCGGCCCGCACGTCTGGTCAGCTCGGCTCGCGCGCGGCCAAATTCGTCAAACCGGAGCTGCCGCCGCCGCCAACGGCGTCGGAATCCAAACCGTCGCCCGCAGCGCAGCCGCTATCGCTTCAGGCGCAGGCAACGTCCGACGATCAAGTGCCCGACTGGCTGCATGGTCAACTCAACGAGGAGCAGCTAGCGGTGGTCACCGCGTCGCCGGAGGCGCCCATTCTGGTGTTCGCTGGACCCGGTTCGGGCAAGACCCGCGTGCTCACCTACCGCATCGCCTATCTCATCGCAGCGCACGGCGTGGCGCCGAGGCAAGTTCTGGCGGTGACGTTCACCAACAAGGCGGCCAACGAGATGAAGTCACGGGTGCTGATGCTGCTGCAGCAGCAGCAGCTCGGCCTGGGCGGCGACGACGCCTCCGAGCAGCAGCTGGCATCGCTGCGCATCGGCACCTTTCACTCCACTTGCGCGCACGTGTTGCGGCTGTATGGCCACCAGATGGGACTGCCGAGCGATTTCGTGATCTACGACACCTCCGACAGCGAGAAGCTCATCGCGCTCATCATGGAGCAGGAGTTTCACCTGGAGTCGACGGTAATGAAACCGTCGGCGGTGCGCATAACCGTCTCCAAACTCAAGACCGACGCGCCGAATCCGTTCAGCTCGCTGGAGGACCCTGCCATAGAGGACTATGAGAGGAGGGTGCGTGCGATCATGGAGGCGTACCAGCTGCGCATGCGCGAGGCCAACGCGCTCGACTTTGACGACCTGCTGTTGGAGTGCGTCAACTTGCTGGAGCAGTGTCCGTCGGTACGGGTGGCGCTGCAGCGCAAATGGCGCTACATTCTGGTCGACGAGTCGCAGGACAGCAATCGCTTTCAGTACGATTTTGTGCGGTTGGCGTCGACCGACGTGCGTAGCGGTGCGCTGGTCTCGCCGGTGTTCATGGTCGGTGACGCTGATCAGAGCATTTACGGGTGGCGCGGCGCCGATTTGCACCAGTTTGTGCGCATCCGCGACGAACTGCCCGACTGTCAGGTGTTTTTCCTGGAGCTGAATTACCGCAGCACCGAGCCGATCGTGCGGTTGGCGCAACACATCATCGAGCAGGACGCGAAGCGGCTGGCGCCGGAGAAGCAGATGAAGACGCATTGGTCCCAAGGGCAGCTACCAGCGGTGGTGCACTGCCCGGACTCGCGAGCGGAGGGCATGTTTGCGGTGACCATGGCGCAGTACCTCGTGGAGGAGTACGGCATCTCGTGGGATGACATGGCGGTCATGTATCGCGCCAACAGCCGCAGCCGCGGTATCGAGGAGGAGTGCGTGCGCGCCGGCATCCCGTACCGCATCCTGGGCGGCATGCGCTTTTACGAACGTCTGGAGATCAAGGACACGCTGGCGTACCTGCGACTGCTGGGCAACGTGGACGACGTGGTGAATTTCGAGCGGGTGATCAACACGCCGCCGCGCGGTCTGGGCGACGTGTCGGTGAACCGGCTGTTGGAGTGGGCACACCAGCTGCATCTGAGTCCGATGCGGGCGCTCGAACTGCTGGCGCATTTGGCAAGCGACAGCGCCATCGCCACCGAGGCCGGGCTGGCGGCAGAGCAGCTACCGCCCAGTGCCCCGGTGGCGCAGCTGCTGCAGCGCGGCGAGGTGTGTCTGGCGGATAGCGCCCTGAACAATCGGCAGCTGACGGCGTACCTGCAGTTTTACGGCCAGTACTGTGGGTGGCGCGCGCTGTTGCAGCGGAAACGACAGGCGCCCGGTGGCGAGGCGGTCGCCACGCTGACGCACGTGGTGAGCCAGATGCTGGACGACGTGGGTTACCGCGAGCATCTGAAGACGGTGTCGCAGTCGACCGGCAATGCGGCACTGCGCAGCGCCCATGACGTGCATCGCGAGCGCCTGGAGAACATTCAGGCGCTGCTGCAGGCGATCACCAAATTCGAGGACACCGTCGGCGGCGACGCCCAGACGCTGCAAGAGGTGTTGCAGCTATATCTGGAGGAGGTGGCGCTGGTGTCGCGCTCGGAGGAGGAGTACCTGTCGCAACAGCCCGACGGCGAGGGATGGCAAGGGCGTCTGTCGCTGATGACGCTGCACGCCAGCAAGGGATTGGAGTTTGCGGTGGTATGTATCGCCGGCGCGGAGGACGGCACCCTGCCGCACTTTCGGTGCCTCGACGAGCCGGACCGCATGGACGAGGAACGGCGGCTGTTGTACGTGGGCGTGACCCGCGCCAAGTCGTTTTTGTTCATCACCTGGGACGGCCTGCCGTTAAGCACTGGCGACGATAAGGAGGACCGGGCGTTGTTCGAGATGCAGCGCTTTCGCGGCGGACGGCCGCTGCGTCCGCTGTCGGCATTCCTGATGTCCGTGCCGACCGAGCTGTTGCAGCGCCGCCAGGCGAAGCAGTGGATGCGGGAGATCGCCCGGTCGCACGATTGGGCGCGCCGCTCACCCAAGCTGGACGGTATGCTGAGCGCGTTTCTGCGGCGGGTGGATGCGGCGGAGGCGACATCGTCGAGTCGCAGCCCGTACAAGGCGTCCGGCGGCCGTGGCAACGCACCGCCGTACTTTCAACGCGCCAGCGAGTACCGTGGGAATTGGGGTGGGAAGTATGGAAAACGCTCGTCGTCCTATCTGAAGTCGTCGTCGTCGTCGTCGTCGTCTGCTGGGCCCCGACCGTCGTCGATGAGCGTTGGCCGCGTGGTGCATCACGAGCAGTACGGGAAAGGTGTGATCGTTTCCAGGCCGCGCAAGACCGGTTTGGTATCGGTCGTCTTCTTCGGCGACGATGTCGGCAAGAAGTTGGTGCCGCAGGGAGAACTTTCTTAAGAGCAAAAGGCTGGCATGAACTTGGTTGTTCCGTAATCCTTGGCAGCGGCATGCCTCTCCGAGACGTTTCATCCGATCATCTACGGAATCGCCCCTTGCCCGCAGCCAGAAACGCCGGCTGTCGCACAATCTTGTCCGCGTGCGGCGCAACCCCCTCATCCGCCACCTCGGCGACTGCCTTCATATCCACCCTCCCACCCTCTACTCCGCGTGTCTGCCGCCGCCGGCTCTCCAGAAACGCCAGCGCCGCATCCACATTGCGACGCGGTGTCTGTTCGAAAATGGCCCGGGTGTCCGCGTCGGCGCGCCTCTCCGATGAGGCACGTTGCGGCGTCGGTGGTGCCGTCTGCTCCTCTTCCGATGCGAGCGCCGGCGCTGGCGGCGCATTCTGGAGGATGTGTTCGATGTCCGGCATCTCGACCGATGCCGTCGCCCCGTCCGCTTGGAGATCTTGCTCTCCACTACTCGCCTGCCCCCTTGTCCCTTGCTGCTCCGATTCTCCCTCTTCCCCACGTTCCTCGGACGCGCCGAGCACCTCCGACCACCGGAACAGGCGCACGCCGGTTGTGGGCGATGCCGGTGGCAGGTCTCGAAACGGTAACGACACTCTGGTGGGCATGCTGATCTCCGGCTGGGCACCAGTCGACAGCCGCGGCACCACATCTCGTGCCCCACCATCTGTGGTCGTCGCTGCCGTCGTCGCAGTTGGTGCGCTGGGCGGCTGGGCGCCAGACGGCCGCGACTTGCCCGACCGGCCGCTCCGGTCGCCACTCTGGCGCGCTTTCGCCGGGCTTTTGTCTGCCACAAATATCCGCCACAAGCGTTTCATCGGGCTGTCGCGGTGGCCATATTTCCGGTAGCGTTTGGTGACCCTGCCCACCACCTCCACACGCCTCTCCGCCGCGTACAGCCGCTTCTCCAACATCCCCAGCGCCTGATCCAGCCTCTGATATGCCTGCTCCGCCACCTGAGACACTTGTCGCACGCGAGAGGGCAGAGAGGTGGCCATGACGGTCGAGATGGTGTGTGTGCTCAGGTGGCGGGGAAAAGCGCGCGAGACCCATGCGCGCCATTGGGAGGACAGCAGAGCCGGCGTGACGACCTCGCGCGTCTCCGGTTTCCACGACAGCACTGCCGATCACGGCTACTAGCGTCATCACGCTCCACTGCACTCTCATGAATCGATGACTTGATCCACCGACAATTGAAGAGCCACGTCAGGCAATTGCTGCCTGAAAATGAATCTGCACAAGGTAGAGTCGTCGCTGCGGCCATCCCACTCGCCTCGCCGCAGCCTCTCCTCTTCGACGAGCTCTCTGCAACAGGCAGACTCGCTCCTGTGGGAGGAGTCGCTGGCATCCGACTCCCGCACCTCCAACCGATGGTCGCTGCGGCGCATCGCCGGGCTGCTGGTGACTGGCGCGGGCATGTTCATCGCCGCCTTTTTCCTGATCACCACCGGGCAACTGAAGACGGTGTGGGAGGCGGCGTATCCGACGTGTTGGCTGGGCGCGAACGGCAACTCGGTCAACTGCCCCGATAAGATCAAGTGCCCGGGGCTGTTTCCCGAGTGCAGCACCGCGCCGTGTGGCGGGTACCAGCCGGGCTATTGCACTGGCGCCGACGGCGGATATCCGGCCAGTCAGGTATGCAGCAAGAGTGTGTTAGTGGCCACGTCGGGCGTGGTGTTTGGCGGCGTCATGCTGGGCATGCTCTTTTTCGGGGCGGTGGGCGACCGCATGGGACGGCGCTTTGGCGGCATTGCTACGATGGCCGTCATGGCCACCGGTGCAGCGGTGATGACCTTTGTATATTCGCCATCCATCAGCGACATGTTCATTGTGATTAGCTCCTTTTTCGGGGTGCTGGGACTGGGCGTGGGCGGCGAATACCCGATTGCCGCCTCGAACGCCGCCGAGAAGCGCAACGAGGAGGCGGAAGGAGAGGCGAGTGCGGCAGTGGCGAACGGATCCAACGGACAAACGCGCTCGTCAGAGAGCACGCCACCGATATCTGGCAAAACGCCCTCACCACCGCTATCCACCACCCTGGCATCTCAACGCGGCCGCACCGTCACCGTGGTGTTCAGCATGCAGGGTATCGGCATTGTGTTCGGCTCGCTCATTGTGGTGATTGCAGTGGCGGCCGCCCGACAGATCACGCCCAACTGCAGCAACTCGAGCAACGACGAGATGGGCTTTTCCACTATCGCGCTGAGTTTTGCCTGGCGCGCCGTGTACCTGGTGGGTTTTCTGTGGCTGGCGGCGGTGCTCACCTATCGAGTGCTGTTCTCGCGCGAGAACGAGGCGTATGTGAAGGCGGCGGCGCGGCGTGCCGAGCGGCAGCGCCGCCAGCAGACCCCGGCGGCCAGTCAGCTCTCCGGTTACGCTCCTATCTTCCGGCACTACGGGTCGCGTTTGATCGGCACCGGCGTCACCTGGTGCATGAACGATGTGATCCTGTACGGCAACAAGCTCTACTCGGGACCGATCTTCAACGGCATCAATCGCAACGAGAACTTGCTGACGCAGAACGCCTGCATTCTGCTCAACAATGCGGTGTCGCTGGTGGGCTACTACGTGGCGGCGGCGGTGATCGATCGACGCTGGTGCGGCCGCCGCCGCCTCCAGTTGTTCGGCTTCATCATGATCGCGGTGTTCTTCGCGATGCTGGCCGGGACGTACGACCGATTGGCGAGCAGCAACCACGGCGCCCTGATCGCCCTGTACATACTGGCATCGTTCTTCTCCCAAGTGGGTCCGAATGTGGTGACCTACGTAAGCGCCGCCGAGCTGTATCCCAGTGAGATACGTGCACGGGCACACGGCTTCAGTGCCTTTTGCGGCAAGGCCGGCGCGCTGGTGTCGACGTTGGTGTTCGGCGCCATCGGCATCCGCAATATCTTCATCGTGTCCGCAGCGGCCGGCGCCTTTGGCGCGCTGATCACCGCAATATTCCTGCCCGACGTGACCGGCATGTGCCTTCGCGAGCACGACCGCGAATGGGAGCTGGTGACGGGCGGTCGGCGCCGGGAATACGGCGGCGAGGCGGCCAATCCACGGCATCTGTCAATGTGTGAACGGTGGCTCGGGCGCGGAAAGGCGTACCGGCCGGACTGGTTGCGGGTGCATCGGGAGAAGCGGAGGAGGGAGGAGCGTCTCGCCAGGATATCTGGGAGCGAGGGGAAGCAGGAAGCTGCGATGTGATCGCGTAAGGATGGCGCAACGGGCCTCCACAAGCCTGTAATTTTCGTAGTGCGTCAAGGCGCTCATGTCATGGAATTTGCCGTGCTGCGTCTCTCCTTTGTCTTTCTTGTCTCTCGCTCGTTATCGTCGATACTGTCAAAAGTCCGTGCCGCCGAATGCCGCGCCCAGAGGACTCTGCAACATGCTCGTGCGCCCTGTCGATCGACGCGCTGTCACTTCCACCCTCGCGCACTGGCGGGGACGCGAGTCACAGTGCTTGTTCGTGTCGCTGGGTGCGCTTCTCAATCTTCCTCCCAATTTCATGTCCTCCCCATGGCGGACACAATGGTTATCAAGCGAGAGCTACGCAAGCGAATACGGGCTGCTCTTAAGGCCCTTCCAACCGACGAACTTGTGCAACGATCGTCAACCGCTTGTCGCAAACTCATCCTCTCCGACTCCTTTCAACGCGCCCGCACCGTGGCACTCTTCCACCACATGCCGTCCGGCGAGTTGCACACCACCGAGCTGATCAAGCAGTGCTTTGCGCTGCGCAAACGGGTGTTTTTGCCCAAGGTGGAGGGCGGGCCGTCATCCCGCATGGAGATGTACGAGGCGGTGGACGCCGACGACCTGGCCAGGTGGCCGCGCGGCGTATTCGACATACCGGATCCGCCGGCCGCCGCCACTCGCACCGACGTGGAACAGTTGGTGCAGCGAGAGCAATGCCCGCTGGATGTGATCGTGGTGCCGGGACTGGCGTTCGACCTGCAAGGCGGACGGCTCGGTCGCGGCAAGGGCTACTACGACCACTTTCTCCGGCGCTGTGATGCGCTGCACCGGCAACACGGAATGCCACTGCCGAGTCGGGTCGGTTTAGCACTGGCGTGTCAGATCGTCGACTGCGTCCCCATGGCCGAGCACGATCAGCGGGTGCACGAGTTGTATTACGCCTAGGCCGCCACCGCCACCTATACACTCCGTGGCGCGATGCCCAGCTCACAAGCCCCAATCCTCGTCTTCGGCGTCTGCGCCACCGCCGTCCTCCTCCTCCTCCTCCTCCGCTGCCTCGTCGTCTTCCTCGTCGCGCTCCAACAGACTCAGATCCACCTGATACCGCAGGATACCGCCGATGCCGCCGAACCCCTTCACAAACTGGTTGCCCTCGGCGGTCTTGTCGGTGATCAGGTCCAGGTGCGCTCCGAAGTTCTTGTAGTTTTGCGCCAGCCAGTCCACCATCGGCTCGCTGTCCTTCACCTCCAGCTCCGCACCGGTCTTCTTGTCCACCAGATGGCTCTGCTGGTTCAGCTTCTCCGGCGGCAGCACTTGCACGCTCTCCTCGCCATTCTGTGTATGCATCAGCAGCAGCCGCTCGTGGGGCAGATTCTCCCACACAATCAACTTCTCCATAGCGCCCATTTCCAACGCCTTGAGCGTGTCCTCCATGCCATAGCAGTACTTGCCGGTGTCCAGGGCGATCTGCTCGTAAAACTCCTGCAGCAATCGCTTCTCCCGTACGTACTTGACGTTGGACAGACTGTCCGCCGCCAGTTCGATGGCCTGATTCAGGCCCACCTCGCCGCCGTAACTCACATCCACCACGCTGATGACCTTGGCCTGCAGCCGCTGGTCAAACAGGTCGCTCTGGGCGAGTTCGTTCTTGAAGTCGGCCGAGCCGCCCAGCACGATACCGCTCACGTTCACCTTGTCGCCGTTGGGGATGAACAGGCGGACGGCCTCCTCGGCCACCCGCCGCAGGTAGTTGTGTCGCTTCTCCATGCGCAGGCGCGCGAAACGCAACGCCGATTGCCCACCGCGCCCGTGCTTCTTGGGCAACTCCACGCTAAATCGGTGCAGAATCTCGCGAGTATTGCCCGCCAGCACCGCATACAACGCGCCGTTGCCGTCCATGATGATAAAACCGAACCGCTCGTCGTCCTCCAGCAGGCCCAGCAGCGGCTCGACGTGAAAGCGCGAGTCGCAATAGTACAGAGAGGTGTTGATCGGCTTGTGCGGCTCAAAGTCGATCGTCACCTGCTTCTCGCCCTTCTCGGTGACGATGTTGCCGCAGTAGATGGCCAGCCCGTTGCGCGGCACCCGATTGTACAGCTTCAGCCGCTGCTGCGTGGACGTGATGGCCGACAGCACCGACAGCCGGTTCACCCGTGATTTGATGTTCGACGCGGTGCCCGCCTCGTCCGCCAACAACTTGCCCACTTTGGCGATTTGGTCGCCGGGCGGTATCAACAGCGATATCATCGAGGTGCCGTTGCCGCGCGCCGCCTCCAACCCTTTCAACAGTTTCTTGATGCGGAACAGGCGCACTGCCCTATCCTCGTCATTATTTTCATCCAAGTTGGCGTTGTTGCCGTTGCCCGAACCGACCGCCGCCGCGGCCACTGCGCTGATGGAGGTCATGGCGAGCGCGCCGGGCGCACGAAAGCGGACGACCCGAAGCCTGCAGCCGCCGCGAAGGCATCGCGCCGGACGTTTCGGGCAGAGACGTGAACGGCGTTTCGGCAGTCGGAAACGACAGAGAGCGACCATGAGCCTGCGGGTGCTCTCACGCCTACGATCGGCATGGGGAGGATGGCTGCCGGGTGTGACGCGCCCTGCTGCCACTATGCCGCGTGCTTGGCGCGGTGTGTCCGCGGGCAGGACGATCTGGCTGCGCCCGATGATGTTCCTGGTGGCTTCGGGCACGGCGTTCACCGCCGCTGCCACCAGCGTGTCTCTCCGGGCGCTATCCGAGGCGGCGTCCGTGGAGCAGCGACCGAAATCGTGGACCGGCGGCGTGGTGGTGGACACCGAGCCGTCCACAGATCCGCCGCCGGCGGCTGCCCCGGTGGAACGGCTGCCGCACAGCCTGGCAGAACTGCGTCGCGCCGAGGTGGTACTGTACCAGTACGAGACGTGTCCATTCTGCAACAAGCTCCGGGCGTACCTGGACTATCGTCAGATACCCTATCGGGTGGTGGAGGTGAATCCGCTCAGCAAGGGAGAGCTCAAGTTTAGCACCTACAAGAAAGTGCCCGTGCTGGTGGTGAACGCGGTGCAGCTGAACGACTCGGGTGAGATCATCCGCCAGCTGGAACGTATAGCGGTGCCGGATGCACGGTACAACGAACAGTGGTTCCGATGGATCGACGACTGGTTCGTGCACACCCTGCCGCCCAACATCTATCGCACCCGCCAGGAGGCACTGCAGACGTTCGACTACATCACCGAAGAGGGCAACTTCACACCGTTCCAGCGCCTGCGGGTGCGGTATTTCGGGGCGGCGGCGATGTATTTTGTGAGCCGGCGGCTGAAGAAAAAGTACGGCATCGAGGACGAGCGCCAGGCGCTGTACGACGGTTGTCGCACGTGGCTGCAGGCGGTCGGCTGGCCGCATCGCCGTTTCATGGGGGGCGACCGACCGGACGCGGCCGACGTGGCCATGTTCGGCGTGCTGCGCAGCATCGAGCACTTTGTCGCCTTCGAGGATCTGTCCCGGAACGTGCCCGACATGATCCAGTGGTACGAGGCGATGAAGCAGCAAGTGCCAGCTTCGGCGCGAGTGACCGGTGCGTCGGAGATGAACCGCGAGGGATGACGTGGAAGAGGCCTGCACAGGATTAAAACGCTCGCACCAGCACCACGTTCTCGCCTTTGAGCAACAATCGGCCCAACGGGGTCGGCGGTCGGGCCGGCAGCCCGGTGTGCACTTCGGCGGCATCGTCCAGCACCAAGTTCATGTACGCGTCGAAACCGAGCAGTCGCCCCTGTAGCTTGCTCTTTCGATTTTCGTAGAGCCACACTTCGACGCGGGCGCCCGACTGCAGAAGCGAGTAGAGCAGGTGCACGGGTAACCGCAGGTCAGTGGGGGTGTCCTGGTTCGTCGCGGTCATGGCGGCTGCGGGGAGGACGAGGAGGGAGCAAAGTGAGAGCGTCAGTTTTGTGAGATAGTTTTTGTCGCAGGGAGTGACCGTTCGTTTCGAACACCTCTCGCGGAGGGACGAGCGCCAGTCGCGCTGACGTCGCCGCGCGCGATCGCGGTGGCAACTCCTGCGAGGGAAAGTTCCAGCATGCGCATATCGTAGCAATTTACCGTCGACTTGCATATGCATCTGCGCCGAGCAGTCGGTCGCCCTCCGATAGAATACATCAGGCAGCGTTAGCGCACGCTCCCCACGTGGAAGCTGTGCTACCATCCTTGCTGCCTCGCGGCACCTCCACGCAGCGGATCCTGTTCCACGCACGCACCAGCAGGAGTGTCGGTGATGGCTTTCACTCTATCCGTCGGAATTGGATGGTCTGGACGATCTCTGCACTGTCCTGAACCAGCTGTCGGAAAGCGGGGTAGTCGATCTCCGCCTGCAGTCGGCGCGCGCGCGACGGCACTCCATCGCCACCAGCGTCCGCTCCTGCACCAGTCGCTACCCCGTCTCCCTCTCCCTCCATATCTCCGCACAGCTGCTGCCGATCCAAAACGCAAGCATCCACGTCGGAAGCCGTAAAGCACTCCTCCACCAGTCCCTGCCGCTCGTCGTACTCATCGAGCCACGTCTCCAGCTCCACATCGTCGCCGGCCTTCAAACCCATCTCGCGCAGTCCCTTGCGCAGCAGCTCCCGACTGATGTAGCCGCGGTTCTCCGGATCGAGCCCGCCAAACACCAACAACATCTCCTCCTCCGTGGCGCGATTCTTTCCGCCGAGAATATCGGCCACCACCACGACGCGGTCCCCGCGCGTCAGTGCCTGCCGATCCAGCAGCTCATCGATGGCGCGCTGCACGGTCACCTCCGGATCGCCATCGAAGAGGATGCGGAACGGCCGCACGCCAAACAGCACGCTCATCTTGTTGCGCGCAATGACGCTGTTGGTGAACGCGTATATGGGGCAGAGCGGTCGACAGCGCGCCAGCAGGTTGGCCATAAAGCCGCGCTGCGTGAAGCAGATAATGGCGGCGGCGTTCAGCCGTTCGGCGATTGTCGTGGCCGACGAGCACACCCGCTCCGCCACCAGACTGATGCCGCGCGCCCATCGTCGATGCGACACCAGCGGCGGTGGCAGCTCCGCCAGTCGGCAGTCTTCGGCCAGTTTGCCCTCCACCCGCAGCGCCACTGTGCTCATCAGCGACAGCGCTCGCAGCGGATACTTGCCGCTGGCGGTCTCGGTGGTGAGCATCAGGGCGTCCACGCGCTGCTTCACCGCCTCGCTGATGTCGGTCACTTCGGCGCGCGTCGGCGTCGGATACAGCACCATGCTCTCCAAAAAGTGGGTGGACACAATGCACGGCTTGCCGTGCGCCCGACACATTTGCGCGATACGTTGTTGCCAGTACGGCACCATATCGTAGCGGACGGCGGCGCCCAGGTCGCCGCGGGCGATCATCACCGCGTCGGCGGCCTCGGCGATGTCGCTCAGTCGTTCCAGGGCGGCGACGCTCTCGATTTTGGCCACAACCGCGGTATTGCTGGCACCGCGCTCTTTCAGCTGCCGCTTCACGTCCCAGATGTGTTCAGGCGCCTCCACAAACGACAGCGCCACTGCCTCCACGCGCTCCTGCACCGCAAAATCCAGATCGCGCTCCATCTCCTCGGCGTTGAGTATGGGCGAGCGCAGACTCTTGCCGCGTACGCCAATCGGGGCGCGGCTGCGTATTGTGCCGCCTTCCATCACCACGCAATCGGCATCGGTGCCATCGGCAGTCACCTCGGCCACGCGCAGCAGCACCACGCTGCCGTCGGCATTGCCGCGCACCTCAATCACATCGCCACTCTGCACCACCGCCATGAACGCGTCGTCGCTCACCTCGGTCATCATGTCGGGGTACTCGGCCTGGTGTCGGGTGGTGATGATCAGCCGGTCGCCGGGCGACAGCGCCATCTCGTTGCCGGGCATCTGGCCCAGCCGCACCGAATCCAACGAACCGATGTCCAGCATGGTGGCCAGCACGAACGGCGACTCGGTATTGATGCGTCGCACGTGCGCAATGACCTCGCTGTGGAACGTGTAGTCACCGTGTGACATGTTCAGGCGCACCACATTCATGCCCAGCGCCGCCATCTTCAACAACTCCGCATAACTCGCAGTGGCCGGCCCGATCGTGCACACAATCTTGGTGCGCCGCGCGTGAAATTGGGGCACATCCCGTGACGCGACGCTGCCGTCGTCCAGTTCGGTGAGGAACGGCCGGAAGCGCTCCGGAAAGAGGGCGGAGACGTGCGCCGTATCCGCCTTGACACCGGGCGCGGCACTCAATGGCTCGCTGGCAATGGTCATCCGACACGGAAACGACGGGTGCACGTATCTGTGTCGATGGAAACCGAGCGGTGGCCCCGCGGCGCTCGGGGTAAACGGTCGGCCGTTGTCGGCGCTCCGGAGGCGTCGCTGTTGTTGCCGTCGTCGGCGACCGCCGACCACGATGCCGTGGTGGCCAACCGGACCCAGAAACGACATCCCCTGGATGATCCTCCAGTGATCTACTGTATCTGGATTTTCACCGGTCCCGCCGAAGCTTCCTCGCTGTGCCTTGTCTGCGTCCATGGCCAGCGCAAGTTGAAGGCAGCGCCGAGGGCCCAATCGCCGTTGCGCCCGCCGCCGACGGCTTCGAATCGCAACGGAACGCTCCGGGCGGGAAGCGCGCAGGCCATCGCGCGCGGCTGAACACCTGGCAAGCGGGTATGACGTGGAATGGCAGCCCGGAGCGCATCAAACGATACACGCTGTTTATCGGTTATCACTGGAACAGTCCGGACGGCGAGTGCATCCTGCTAGGTTGGAAGAAACGCGGGTTTGGCCAGGGAAAATGGAACGGTTTCGGCGGCAAGATCGAGGCCGGCGAATCGGCTCCAGTAGCGGCACAACGGGAGCTGGTGGAGGAGGCCGGGGTGCACTGTGTAGATGGAGAGCGACACTCCGGGGAGCAGAGCGTGTGCACCAGGATAGAGCGGGAGGCGCGCAGTTTGCGGTATGCGGGCGTGCTGCGCTTTCGTTTCGACCGGGACGGCGCTGCGCCGATGGATGTCTTGCTGTTTAGCGGCACCATATGTCCGTGCCGGGCACCGCGAGAGAGCGACGAGATGCGTCCGCAGTGGTTCCGGCGCACCGAAATCCCGTATGCGCACATGTGGCCCGATGACCGCATCTGGCTGCCGCAGTTGCTGCAGGCGGATGACCAGATCTATCGGTCGCCGACGTACGGACGCGTGCTCTCGAGTTCGACGGCATCCACTGCGGCCACCTTCCTATACGCCTCCTTCCGGTACGATCGAGACGCCGAGCGCATCCTAGAGCACCGCGTCGAGCACGGCGATCCGCCCGACCCGCTCTCCATCGAATAGCACCGCCAGGCGCCCGGCGTTGGCCAGCCGATCTCGAAGGCCAGTCATCGAACCTGTGCGCCCTCCCCTTGGGGTATTCCATACTTTCGCAACGCCTACACTTGCACGACGGTGGAAGTCAGCCGCGGTCGTCGTCGCATCAGGTATCGCCGCACGATCAACCGGCCCATCGTGGCCCCTATGCCTAACATAATGCCCGTCAAGAGCGGCCTCAGCACGACTCGCTTGGCACTCTGAAATGCGCGCCAGAACCGTCGGCGGTTCCGGCTCATCACCTGGCGCCGGAGGTCAAGTAGGGGCTGTTCCGGTGCTCGCGCTGCCGATCCTCGACGGCAGCAAACGAGCGTCCTAAAGTGGGCGTCTATCAGTCCGACAAACGTTCAATCTCCGAGCAGTGTCTGCAAGCGCTCGCCCGATCGTCTTTTCGCCCACAACCGATTCGCCGCTGCCCTGAACGAGTGCCGTCTGCGGAGGCCCAGAATCGCATCGGCCCGTCGAACGTTCAAGCTCTGAACGCAATCTGCTGCAAAGCGTCCACGATGAATGCGCGCACATCGCCGAGGTTCCAGTCAAAGAGATGATAGCATACCGGCGACCTTTACTCCAACCAAACATCCACCGACAAGCAGCACTTCGCTCTCTCTCCTCTCAATAACGGAGCCAGTAGGTGCGCCGCCGCATCCACAGCAGATCCGGCAGCGAGGCTACCGGCCCAAGCGAGGCGACTGCCAGCTCGCTATCACACAGGTACTTGCCGGCGATGCGGACGACGCTGTCAGCGGTGACGGCATCGATGCGGGCGAACGCCTCGGCCAACGACATTCGCCGGCCGTAGGTGAGCAACTGGCGGCCGATGTCCTCCGCCACCGCACACGAATCGGACAACTGCAGCAGCATGGACGTTTTCAGCTGCAGCTTGGCGCGCTCCACCTCCGATTCGTCCACCTTGTACGCCATGCCGGTCACCTGCATCTGCACCGCGTGCACCACATCGTCCAGATTGGATGGCTCGGTCACGCTGTACACCCCGAACAAGCCGGTGTCGGTGTACGAGGTGTTGAACGCCTGGCTGTTGACACACACGGGCACGTCGCGCAGGCCCCTGCCGAGTCGCGATGACGCTTGGCGGCTGAGCGCCGATCCGCGGTCGTACGCGCCCAGCAGCGCCTGCATCACCATGAACGCCGGCGCGTCCGGGTGCGTCCAGCCGCAGGTCTCGTACGCCAGCGCGAAGTGCGCCAGCGGCATATCGTCGTTGCGGATGCGCACCTCCGAGCCGGTAAAGTAGGCCGGCTCGGCCGCTGCCAAACTCTCCGACGCCACATTCTCGTCGCGGCCTCGTGGTATCTTGCCGAACAGCTGCTCGGCCATCTCCACGAAAGAATCGTGTCGAATGCGCCCGCCCGCACCCACCAACACCATCCGATGCGGCTGATAGTGGCTCTCAATGTACGCCACCAGGTCCTCCCGCTTCAGCGTCTGAATGTTCTGCAGCGTGCCCAGAATGGTGCGCGCCAGCGGAGTGCCCTGAAAGGCGGTGCTGTGCAGATAATCGAACAGCACCTCCTCCGGCTGCGACTCAATGTCCTCCATCTCGCGCAGGATCACGTCGCGCTCGCGCTCCACCGCGCCCGCATCCAGCAGGCTGTTCTGCAGGATATCCGCCAGTAGCCCCAAGGAGCGCGGTACGCTGTCACCCAAACAGCGCGCAAAATACACCGTCTGTTCGCGTGAAGTGTACGCGTTCAGCTGCGCGCCCATATCTTCCACCTCCACCTCCAACTGGTGCTGCGTGCGCCGCCCGGTGCCCTTGAATATCAGGTGCTCCAAAAAGTGCGCCACCCCGTTGGCTGCCGCCGGCTCAAAGCGTGTGCCGGTGTCTAACCACAGCCCGACGGTGGCCGTCGGCGTGTCCACCTCTTCGGTGGCCACCCGCAGCCCGTTCGACAGCCGACTCACCTGCGTGGGCGTCTGCATCAGCAACCGCGGATCCACCCGATAATCAGGCGGCAACGGTTGCGCGTGCTCGCCCAACACTCGCTTCAGGGCAGCCCGCAGCCCCGTCGGCGCGTAATTGGTGTTCTGTAGCGTGGGCAACGCCATGGCGACCGGAAGACCGTGGCCGCCGTTGGCAGCAGTGCTCAGCAGGCGGCAGGCGGGCCGGCGCAGCCCACTCAACCGCGGTAGCATAGCAGAGTAGGCGATGCACGGAGCGGTGAACGATCCCCTGAGACGCATCGTCACGTTCGTGGTCGATCCGATCTCACCAGGCGCTGCCCGGTGATGGGAGAAGCGCTCGGGCACACAGGAGCGCCACGGTCGTTGGACCGCGACCGAGACGCGCTGATCCGGCCGACGGATTCGGTCGTCAGAAGGGGAGGGCGAGGTTTCAGGTGACGAGGTCAGGAGGCGGCTTGCAAGAAGGCCATAGAGCGGGAATGGAGACGCGTGTAGGAGGCGTTGCACAAGACTAGATTGAGTGGCAATCAGGAATAGAAGCGCGGAAACGTCCTTGGTGGCGCTGTGGGTGCTTCGATGGGGCCGTCGCGGGCGGCGTTTGTGGCGGGTGCGCTGCCCGAGGCACTTGCGACCAGCGCTCGGCAACGGAGGTTACTTGGTGCTGTGCACTCCATTCCTCAGCGTCGGATATTTCACCAGTTGCCAGTCTCGGCAGCGCGGCAGCGTTGCCGGAGAGCACCAACGCCGGCCATTGGCACCCGACCCTTCGCGCACCGATCAACCTATCGCCAGTGGCGCGCGTCCCTGGAGACCACCACGTCGACCGCCGAGGCGGATCGTCGGCCGGTATCGTCACGGCAGTACTTTGAAGCTCCGGATGCGGTGGCATCACAGCTAAGGGTGAACTTGGCCGGCGGTCTGGACACCGCCACCGTCCGAGAGCGCCTGCGGGCGTACGGCCTGAACCGGCTGCCGGAGGAGGAGGTGGAACCGCTATGGCGGCGCCTGTTGACACAGTTTGAGGACCGTCTGGTGCAGATACTGCTGGGGGCAGCGGGCGTGTCGTTTTTGCTGGCGTACGTTGCCGATGAGCAGCAACTGTCGGCGTACGTAGAGCCGCTGGTGATTCTGGCCATCCTGGTGATCAACGCCAGCATCGGGGCGCTGCTGGAGTCGCGTGCCGACGAATCCATCCGCGCCATGCAGGCGTACGTGACCGAGCGGGCGGTGGTCGTTCGTGATGGTGGCGCCAAGCAGGTGGTGGATGCGGCCGAGCTGGTACCCGGCGATGTGGTGGAATTGCGCGCCGGCGATCTGGTGCCGGCCGACGTGCGCGTCGTGCGGCTGCTGTCCAAGACGCTACTGGCGGATCAGGCGGTGCTGACCGGTGAATCGGTGGGCGTGGAAAAGCAGGCCGAGCGGGTGTCGTTGGCGGGGGGCGCGGCCACCGACACCGACCTGCCGCTGCAGGAGCAGTGTAATTGTCTGTTCTCGGGCACAACCGTCACCAAAGGGCGCTGCCTGGGCGTCGTGTTACGCACCGGCCCGAACACCGTTATGGGCTCCATCCGCGCCCATCTGAGTGGCCAGGGCGACGGCGACCAGGGGAGGAGCGAGAAGGCGCCGGTGCTCAAGACGCCGCTCACCGAACAGATCGACCGGCTGGGCGAGACGCTCACCTCGATTATTCTGGGCATCTGCGCAGCGGTGTTCGTGCTGAACATGGCGCCCGAGGCGTGGGATGCGCTGCGGCGATGGATGGCGGCGGCGAACGGTGCCGCGGCGCCGATCGCCACTGCGGATGACTGGGAGCAGTTGGCACGCGACGGCATCGAGTCGTTCAAGTTTGCGGTGGCGCTGGCGGTGGCCGCCGTGCCCGAAGGTCTGCCGGCGGTGATCACCACGAGCTTAGCGTTGGGCACGCGGCGCATGTCGCAGCGAGGCGTGCTCATTCGCTCGTTACCGTGTGTAGAGACGCTCGGTTGCACCTCGGTGATCTGCTCCGACAAGACCGGCACGCTCACCCAGAACCGCATGAAAGTGGCGGATATGGTCCGCAACGCTGATGGCGGCGAGGAGGCGCTGCTGCTGGTATTGGCGCTGTGTACCGAGGCCACCGTGGAGGGCATCGGCGATGCCACCGAATTGGCGCTGCTGCGCGAAGGCGAGCGCCTGTGGCACGCCCGCAACGGCAGCAGCGCGGCGGACGGAACGGCCGGCGGCGCCGGCAACAAGCACCACTGGGAGCGTCACGGCCGCGTCGTGCAGGTGAACGAATTTGACCGCGAGCGCAAGCGCATGAGTGTGGAGGTGGAATTGTCGGCGGGGACGGCCCTGCTGGGCGGACGCTACTTGTTGGTCAAAGGCGCTCCCGAATCGGTGCTGCCGCTATGCACCCCGGAGAGTGTTCAGGGCACTGCCGCTGGCGATATTCAGCGCGCCACCGCCGAGCTGTCGCGTCGCGGCCTGCGCTGCATCGCTCTGGCGTTCAAACGCAACGTGCCCGGTGATGCGTGGCAGGCCACCGAGGACCGATTGGAATTCCTGGCGGTGGCTGGCCTACAAGATCCACCGCGCCCGCAAGTGCAACAGGCCATCGACAAATGTCGCACCGCTGGCATTCGCACGGTGATGGTGACCGGCGATAACGCGCTGACAGCGCAAGCCATAGCCCGCCAGATCGGACTGTTCACCACCGACTCGGAGGAGGAGGGGGTGGCGGTGGTGGACGGGGCGGAATTTCTGCGCGGCGACGTGCCGGATGAACGCATCGCGGCCGCGCGGGTGTTTTCGCGCATCGAACCGCGTCACAAACTGCGCATCGTGCAGAGCCTGCAGCGCGCCCGTAACGATGTGGTAGGCATGACCGGTGATGGCGTGAACGACGCGCCCGCCCTGAAAGGCGCCGACGTGGGCATCGCCATGGGCAGCGGCACGGCGGTGGCCAAGGCGGCCGCCGATATGGTCATCACGGACGATGACTTTTCCACCATCGTGGCGGCCGTGGAGGAGGGCCGCTCCATCTACTCCAACATGCGCCAGTTTATTCGCTACCTGCTGAGCAGCAATATCGGTGAGGTGGTGGCGGTGCTGGCGGCGTCGTTGTGCTTCGGCATACCGGAAATTCTCGCCCCGGTGCAGTTGCTGTGGGTGAACCTGGTGACCGACGGCCTGCCGGCCACGGCGCTCAGTTTTAACCCGAGTGATCCGACGGCGATGCAACGGCCGCCGCGGCGTCGCGATGAACCGTTCTTGAATGTGCGCGGCGGCCTACGCGGCGAGCTCGCGCGATACCTGGCCATGGGCACCTACATCGGTGCGGTGACGGTGGCCGCGTATCAGAGCGCGGGAAGCGGTGATGCGGCAACGGCACATGCACGCTCGCTGGCCATGACCACGCTGGTGGTGGCGGAGATGTTCAACGCGTTGAATGCCTTGTCGGACACCCAGTCGGTGCTGTTGCGGCCGCAGCTGCTGGTGTCCAATCGGTGGCTGTTGCTGGCCATCGGCCTGTCGGTGGCGTTGCAGGTGTTGGTGTTGGAGCTGCCGCTGCCGCAACAAGTGTTTGGCGTCGAGCCGCTGACCGTGGCAGATTGGTGGCGTATTCTGCTGTTGTGCGCGCCGGTCATCCCGCTGGACGAGCTGTTCAAGTGGATGAAACGACGACACCGCGACTCAGAGGGATAGAATGGGAAAGACGCGATGCGGTTCGGCTCGTATCGTGCCTACCGTCTCCCGGCGCTCAGCATCCACGCAAACCTCTCTCCACTCGGCTTACCGCCTCCACAGCGGCTCGCCGTACAGTCGTCGCAGTCGCTCTTCGGAGCGCCATTTGCTCGAGTCGCCGCTGTGGAGGTTCTCGTGCTTTTGCTGGTTGCGCTGCGGCGTGTACGGGTGATTGATGTGGAGGAGGAAGCTCTCCGGCATGACGTAGAAGTGGTAACCGGCCATGGAGAGCTCCTTCACGAAGCTCTGCTTGTTCCACCCGTAACCCACAAAGCGGTCGTCGTAACGCGGCAAGCCGTGTGTGTAGGCGATGAGATACGGCTCGAAACCGTCCACATAGTCCACCCGGTAAAACACCGAGGTGATCTGGTCGACGTTGGCGGGCGTGCCTAGCTCCAACCAGTGTTTGAAGTCGGTCGGGCCGTGGCCCGACCAGTACTCCCGCACGTGGAACGGCGCAACCGTGCCAGAGGCCACAGCGGCGGTCAGTTCGCGTTTGTCTCGCGGCAGTGCCGCCTGAGGGGTGTCTGGGGCGCGCAGCACTTCGAACGCCGGCACGACCAGAAGGGCGCGGCCCTGTTGCATCTGGTCGCGCAACAGGCTGTGCTCCATGAGCGTGGTAAACTCCCGCAACACGCTGGCGCTGGGCAGAAAGTCCACGTCCAGCATCAGCGCGAACGGCGTGCGCACATTGTCCAGCGCCAAGTTGCGCGCCGCGTTGAACGGGTAATGGCTGGCGGCGCGCGCATACGCTCCACTCAGCAGCAGATGCACATCGGTGCGGTGCTGCACGTCGGGCGGCAGCGCCTGCAACAGCGCCGGAATTTCCGTAAGTGGGTCGCGCACGAACACTGTCGCTGAAATGGGTCCCGGCCATTGGCGCGCCTGTCGAATAAACTGTTCCAACTTGTCCGTCGACCAGTGCGTGGCCAAGGTGAGTGGCGGCGAATTCGCGGACGACGCCCCGGATTCGTTGCCTGTTGTCTGCCACGAACCGGCCAAGAAGTACGGCACGGTGCGCAGCGCAGGCGCCGTCAGACTGGCAGTGTCGCGCGTGGGCACACGTCGCTCTCGCACACACTGCTGCAGCACTTGATCCTGTTCGGCATGGCACGTTTCCAGCGAGTGATGCCGCGGACGGTTCTTCAGCTGCGCCATGCTGTCGACCACCCGACAGGCGAACTGCAGCTGCGCCAACACCGACTCACAGCGTTGGAGGGACTCGGTCTGGACCGTTGTCGACGACGCTCCCAATGAGACGTCCTCTTCCGGGTGCGCTCGGGCAGAGTCCGCGGTCACGCTGCTCAGCCAACGGGTGTCCAAAGCGTCCGGCTCGAGTGCGCCCGAAGCGGGCACGTGCGTCACCAGCGCCCACCACCGTCGGCCCGCCCGGATCGGCCCCACCGCGAACACCACCAGCAGCACGGTGAGCATCATCTGTCGTGTCAGCTGCCTCCATAATCGTCCGGCCCCGTGCGAGCGCCCCACCTCGCCGTCCTCCATGAGCGCCTCGTCTGCGGCGCCCGTCCACATCGTCGAACCGCGATTCGCGTGTCCACTACGAAAATTCAGTACATGTCGGCTGCCCGACGCCCCACCTATCGCAGCTACTGATTTGGTCATGGGGGCACGGTCGGTGGAAGAGCGTTGCAACGCATGAAAACGAGGGTCAAGTTGAGAGTAAAAACCGCAACCGATAAACAAAGTCATGGACGCGTCGGCGGCAGTTGCAGATTTCTGCAGCTGTTTCGCCTCCAACCCGCGTCACCCCATGAGCGCTGCTCTCCGTCGGTTTGCAGAACCATCGGGCACTTTAGGTAACGACAAAATGCGAAATCGACGCGCGGCATTGACACGCATCGCCACGGTGTGGTTTCGTGGCACTGTACTGAGGCGGGCACTGGTGCTCGTAGTGCTGGCCGGCCTGCTCACCCTGCTGGGGATGTTCCTGCGAGGTCACCCGTCGCGCCGTGGCCTCCGGTCGCTTTTTCGGAAAGATCAGCTCGATTTGTTCGGCGTGGTGGTTCCCATCGCTGTACAAAAAGAGGAGGTGAGTCTGCGAGCACTGCTGCGCTACTGGGACAGCTCGCAGTGGCCCAACGGCACGTGGCCGTGCGCCCGAGCAGCACCGCCTGGAAGTCTGCGGTCGGAGTCGCCACGCCACGCTCCCGACCTGGTGGTGTTCAGTGCCCAGCCGCTCGAGGAGGAGGCCAAGCGGCGACTACGCACCGAGTTTCAGAGCGGCCGGGCGACGCGCTTGTGTTTCCGGGAGCTGCGATTTGCCTCGTGCGGACTGGGCGACCAGGTGAACGTGTACAAGATGAGCTGGGACGGCTTTGTGGTGAGCGAGTACAACGGGCCGCTGTTGATGTTCCTGTGTGCCACTTACCATCCTGCGTTGTATCACCGCTACCAGTACGCGCTGTGGATGGAGCCGGACGTGGTGCCGGTGCGCGGCGATTGGCTGCACGTGGTGGAACAGGAGGCGTTGCGAGCTGCCAGTGAAGGCAGACTGGCGGTGCAAGGCGGATGCGCGCCGGACAAGCGCAAACGTTACGACGGTTGGCGCAACGGCTCGCCAGCATTGTATCAGTTGGGCAAGTACGCTTCGATGCGCTTTCGCGACTGCTTCGAGCAGCTGCACTGCAAACCGATGGAGCGCAATACGTGCAACTACGCCTGGGACGCGTACCTCTACGGCTGCGGGCTGCTGACCGAGCAGTGGAGGCAGGATCTGGATAACACGTGCCGCTTTCTCCACGTGGGCTCGGCGTGGCAAGGCCTGACGGACCGCTTTCAGTGGGATGACTTGCGCAACCGCACCGGCATCGACAAGGTGGTGCTATTTCACTCGGCGCACGTGCTGCACGAGGCGCACACGGTTTTGGAAAAATTACACGAACGTGTGAGGGAGGAGGAGCGAACGGGGATGTCGGGCGGCGAGAGTCGGGTAGCCAATTGACAAGGAAAAAGTTGAGTGTTCATTGGGACACGCGAGTGACACAATATATGTTAGTTTCTCGGCGTGATGCAGATGTGGAGTGGCTGACACTCATGCCAGGCCAAGTTGCGAGCGCATCGGGCAACGCACGCGAGTTTTTCGTCAAACTTGTTCGCAGCCCTACCGGCCACCTTGTTCTCTCCTCGTGTTGTACCAAAAGATCTACCTCATGATTCCCGGCTCTCGGGTGTGGGGGACGCTCCTCCGACGGACGGTGGTGCTCACGGTGCTGGCTTGCTAGGCAGCGTGCGCTATGCCAGCCTTGCTGCTGGTCAAGTACGCGCCATGGCCGCTGCTGGGGCACGCTCTCCAAGCGCCACCCGATCTGTTCGCCGTGCTCATCAGCATCTCGTTGGAGAAACACGTGGCCGACGTGCGCACCTTGATACGCTACTAGGAGAGTGAGCGCTGGCCCAACGGCACACTCCCGTGCGGCAGCACCAAAGGCCCTACAGACAATGCCACCGCGCACACACACTCCCGACCCGACCTCATTATCTACACCGCCCAACCGCTGAGCCGCAGTTCGGTGCGACAGATTCGCCGGGAGCTGCGCCACGCGCCGCGGTCGCGGCAGTGCTTCCACCGGCTGCGCTTTGTATCCGCCGACCTCACCGACGCGCAAAACGTGTACAACCGCACCGAGAATGGGGATATTATCAGCGCCTATAACGGGCCGCTGATTATGTTCACGGAACTGGCTGGGCATCCCGCATTACGCACACGTTACCGGTATGCCTTGTATATGGAACCCGACGCCGTGCCTATCCGCGGCAACTTTTTGGGTGCGGTGGCCGACACGGCCTGGTGGGCGCTGTCGAATCACAAACTGGCTGTACAGAGTGGCTGTACCGCGGATAAGAGTGCGAGAGACAGCGGCTGGCGCAACGGGTCGCCGGCCCTGTATCGCATGGGAGATGAAGCAGCTGACTTTTTTCGCCACGCGATAGCAGATTTCGGTTGCAACCCGCGAGGCAGCTCTTGCGGCTTTGCCTGGGATGTCTATCTGGCCACGGCCACCGGGTTTGGCAGCGATCACGCAGCTGAGGTGAGCGTCTCGTGCCTGTTCCACCACGCTGGCTCCCTCATGGGTGGCCCGAAAGGCCAAGTGCCGTGGAGCTCGCTGCAGGCGTTGCCTTTTGCGGAGGAGATTTATTTGGTGCACTCGGCCTATGTCGTGAACGAGACGTCGGTGATCCTGGAGGAGCTGGAAAGAGAGATGGAAACAGGACCGCATGGACTGCTGGAGCAGTTGCGCTGCTTGTGGAGGTATGACAAGGCGATATGTTGAAGAGCGAAGAGAGCGCATCATTATTCGAGAGTGGTATCACGCAGTAAAAGACCATATTGCTGGTTGTGCATCAAGCACTGCACGACCGGCAGGCGTGCTCCCCAATGCAAGGACCGAGAGCGCACCTGCCGAGAGGTGTCCCGCCGAACGGCTCGCGGTGTTTTGCAGCTGACGCGTGGGCAACTCCATCGAACGTTGCTCATCATCTCTGCAGGAGCCTCTTATGCTCCCCAGCTCTCACCTGCTCAAGCGCGGACGAGTGCGGCTGACAGTGCTCGTAGCGATCGCTACTTGTCTGCTGCTGTGCGTGCTCACCCTGCGACAGACATGGCGAACAGCGTTGCGCGTGCGCCACTACGCTGTGCCCTCTTCGCGCGACCTCTTCGCCGTGCTCATCAGCATCTCGTTGGAGAAACACGTGGCCGACGTGCGCACCTTGATACGCTACTGGGAGAGTGAGCGCTGGCCCAACGGCACACTTCCATGTGGAAGCGTGAAAGGCCCGTTGGACAACGCCACAGCACACGTGCGTCCGCGACCGGACCTTGTCATTTATAGTGCGCAACCACTGAGCCGACAATCGCAGCGGGGTATACAACATGAACTGCACCGCGCTCCCCGGTCACGGCAGTGCTTCCGCCGATTGCGCTTTGTATCCGCCGGTCTGACCGACGCACAGAACGTGTACCAGATGAGTCACGGCGATGTGGTCAGCGCCTACAACGGTCCCCTCGTCATGTTTGCGGCGCTGCCCGGGCACCCCGAGTTGCGCACTCGTTATCATTATGCGTTCCTCCTGGAGCCGGATGCCGTCCCGGTGCGCGGCAACTTTTTAGCAGCCGTGCAGGAGCTGGCCGGGGATGCGCTCGCCCAACAGAAAATGAGTGTCCAAAGCGGCTGCTCGGCCAACTTGAGCGCGCCATACTCGCAGTGGCGCAACGGTCAGCCGGCATTGTATCGATTCGGAGACGAGGCTGCGGATTATTTTCAAAAGTGCTTTGCGAGCTACGGTTGCGGCCCGTGGGCCGGTCGCTGCGGTTACGCCTGGGATGCGTACCTCTTTGTGTGCACCGGCGGCGACAAGCATCGCAAGGCTGAGGCCGGCGTCTCGTGCGCCTTTCACCACGAGGGCTCAGTGTGGCAGCACGGCAGACGGTCCAAATTGTGGGAAAAGGTGCAGGAAATGCCCTTCTTTGGGGACGTGTATTTGGTGCACTCCGCATACGTGTTGAGGGAGACGGCAAGTATCTTGGAGGAGTTGGGGAATGTGGATGCAACGACGTGAGTTGCGAGGGTCGTTGTCGAGTTTTTCGTAAGGAGTGTTGAGGGCTAATGTTGAAGCGTCGATGAGTGCGGTTGGGTTCTTTGACGAGCGGCCATGCGTAAAATTGGTTGCTCGAAGAGGCTTAGGTGATGGATCCTTCGGCGAAGTCGATCCCGGGTACCACTTCGCGCTACCGTTGCACCTCCGACTTGTGCCGCGAAAAATCGCTGGATTTGATGGGCGCACACGAGGTCAATCGCGCATCATCACGTGTTCGGAGGCAGAACCGGCTCATCGTACGGTTGTGGCGTTGCGTGATGCGCGAACCTGGGCGTTGCACTCATTTTCCCTCTGACGTTCCTCAACGCCGGCGACACTCCACTCCCCTCTATGCCGCCGCACCCTGCATGCAAGCCTGAACTTCGTTGCCTATTTCTTTTATGTGCATGAGGTTGCGCACACGCCCTGTAGCGCTCGCGGCACTCGCCTGCTGTGTCGTTCTCGCGCTCCTCGCCCTCCTACACGCTCGCCAGTCTCCCTTACGCCTGTCTACCGACTTTACCCGAGGACCCCGCGATGTCTTCGCCGTGGTGGTGACCGTCTCTACGAAGAAACATGTGCTGGACGTGCGGACCATGATCCGCTACTGGGAGCGCGAGCGCTGGCCCAACGGCACTCTCCCGTGTGGTAGCACCAAGGGCCCTGCAGACAACGCTACGGCGCACGTGCGTCCGCGACCAGACCTCGTCATCTACAGTGCTCAGCCGCTGAGTCACACGCTGACACAGAGCATGCGGGACGAGTTACATCGGGCGCCTCGGTCGCGATAATGCTTCAACCGACTCCGCTTCGTCTCCGCGGGTCTCACCGACGAGCAGAACGTCTACAACATGACTGCAGAACAGGATATCGTCAGCGCCTACAACGGACCGCTCATTATGTTCTCGGCGCTCTCAGGTCATCCGGCGCTGCGCACTCGCTATCATTACGCGCTCTATCTGGAGCCGGACGCATTGCCCGTTCGCGGCAACTTTCTGGCAGCGGTGGAGGAGTTGGCTTGGTGGGCACTCGCCGAGCGGAAAATGACCGTCCAAAGCGGCTGCTCGGCCAATGCAAGTGCGCCACGTTCATTCTGGCGCAACGGCTCACCGGCACTTTACCGACTGGGAGACGAGGCCTCTAGGTTCTTTCGAGGATGCTTCGACTCTTACGCTTGCAACCCGTGGCGAGACCCATGTAGCTACGTGTGGGACATGTACCTCTGGGTGTGCTTCGGTGGCCAGTACCACCCCACCCGAGAGATAGGGATAACTTGCGCCTTCCACCATGCCGGTTCCGCGTGGGTGTCCAACCGAGGCTCGGTCGCTTGGGAATCTTTGCGGGAACTGCCTTTCATCGACGAGGTGTACCTGCTGCACTCCGTCTACGTGATCGACAGGGTCGCGGTTATTGTCGACGATCTCGAGCAAGAGATCGAGGCAGAGGAGTCTGGGCATCGTACGTTAGAGTCCGACACCAGGCAACTGGCTTGAGAGGGTTCCGCCTCGCGTCTGACGTTCCCGCTAGTGCCACGCTGGTTCGTCGCACTTCGCGCCTCCGGATCCGGCTCTCATGCCTCTTTCACAGCCACCTCGATAAGACTCCCCTATGGACCATCTCCGGCCCTTACTTCTCTGGACCTCCGCAGCCCTGACCGGGGCGCTCCTCGCCCCGGGCGAGCGATTGCGATCGCTACTGCCCGACACCGCTCTTGGCGACAACGATCGCCCACCGGCTGGCCTCTTCGACAACGTCGAGCGCGAATTCATCCACCGCCTAGCCGCTGCCCAGCGTTACGACGTGGACCTCTCCCGCAGCGACCCCGACGCCGCGGATCCGCTAGCCGAGGGGTGTGTGACCTTAACCTGCCTGGATCAAGCCTTTGAGGATCCCGCGCGTTTACATGCCCTACTGCAGCGAGTGCGCTCCCGACTGCGATACGGCGGTTACTTTTACGGCGTCTGCGCGGAGAGCAGTGCATTATGGTCGTCAGCCCAGAAAGAGTATGAGGCGCGCCAACTGCAACGGGCACCGTCGGGGCCGCCGATACCGCCAGCGCGCCCGACCGTGCTGCATCCGGTCACCGCGGATATGCGTTTTACGCTCCGCGCAGCCGAGTACTGGAGGGGCAGCGCAAATGCCGCGTACGGCCAGCTGTACACCCTCAGCTTGACAGCCCCCGAGAGCGACAGCCGGCGAGAGACGTACCTGGTGAACTTTGCAGAGCTGTGCCAAGTGGCCACCAGTTGCGGCTTCCGGTTCGTCGACGCCATCAACCTGCGTGACTTTTGGGAAGAATTTCACAAACCGCTGCAGCACTGCGATTGGATGGCCGCAGTCTCTGGCGTCGAGGTGGGAGTCGGGCCACAAGCCGTTTTCCGGCCCTCACCGAGAGCACTGGAGATGGCCGCCTATTTCTCCACCTTTGTGCTGGTGGCTGCCGATGCGGACGACTTTGAATAAGGCATCTAAAAGCCTGTGAATAGCACCCCCCCCCGAGGCACTCGATCTCCTTCCGGTTGCAACCCGATTTCGCACGGGTGTCGCTCAGGCGAGCCGACCGAAAATCTCGAGCGTTACAACGCCCGTTGCGTCGCTTGCACCGCGACGGACGCCGGTTTTCCACACCACGCAACGGCCACTCCTCTTCTCCCCTTTGTGTTATTCATACTGCCCTTCATCCCCATGGACGCGACCGACGATTCCAAGCTGAGTGACGCTCTGAAGAATCTGTACCGCGCAGCAGAGCTCATTCACGTCGACCCCGAAGTGTTGGAGCTCATCTCCCACCCCAAGGAGAGCCTCATCGTCAGCGTGCCGGTGCGCCTGGACAGTGGGCAAGTGCGCGTATTCCAGGGCTACCGGGTGCGCTGGAGCGACGTCCGCGGGCCTACCAAAGGCGGCTTGCGCTTCCACCCCTCGGTGTGCCTGGACGAGGTGAGCGCGCTGGCGTACTGGATGACCTTCAAGTGCGCCGTGGCCAACTTGCCGTTTGGCGGCGGCAAGGGCGGCGTGTCGTGCGATCCGCGCTCGCTCTCGCCCACCGAGATGGAGCGGCTGTGTCGGGCGTTCGGCCGGGGCATTGCCCGCATCATTGGACCGCAGCGGGATATCCCGGCACCAGATGTGTACACCAACGCGCGGGTGATGGGCTGGATCATGGAAGAGTACAACAACGCGAACGGCGGTGGATGCTATCCAGCGGTGATTACCGGCAAGGCGGTGGCTCAGGGCGGGTCGGAGGGACGCGGCGATGCCACCGGCCGCGGCGCGTACTATCTGATGAAGGAGATGGAGAGGAGCACGCACAGCGACGTGCTGGGTGGCCGCGGCCACAAAATCACCGTGGCCGTGCAGGGTTTTGGCAACGCTGGCCAGTACATCAGCAAGTTCCTTTACGACGATGGCGGTTACGTGGTGGTGGCCGTGAGCGACAGCCGCGATGCGGTCTACTGCGCGTCGGGTGTGGACGTCGACAAGTGCATCGAGGTCAAGAACCGCACCGGGCGTTTAGAGGCCGCGGACATCGGCTCCGCCGTGCGCACCATGACCAACGCGGAGCTGCTGACGTTGGAGGTGGATGTGCTCATTCCGTCGGCCATCGAGGGCGTCATCACCGCGCAGAACGTGGCCCAAGTCAAGGCCAAACTGGTGGTGGAGGTGGCCAACGGCCCGGTCACCACCGACGCCGACCGTCAACTGGCCAGCCGTGGCGTGACCGTGGTGCCTGACATTCTGGCCAACGCCGGCGGAGTGATTGTATCCTACTTTGAGTGGGTGCAAGGCATGAGCGGCATGTGGTGGCCCGAGGCGGAAGTGCACCAGCGCCTGCAGAAGAAGATCGCCGAAGAGTATCACGGGCTGGTACGGATGTGGGAGCAGTTGCGCGGCAAGCACTCGGGCAAGGGCGGCGCGGTGAGTATGCGCGATGCCGCGTACGCGCAGGCGCTGAGCCGCATCGCCGAAGCCATCCAGGCTACCGGCGGGAGCGCCTACTTTGGGGTGAAGAACAAGATGTAGCCGGAGTCGTGGGGGCGGATGGAGAATACGCGCCGTTTTAAACAAGGTATATCGCGGGGAGAAGAACTTGTGCGGAGGGAATCATTGCACGCCCCTCCCTCGTTCGCCCTTACTTGCCTTCCTGTTCGGCTGCGGGCTGCGCCGGCGCTTCCTCTCCCTCTCCCTCCCCTCCAGCGCCGATCTGATCCATCAGCTCGGTGATGTTGCGCTCCAGTTCGTCGATCCGACCGGACATGTCATCGATCCGCGACAGAATCGACGAACTCATACCCTCAAACCGACTCTGCATCTGCTCCAGCAACTTCTGCACGTACTCGGTGAGGTCCTCCACCGACTCGGGCAGTGCCGTATCCGCCGGCTTGACCTCGGTGCTCATGGAGGTGTGGGTGTTCCAGATGAGCGTTTCGTGACGGGGGCAGGCAGGCGGTGACGCCGTTCGAAAACGCGCCAACGCGCACGCACGGCACCGAAAAGACAAGTGCGGGTTCTCTTTTACCTGAGAACCACTCGCGTCCACTCTGTGCGCGTCGGTTGCCCGCCTGCCTCAGGAAATGCGAGAAAGTCACCCCTCGCCCGCTCGAGTACTGTTGTACGTGCCCAACATCATCGGCTATCTGCGCATTGCGCTCGCGGTGATCGCTTTTCGGCAGTACCGCGACAGCAGCCGCTTTTTCACGGCGTACTTGCTGGGGTTCCTGCTGGACGCTGCCGACGGACTGGCGGCGCGGCGGTTGCAGCAGTCGTCGCTGTTCGGAGCGTTACTGGATATGTTGACGGACCGCTGCTCGGCCATGGCGCTTGTGGTGGTGCTGGGGCGCTCGGCGATTCTCGCACCTCCGCAGAAGTGGCCGGTGGCGCTCCGATCCCGGTTACCGCTGGCGATCGTCTTTATCTGCGTTGCCCTCATTCTCCTCGACGCGGTCAGTCATCTGTTGCAAATGTGCGCCGGACTGGTGGTGGGCTCTGCGAGCCACAAGGCCGCCAGCCGGTTGCGTCTTGTACAACTCTACTACACGCGATGGATGCTCACCACTGTGTGCTTGCTTAGCGAGCTGTTTCTGCTCTTGTCGTATCTGTTGTGCGTGGAGATGGATCGTCTCGGAACAGTGATTTTGAAGGTATGCATCGGGCTGTGGGTGGCGTGTGCGCCAGTGTACCTGTTCAAGCAACTGGTATCCGCCGCCCAAATTCACGGCACGGTGCAACTGCTGAGCCGATGATGTCGCGGAAGCATGATGCCACCGGCAGAGTCGTCGATACGTCTAGTGGCGTTCCACGAGTGTGTGCAGCGCCGCCCTGCCGGCACCCTCCGTTTCGGGGGGTACGCTCCGGCAGGCGCCTCCGCGATCCGCTGCGGACGTTTTCTCATCAACGTTTTCGGTTGGGCGACCGACCGTCACTTGGGGGTCGTTCGACACGTGACACTCGCGCATCTACCCCTTTCAAACGATCGCGGGCTGATCCCCCAGGGTACTGGCACCACATCCTCACACGTACACTCTCTCGTCATCTTCCCAATCGCGTCTGGATCTTCGCGCGCCGCCTATGGATCCTGTCACCGGACGCGTGAAACCGCACCGCCCGTTGGGCAAGGCTTCACCGGCTCTCCGCGGCCTGTCCATCGGCACCAAATCGATCGAGCGCGTTAACTCGTTCGGGCTGCTGCGGGGGTATCGCTTGTGGCCCGACCCGACGGTGTTGGAGCGCGAGCGCATTCGCGTGTTCGAGGAGAGCGGCCTGGCGCTGTCGCCGAGTCGCAAGCTGCACGTGCGCCCCGGCTACCCGTATCCGCTGGGGACGTCGCGGCGGGGATCGGCAGCCAACTTTGCCTTGTTCGCCAATGTGCCCAACGTTCGGCTGTGTCTCTTCCCGCCGGTGCCGCTTGTCGGCGAGCAGGCCGGCCACGGCGGCATCGTCACCGACATGGTGGAGGAGATCGTGCTGGATCCGGACATGAATCGCACCGGCAACGTATGGCACATTTTGGTGGAGGACTTGCCGCCCGGAGCCCTGTACGGCTACCGCATCGGCGATGTGCCGCGCATCATACTGGATCCGTACGCCAAGTACGTGCTCAGCGGCGCGGTGGACATGTGGATGCGGTACGAGGGCGAGATGCGGGAGATCCCGGTGGAGAGCGAGCACCGCAGCACCAGCGTGAATTGTTACTTTGACACGCCCAAGAAGACGCTCACCGACATCAAGTTCCCGTTTCGGTTGGCGCGCGTGTGTACCGAACACGAGGAGGAGTTTGACTGGCAAGATGATCACAAGCGACGACCGCGCATCCCCCTCGAAGACCTCATCATCTACGAGGCGCACGTACGTGGCCTGACCATGCAGATGCCCCAAGCGAGCGCGGCCGCCCGCGGCACCTTTTTGGGCGTGGTGGAGGCCATTCCCTATCTGAAAGAGCTGGGCATCAACGCTGTTGAATTGATGCCGGTGTTCCACTTCGAAGAGCTGGAGCTGTGTCCGTTCAACGAACTGGAGCTCAAGTTCTCGCCGACCACCGGTGAGCAGCTGGTGAATTTCTGGGGATACAGCCCGGTGAGTTTCTTCGCCCCGATGACCAAGTACGCCAGCGACAAGCGACACGTGTCGCGCGAGTTCAAGATGATGGTGCGCGCCCTGCACGCCGCCGACATCGAAGTCATCCTGGACGTGGTGTACAATCACACGGCGGATGCGTCGGCGCCGTTCCACTTTCTGAACGATGCGAAGACGTGGTACATGCACGACGACCAGGGCCCGTACTCGAACCTGAGCGGCTGCGGCAACACACTCAACGCCAACCATCCGGTGGTGATCGAACTGGTCGTGGCCAGTCTGCGCTGGTGGGTCAGCGAGTACCACGTGGACGGCTTCCGCTTCGATGCTGCCGGCATCCTGTGCCGCGATGACGATGGGCAAGTGTTGGAGCGCCCGCCCATCATCGAGGCCATCTCCACCGACCCACTGCTCAGCAGCGTGAAGCTCATCGCCGAGGCATGGGACGCCGGCGCCATGCTCGGCTCGCCCAATTACCTCATCGGGGAGTTTGGCGGCAAGCGCCACGAGCACCGCTGGATGGAGTGGAACGGCAAGTGGCGCGACGCGGTGCGCCGTTTCATCCGCGGCTCGCCGGCCATGGTGCGCGACTTTGCCCGCTCGCTGAGCGGCTTCTTCGACCTGTACGCCGGGCGTCGGCACGGTCCGTGCCACGGGGTGAATTTCGTCGCCTGTCACGACGGCTTCACGTTGGCGGACTTGGTGTCGTACGACGAGAAACACAACGAAGCCAACGAGGGCGGCAACGCCGACGGCATCGAGGACAACGACTCGTGGAATTGCGGTCACGAGGGTGCGCTGTCCACGGGACCGGATGGCGTGGTGGAGGAGCGGCATCGGCCGGTGCAGCAGCTGCGCCGCCGCCAGATACGCAACTTTATTCTGGCGTTGCTGGTCAGCCGCGGCGTGCCGATGCTGCATATGGGCGACGAGGTCGGCCACACCAAACACGGCAACAACAACAGTTTCTGTTTTGACGGTCCGATCAACTACTTGCCGTGGGGCGAGCAGGCGCGCGTCGACCACGACCACTTGTGGCGGTTCGTGAAGCTGGCCATCGCCTGGCGTCGCAGCATGCGCTTGTTACGCCGCAAACACTTTATGTCGTGGCGCGACGCAGTGTGGCACGGTGTCAAGCCGGAACATCCCGACTGGAGCGATCAGTCGCGCTTCATCGCGCTCAGCCTGAAGAATCCGCGCACCGGCTCCAGCCTCATCTACGTCGCCTTCAACGCCAGCACGTCGGCGGAGCGGGTGCGCCTGCCGCCGCCGCCCACAGATCACGTGTGGATTCGCATCGCCGATACCAACCTGAGCAGCCCGCGCGATTTCTGCACGGTGGACGAGGCCGATATCCTGGCCGCCGACGAGTATTGGGTGGCGGATCACTCGACGCTGATCCTGCAGGCGGCCAACTTGAACGCGAACAGCGAGGCACCGCATGCTGCTGAGGCGAACGGCTCCTTGCACCTGTCCAGCGATATGCCGCGCGCCTCGTCGTACGTCAGCGCCAGCGAACTGGAGGACGAGGCGTACGAGCCGTGGGGCACCGAAGAGGCCACGCAGGTGGCTCACGAAGAAGCCACCCAGGATCGCCAGAGTAACTAGTAGGAGAGTGAGCGCGATGCGGTAGATCAGTGAGGGCCAGTGATCACCGCATGGCTCGTAGACGACATCGACACACCGCTGCTGCAACTCAGCGTCACCACGATGCGCCTAGAGCACCTTGCGGGCAGGCGGCGGCCCGTAAGTGCGCTTGTAAAACTGAACAAACAGCGCCAGATACGAGGCATTGCAGAACGTGCTCACCAGCAGCGCCGGCATGCCCAGGCAGCCGTGGCGACGCTGCGCATACAGCAACAGGTACGGCACCGTGAGCACGAAACTGGCCACGAACTGCACGATCTGGAACTGGGTGATGTACCGCTTGAGCGGAAAGCGCCACCCCAGCGAGGCGTACGCAAAATAGCTGTACATCAGCATATGCACGGCGGTATTGAACAGCATGCCGTAAGCCGCAAACGTCAGACCATACTGTAGCCAGCACCACGCCTCGGCCACCACCGACAGATGATGCCACACGTGCAGGGCGGTCAGCGGCTTGCCGCGCGCCGTTAGCAACAGCGTATCCAACAGCTCGTACGGTTTGGAGAGGTAGAACATGTACAGCCAGTAGTAGACGGAGGGTGCGAAGCTGCCAAAGTCACGCGAACAGAAAGTGGCCGCCACGCCGTCCGCCCTGCTGGCGGCGGTCTGCAGCAGCGCCGATACGATGCCGACGAACATGATCGCCGACCACCCCGCCAACACCAGGTTGTGCACCACGCTCACCCACCGGCCTAGACTGCGCGATCGTTGGAACGACAGCACACGAGAGACGCCACGCAACCCTACTATCCCCGCCAAGTACACCGCCCAGAACACCAGCATCCACCCCGGAGCCGCAAAGCCGTGCGATGCACCGCGCGCGCCCAGCGCACTCCACCGGTGCCACCGCCACGGCACAGGCATACGCTGCGGACCCTGCACCAGCAACGCCCATGCCAACCGGCACTCACTCCCAAACGCTTGCCCTATATGTTTGACCGCTGCCGACGTCATCAGTGCCGTAGGGTGACCCCAGCGATACGCTTTGCGAAGTGCGGTGATACGCGCGATGCACTTCGTTCCGGGTCGGCCAGTCTGGGAGGCGTTGGTTGGACCCACCAGGAGAGGGCTCCTATTTCTGCTCACGACACTGGTCGCTCCACTCCAATTCGAATGAGGTAAGTGCATATAACCGTCTGGTGGCAGTCTGACGAGCGCGACCGGGTGCCAGGTCCGTTGTGGGGCACGAGCCCTACAGACATGTTGCCGGTGAAGCGGGAGGCGGCTGCAGCAGGTGGATCGGGCGAACACCTCGCGCCGAGCGCGCTCCCCGGCGACGAAGGCGTCTACGAAGACGATCGCGAGTCGAGCGATGATGACGGCTCGCTGGTGGAGGTGGCCACGCAGGACGGCGGCGGCGGAGACGACGAGTACGCGGAGTACCTGCTGCGGGTGGTGCCGTGGACCGACTGGGACAAGTTGTTTGGCGGAAACGAGAGCGACGACGCAGAGACAGAGGAGGGAGATGGAGAGGAGGAGCCGTCGTCGTCGTCCGGGCCGACAGCAGCAGGCTCTGGCAAAGGCGCCTGGGAGGCGGAGTTTCGGCGCCGCGAGTACTTGTTGGCGCGCTTCGCTTCAGCCGCGCCCCAGGAGACGGAGGCGGCCGCTACGGCTCGTCGCGACCGGAGTCTCTCGGCGGATGCACTGTTCGCCACACAGCCGCCATCACACAGCGCCAGCGGCGGCCTGCATTTTTCCGAGCGCGGCTTTGCACGGTTGTGTCGCGAGGGCGAGGAGACCGTCCGACTGCGTCGGGAGGCGTTGGCGGAGGAGGCACGAATGGAGCAGCGCCGGCGCAACCGCGTCGGCTCGGGTGTGTTCTACTCTCAGCGGCGAGACATGGAGGGTATCGCGGATATCCCGCCGCGGTATCGCAAAAAGGTGATTCTGGAAGTGGAGGAGGGGGAGGAGGCTGGCGGCAAGGATGCCAGGCGAGCCTCACCACCGAGCGCGGACCCGGATGCGGAACGACGACGCGTGTATCACGGCACTATGGATAGCGCACAGGGTTCCGATTACTGTCTGATGATCATGCGCGATGACCACACCGTGGATCTGATTCCCACCGGGCGATACTCGTGGTACAACTTCAAGTTCAGCCACAAGTTGTCGGCATTTGCCTCGAAGCGCGCCGCCAAACGGCAGCACTGGCAGGCGGCGCGGCAAGCGCGAACAGCGGCGGCGGCTGCTGAGGAGTCGGCGGAGGCTGAGCCCGCGGACGATGACGGCACGGCTGAAGAGCTGAATCGTGTCGAGAGGCGACTGCGAGCGCGCACGCACCTCCAGAGCGCGTTGCTGGAGAATCGCCGCAACTTTTTCGAGGCGCACGCTAACCAAAACAGCGCGCTACCCGTCGCCCGGGAGTCGTTGCGCGTGAGCGCCTTCGGCGGTGCAGCCACAGAGCGCCCACGCCCATCCGACGCGACACGCTCTCGGGGTGCGATCGAGGCGCGCGACGCCGAGGCCGAGAGTGAGGTCCGCGCGGGTGTCGACGAACAGCCGGGCCGGTGGGCGAAGAGCCCGCGCTCGATGGCGCGCGAAGCGGCCACGTTGGTCGACGCTGCCACCGATTGGCTCGCGGTGCGCGACGGGTCGACCACGCGGCCACAGCGGTCGCTATCGTTGCTGGACGGCTCGGAGCGCTCGCCGAGCCCGATTGCATCGCCCCCCGACTCCAACAGTTCGCTCGGCGACGATGCGCTCGACTTGATCGGCGACGGCAGTGGTGCGAGTGCGGCGGCGACGACCGCAGCGACGGGGACCGATGCGTCGCTGACGGTGCACCTGACCGAACAGGGGCGCGCGCTGCAACGGCTGCTGGACCAAGAGCGGCGACAGCACGAGCGCGGCGAACGAGCGACCGACACCGGAGACGAGCCGTTCGCTTCGCAGACCAGCACCACCGCTCAGGCGGAATACGGTGCGAGTCCCGAGGCAGCAGAGACGGCCGTGGTGGGATCCAAGCGTCCGGCGCCCCCGCCGAGCGAGTTGCCGGCTGCCACTCCCGCCCTGCCACCGCTGCCGCCGCACACGCTCCCGGACCGCAACGCCCCGATTGAGGAGGCGCACCTTCGCGCCGCGCTGCATTTCCTGTACCAGCAGCGCGTCTCTGTGACGGTGCGGGACTTGCTGTCCTACTTTACGCCGTGGTTCCCGTCGCAGAAGGCGCGCGTCGGCGCGCTCATCAAGCAGCTGTGCGTCGCGCGCGAGATGCCGCCCGGCTCCAAACGCGTCTACCTCTTCCTGCGCGATGACGCCTCTTAAAGCACGCATCACTGCGCGTGGGTCATCTTTTTCCGATGTCGCGCGGCTACCTCTTCCTGCGCGGCGACGCCTTCCGATGCAGGCGTCACCGCGTGTGGGCCATCTTCTTCAAATGTCGCGCGCCCGCCTCTCCGGTGCCCTCCACCAACGCCGTGAAGATGCTCTGACGGTCGGCGAGCAGGTTCTGCGGTGTGTCCAACTCAGCGATGCGTCCGTCATCGAAAACCATCACTCGGTCGTAGTGAATCACGTCCTCGAGGCGGTGCGCAATGCTCAACACCGTCAGGCCGGCAAACTCGTCGCGCAGCATGCGTTGAATCATGGCGTCGGTCTTAAAGTCCACCGTGGCGGTCGCCTCATCCATCAGCAGGATGGAGGTCGGGCGCAAGAGCGCTCGCGCCACGCACAACAGTTGGCGTTGACCAGCCGAAAAGTTGCCGCCGTGGGCGGCCACCGACGCCTCCAGCCCGCCGGTCCGCTGCACCGTCTCGTCCAGCTGCACGCGTCGCAACGCCGTCCACAGCTCGGCATCGGTGTGCGCCCCGAACGGATCCAAGTTGCTGCGCACACTGCCTTGGAACAGCACCGGGTCCTGCGGGATGATCGCCAGACGGGAGCGCAGATCGTGCAGGCCCATGGCGCCGACATCGAGGCCGTCGATGAGGATGCGCCCGCCGCTGGGCTCGATCAGGCGCAGCAGCACCGTGAAGAGGGTGCTCTTGCCGGCGCCGGTGCGTCCCACAATGCCCACCTTCTCCTTGGGCCGGATCACGCAGGACACGCCGCGCAGCACGGGCGGCAAGTCGGGGCGATATCGCGCCACCACTTCCTGCAGCTCGATGCCGCCGTGCTGTGGCCATCCGGAGGGCGGGCGACAATGCGGCACCACCGGCGGCGCCTCCGCCTCCAGTCCGATATACTGCAACTGGCGCTGCACAGAGATCAGCTGGCCCTCCACGGCGGCAAACTGGCGCACGTTCCACGTCAGAATACCGGTCACGCTTAGCGCGTACGCCAACGACAAGCCCACCAGCGCCACATCCATGCGCGGCGCATCGTACACCGAGAACGCCGCCGCCAGCGTCACCAGGCAGGTTCCCAAAAAGTTCAACCGCACCTCCAACCACTTTTCGGCGGTGCCCAGGGCGAACAGCGCCTGGAAACGCCGATCCAGCCGCTGATGCAGCAGCGCATCGAAGCGCGCCTCGTCGGCGTAGGCGCGCACCGTCTCCACCCCGTCCAGCGTCTCGGCGATGTGGTTGAACACCAGTGAGCGCCCGGTGGCCTCGATGCGAATCAGTTCCCGAAACGTGGCCCGATAGTACCGCTGTACCGGATAGTACACTGCCGCCAGCAGGAGCATCAACGGCACCATCGCCGGCGTGTTGATGGCGATCAACGTGCACACACCCAGCAGCTGGAACGTGCTCTTGGCGTACTCGCTGAACGAGAAGGGCAGGAAGGTATCGATCACCTCCTGGTCTTTGCTGAAGCGATTCAGCACGCGACCGACCGGCGTGACGTCGAAGAAACGCTGTGGCGCCCGCAGCACCGCACTGAACAGTTTCAGGTGTAGGTCGCGCGCCGAACGAAGTCCGCCCACCGCCACCGCCAGGTTGCGGCCGAACACCACCGACGAGTTGGCCAGCGCCCACCCAAAGTAGATGCTGAGGAAGAACGGCAGGCCGGGTGGCGGTTGCAGTTTGCCGCTGAACCAGAAGCCCATCCACCAATCGGTGCCAATGGCGGTGGCCACGTCCAGGGCGAAACCGGCCACGATGCCGAAAATAAAGCAGGCGCTGCCGTACGCGGCAATGTACGAGCGCAGCACCGAAAACGGGATGTGGCCGGTGTCGGTCTCCTCCTCGTCCTGTTGGGCCGCGGAGCCGTGCGCATCAGCATGGAGGTCGTGGGAGTCCTCGTCCTCGTGCAGACTCTCCTCGGCATGTGACGACGACAGCAGACTGCCCAGCGCCTCGCTGGCGGCCTCGTCGTCGCTGATGCCGTCGGACAAGAGGAAACGCGCCAGCTCCAGTTTGCTCTCGGCAAACTGGTCGGGCGTGCCGCGCCACAGAATGCGCCCGCCGTCCACAAACACGATGTAGTCCACTCCGGGCAGCAGGTTGATCTGATTCATGGAGATCAGCCGCGCCTTGCGACGCAGCGCACCGGTGATGCACTCGTCCCACATCGTCGAGGCCACGTGCGCGTCCACCGCCGACAACACGTCGTCCAGCACGTACAGGTCGGCGTCGGCGTATACGGCACGTGCCACACTGATGCGCTGTTTCTGGCCGCCACTCAGGGTGACGCCTTTCATCCCAATCATGGTGTGATCGCCGGCCGGCAACGTCTTCAGGTCGGCGACCAAGCAGGCGGCGCGCACCGCCCGCCGATAGAGGGCGGCATGATACGGACGGCCGAACAAGACATTGTCGCGCACGCTGGCGTTGACGATAAACGCCGCCTGCGCGCAGTAGGCGATGCTGCCGCGGAGATGCGCCGCGCCGCGCAACAGGTGCATCTCGCCCAACACCGCCGACAGCAGCGACGATTTGCCCGCGCCCACTGGACCGATGACCGCGATCAACGCCCCGGCACCGACTTGCAGCGTGATGTCGCGCAGCATAAAGGTGTCGGTTGCGGACATCGGGCCGGCCAGTCCGTCGCCATCATGCGCATGTCGCGATGCCGCCAGCAGCGGCGTCCGTTCGGCATCGGAAATTGCCCGGCGATCGCCCGCGTCTCCTCCCCGCCCGTGCACCTCCGCGTCCGCCCAGGCAAAATCGCACGCCTCGAACTGCACGCCCACCGCATGACGAGTGGCAAACTGCGCACGACCACGCAACTCCGGTTGGTTCAGAAACTCCTCCAGCCGTCGAGTGGCCACCCGCGCCTGCAGCCAATCGCCGATGGCGATCGGCAGGTAATTCAACGGCACGCGGGTGTTGTTGAACAGCGCCAACGCCGCAAACGCCCGACTCACCGACAACGCATTGCCCATCACCGCATACGTCGTGAAGCATGCCACCGACGCCAGCACCGGATTCACCGAGAACAAGAACAGATTGCCAAAGTTGAAGTACATGTAGGCGCGCGCGTGCTCCAGCTCTGCCGTCCTCACGCCCGCCATGCGCTTACGGAACTCGTTCTCCCAGGCGGACACCTTGATCACCTTGATGGCGCCGAGCGTCTCACTCATCAGCTGCACCCGGCGGTCCGTGCAGTGCAACAGGCTCTCACGCAGACGCTGCAGCCGCCGCACCATCAGCCCGTTCATCGGGATCATCAGGCAGATCACCGCCAGCCCGGCCAGCGTGGCCACGTAGCCCACCTCGAACACCAGAAAACTGATGGAGATGGTCACTTTCAGGAGCGCGTCCCAGATATCGAAAAAGTGGGTGTAGAAGGCGGCTTTCTCGGCGTCGTTGCTCACCAGCGTCATGATGCGGCCCTGGGTGTACTGATGTCGCGCCTGGTGGCTGAGGCGCAGCGCTTTGCGGTACAGCACGCCGCTCAGCGCTCCGGTGGCGCAGATGTACAGTTTCTGGACGATGAAGTTGCCCTGTTGCGATGCCAACGTGCTCGATATGGTGAAGAGGAAAATGGCGCCAGCGTACAAAAATCCGTCCAGCGGGGAGGCGCCCTGCGCGATGCGTCCGACGCTCTCCACCACCCGCTGCAGCAACAACGGACCGGCGAACACCGACACGTCCTCGACGAGTTTCAGGGCGGCGGCCGACCAGAACTCGGCCCAGTGCACCGCGTGCAACGAATGTACAATGCGGTTGCGGTGCCGTCGCAGCGATGTCTGCAGGGCGCTGACGTAGACGTCGGCGCGCAGCGGGCGACTCATCGGCGGCACATCCAGCGGTTGCAGCGGTCGAGCGTGCCCCAGGCGAAACAACGGATTCATCCAAGAGAAGGTGGCGCGCGACCACACTGAAGCGGTCTCTTCCGGCGGTACGATGCGTTCCTGCTGTAACAGGGCCACGTGGGTGGGCAGTGCAAAACTCGCGACGAAGAGAGCCAAGGAGATCAGGCAGGTCACTGCCGTGGTGGCCGCGTCCACCTGCTGCGGCCAGCTCCACCGCAGATGCGATGCGGCCACGTGATTGGCCACCACGAACTGCAACAGCGCCTCCAGTTGCACGCCGGTGGCCAGCGCGTTCATCAGGTACCAGGTCGGTGCGAGCAGTGGCACGCTGCTGTCAACAGACATGGCATTGGCGTGAGTGAGATGCAACGCCAGCGCCCACGCGCCCGCCTTGAACATGACGGAGAGAATGTAGAAGGACGGTGGTCGGATCCACGCTTGTCCGGCCGCGCACAGCACGCTCAGCTGCGCCAGCAGCACGGCTAGGGCGGCGGTGATGAGCAGTCGCGGCAGGCGGACGGCACGGTGCATTCGCACTTGGTGCCACAGTGCATCTCGCGTGCGCGCATCACCACGATCGATCTCCGCTGCTGCACAGCATCTCCGAGCGGCGACTCGCAGCAGCGATAGCGCCACGAAATACGCCGCCGCCACGCACTGGAACACTTCCGCCAGACAACCCGACGGCCACTGTTCCGGCAGGCTGAGCTTGTAAAACTCCCACGCGCTGCTCGCGCACACCGACCGCTGGCACTTGGTCACCAGGTGATTCCATAACGTTGCCATGATAGACAGGCGATCCGACCTGGAGGCGGGGGAAAACGGTGGGCGCGCGCATAGGTAGCGCGGACACGATCGGCGAGGTCGACGCGGCCATCCGCTTTGGAGAGGAAACCATTTGGTTTGTGAAAATATGACAATATGAGCTGTCCTGAGACATCCTAGGACGTTTCGCGACAGTTGGGAAAACGAAACCCGAAAACGCGATTTCGAATGGCGCGCTCGCCGCCTCTCGCATTCTCCCTGCGTTTCTCCACCTCCCCATCGCTTCTCCCACCTCGGCCGCCTCCCATGACCCAGGACATCCTCTCTGTCACCCAGTCCCAGGTAGATATACTCAAGGCACACTTGTGCATTGCCGGAAAATGGAGCAACCAGCGTTATTCTTCGTTAGAATCGCGCGCCACCGAGAGCATCCTCGCGCTGCAGCGGGAGGCGCGCGAGCTGGAGCTCATCGCCACCCAGTGGCGCGTGCGCTGTGCGGAAAAAGAAGCACAACTGGCCAGCGTCCACGAGGTCATGGAGGGCATGCGAGAAGAGACCCGCTGTGCTGAGGAGAAGATTGCGTTGATGGACGCTCTGTTCGTGGAGGAGCAAGGCACCTGGGCGGAGGCGCTGCGCGCGCTGGAAGCCGAGTGTGAGCGGCTGCGCGCGAGAGAAGCCCCAACGCGAGAAAAAGGGGAGGGCGAGAAGCGTGAGCAGAATCCAAAGCGGCGGGAGGCGAGGAGAGAGACAGCTGAGAAGACGCGAGTGAAAGACATGGAGGCAGGGGTGCGAGCGCTGCAAGAGGAGTTGGCGCCGGCACGACAGGCGCCCGCAGCGGCGCACGAGCCGATGGATCACGATATGCCTAGGCGGGTGCCGGCGGAGAAACGCTCGCGCGCTGCTGCGGCTGCGGCATCCAAGCGCGCCCGGCGAGCACGTCCACCGCGGACCCACCAGGAGATTGCAATCGAACAGCGTGAGCCATCCGATGTGCCGACCAATGCCAGCATCGTTGTTACGGATATGGAGACGGTGCACTCGTCTGGGCGCAGCGGCAGGCGCGCCAGCCGCCGATTCTCCTTTTTGAAGGAGGCATCGGTGTCCCGAGGCTCTCCTGCTCCCGATCCGGCGGGCGTCATCGGCGAGCGCTTCCCCACGCGAGCTCCGACGGGTGCATCCGCCGGCAGCGACATGCAACGGGATGGCGAGGCGACGGTGTCGCGCTCCACGACCGGGCGCCGAAAGTTGTTTAGCTTTGTGCACAGCCAGCGATACATCATACCCAAAGCGCGCGTGCCACCCGCCAACCTCCCCATTTAAAGCAGGAGAGCTGGGCAAGACGATGCCGTAGCCACCGGCCACACACACCCATCACGCCTCTTCCTCCTCTTCCTCCTCCGCCTGCACGACACGTCGTCGTTTCCCAATGGGCACCGCACCCTCTTGCGGCTCTTTCCCCTCCTCCTCCTCCTCTTCCTCTGTATCCTTCGCCCCCTCCAGCATCGCTTCGAGCCGGTCCAGCTCGTCATCCTCTGTTCGCGCGGGTCGGGCGCGCCGGCCAAACTGGGGATTGTTCAGCACGTCCTCTTCGTCGGAGGACGTTCGCGCTGATGCCTCGCTAGCACTCTCCTCTTCCGAACCAGCACCAATCGCCGCCGCCGCCGCCGCCACCGCCGTCCTGCTCACTCGTTCCACCCGTGCGGAACCGCCGCTGCCCCAACGCTCGGCAGCGCGGTTCATCTCGTACCATCGCTGCTCTCGCCGCCGTCGCTGCGCCTCGATGCGCTGTTGCGCGCGTTGCCGCTGCGCCTCCATATCCAACAGCGCCTTCTCCTCTAGTTCGGGAGCGCGCGTCAGTGCGGCGGTGCGAATGCGACGCTCGGCGGTGCCGTGCCGGTCGCGCCGTGCTCGCCTCAGCACCGATGGCGCGTTGGCTTTCTGACCCGCCAACATCATGGACATGGCTCGCGCGTCCATTTTCACCCGCAGCTCCGTGTCCACTCGTCCGCCGCACCCCCACCAGGATCGTCGGCGGTGCGATGTCGGCTGTGGCCGGAAGAGCAACGCGTCCGGCCCATCCAACGGCCGCTCCCGCACGACCAGCGACACCGACGCGCCGATATGTAGGGTGAGCGAGCCGTCGCTCCAGCGTACCAGCCGGGTGTTGGATTCCAGGGCGCCTGTGGAGGGATGGCGCCGCCAGCGGATCATCCGCGGCGCCTGAAACGGATGGTCCGATGCTCGGGAGTGCTGCAGTTGACGATCCAGCGGCTCCACCCCGATGAACTTGTGCGGCAAGCGGAGTAGATAATATCGGGACCACTCGCTCTGGGGAGGGATCGACTCGCGCAGCGCCTGGTAGACCTCGCGCGGCACCGTCCCGTCGGCCTGGAGCGCATCGGACGCTCCGACGACGTCCCCCCGTCCGTCCACCGGCACCGCCCCCTCGACTGCGGCAGCATCTCGCGCAGCGCTTGCAATCGCCTGTTCGCGCTCGTGTTCGGATTCATCCTCACTGCCGCTGCCGCCGCTGCTGCTGCTGCTGCCGAAGATGGCGTCCAAGTCCTGTCCCAACGACTTGCCCGTCGGGGCCTGTGATTCGCTCATCGTGTGAGGCGCTGCAGTGCGACTCCCCTCCCAAAGCTCCCTCCACACCTAATTTAGAGACATGTCACTCGAGCAGACCACCCTGGCGCTCTCCTCTCACCTGACTGTGCTCCGGGAACGTCTTCCGCGGCCAGAGCGGCAGCACCCACCGCCTGGGCCGAGCGCAGCGGTGCGCCGGTTCCCCTCACGGAGACGGGATGCGCGCGAGAACGAAGGAACACGATGGCCGGGAACTATGCAGCGAAGACCCCGAAAGAGAACCCGCACTTACAAGCAGTCGATCATGCATCCTCACCGACTCTCTCCTCTTCACAACGGGATATTGCCGTGCTTCTTGGGCAACATCGGCTCGCGGCTGGAGTCGACGCCCTTGCGCTGCAACAGCTCCAGTCCCTGGGCCAGCCACGCCCGGGTGCGGCGCGGCTGCAGCAGGCAATCCACAAAACCACGGCGCAGTGCCGTGAGCGGGTTCAGATACCGTCGTGCATACTCCGCCTCGTGCGCCTGCAACTCGTCGGCGCTGTCGCCGCGGTGCAGCACGCCGACGGCGCCGCGCGCGCCCATGACCGCAATCTCAGCGGACGGCCACGCACTGTTCAAGTCACCGCGGATGTGTTTGCTGGACATGACACAGTAGGCGCCGCCGTACGCCTTGCGGGTCACCACGGTCAGCTTGGGTGACGACGCCTCGGTGTAAGCGTACAGCAGCTTGGCGCCGTGCCGAATGATGCCGTGGTGCTCCTGTTGCGTGCCCGGCAGGAACCCGGGCACATCCACCAGCGTCACGATCGGCAGGCGGAACGCGTCCGCGAAACGCACAAAGCGCGCCGCCTTCACCGATGCATCCATATCCAGACAGCCGGCCACGTGCCGCGGCTGGTTGGCCACAATGGCCACCGCCCGCCCATCGATACGTGCAAAGGTGGTGATGACGTTGGGCGCCCAGTCGGGCTGGATCTCGAAATGTTCCTCGCCATCCACCACCCGCTCGATCACCTCGCGCATATCGTACGCCTCGTTGGGGTCGGCGGGCACCAGCCGATCCAACACCGCGTCCTCCCGTTCCGGCGGGTCGTCGGTGGGGAGGCGCGGCGCGTCGCCCATCCACCACGACGGCAGATACGACAGCAGCTCACGTACCCGCTGCAGCGCGTCAACGTCGTCGTCGCAAGCCACATGTGCCACGCCTGAGCGACGCGTGTGGGTATCGGCGCCGCCGAGCTGCTCGGACGTGACGCTCTCCCCGAGCGCCGCCCGGATCACCTCGGGCCCGGTGAGGAACATGTTGGACTGGCGGCGCACCATGAAGATAAAGTCGGTGAGCGCCGGCGAATACACCGCTCCGCCCGCACACGGTCCCATGATGACGGAGATCTGCGGTATATACCCGGACGCCAGCACATTGCGCTTGAACACTTCCGCGTACCCGCCCAGCGACAGCACGCCCTCCTGGATGCGCGCCCCGCCCGAGTCGTTGATACCGATGAGCGGGGCGCGCGACTCGATGGCGCGGTCCAGCACTTTGCAGATCTTCTCGGCATGCGTCTCGGATAGCGAACCGCCGGCCACGGTGAAATCCTGGCTGTAGACAAACACCGGCCGGCCGTGGATGCGGCCGTGGCCGGTGACCACCCCGTCGCCCGGCGTGCCAGCGATATCGCGGCGCGCACCCGGCGCATCGTGCACGTGGTCGCGCGACACCACCAGGCGATCCCACTCGCAAAACGTGCCCACATCCAGCAGCAGATGCAACCGCTCGCGGGCGGTGAGTTTGCCCTTGGCGTGTTGTTTCTCAACCCGCTCCGCACCGCCGCCCTCCTCGGCCAGGGCATCCTCGGCGGTGAGGGCGTGCTGCAAGTCGTTGTCGCTGGTCGAGTGTAGCGAGTGAGAGGGTGAAGATTTCCTGTAGTAGAATGCGGAAGCGAGACGTTGCAGGGGAGTGTGTGAGCGTGGCAACGCCGGCCATCCGCCGCATGGACCACAGGCGACCTGCTCGGTCAGGCGCGACCAGACCGAGTGCGCTCCTCGGAAAAGCGGGTTCATGGTGATGAAGATGCGATGGGAGTCTCGGCTGCCCAATTTGATTTATCCTGACCTACCTCAGCGGCGCTTTTCTCATCGTGGCGACCGCTCGGCGCAACGAACTCATCAGACCCGACGGTAACCTCGTCATGCCCCCACCTCGCAGCGGCACCGCAGTCGAGAGCGCGGCCGCATGCGCGCGCGGATGCAACGGGACATCGGCTCGATGGACCGATATGGTATCATTTTGTCTCAAACACGCCATCGCCTCATGAACGTGCACCGATTCCGGCCATCGTTCGTCGCGAACGCCGCCGCCGCTGCCGCCGCCGCCGTCCGCGTCTTGTTCGGCCACGTCGGCCCGCACGGTGACTCTCGTCGTCAGTGGCCGTGCGTCGCTTGCCCTCCGTGCCAAATCAGTCTACGCGGAGGCCGTTCGATCGACCTTTTCTGCGGCGCGCACGGATACCCGACAAGGCACGCTCTTTCGCAAGCAACGCATTTCCCGTCCTCTTGGCGCGCGGGGTCTCCCATCGGTCCGCGATCCGCCCGTCCGCATCGAATGCCTCGGGCAGCGCGTCGCCGCCGCGACGACGAAGAAGTGGATGGTGAAGAGGATGACCGTGAGTACACTTCCATGGCCGACGGCTACGATCACGATCACGATGACGATGACGACGAAGACGACGACGACGACGAAGCCGATGATGAGGTGCGGTTCTGGGGCGTGCGCGTGCAGCCCGAGCGAGTGGAGTTCTTCGAGGTGGCCCCGTCCGAAGAGCTGGACATCACGATGGCCTCATACGGTGTGCAAGCGCCCAAGGGCGAGCGCACGGTGGTGTTCCTACGCGATTGCGACGACGACGAGCCGGGCTCGGCGCTGGCCGGCCCGGGCTCCACCTTCGTCGGGGAGCTCGACGTGCAAGATCCGGAGGGAATGAGCCGCATGCGCTCCGGACCGATGCCCATCTGTACATTGCTGCCCGGGCGGGTGGAGTCGGTGCCGCTGAACCTGACCATCACCGGCCCGCGCATCCTGCAGTTTATCGTGCACGGCGAGTCGGGCGTGGCGCTCACCGGCTGTCTGCACGAGCTTCCGGCCACATTCGAGGACATGGACGAGGACGATATGGATGAGATGGACATGATTCCGGGCATGGGGGAATACGACGAAGACGATGAAGGTGAAGGCGGAGACGGCGACGAGGGCATTGTGGACTACTCGGACGCGGACGAAGACGAAGAGGGCGACGACGACGAGGAGGAGTATGGAATACCCGCGCGGCGCGGTCCCCGCATTACGGAGGTGACAGATGCGGAAGAGAAGAAGGAAAAGAAGGGTGCCGGCAACAAGCGCGGACCACCGGCGGAGCGCGACGGCGACGACAGCGAGGAGGTGGATGCACTGGCGGAACGCGTTTCTCGCGGGGTATCCTACAAACCGAAAGAAGCGCCGGGCAGCCGGCGCCCCGGGGCGGGAACCACCAGCGGCAATGACAAGGCCGAGGCGCGGACCACCTCGCGGCGGCCGCGAGGCACCCCGACGGCCACGGCGGCGACATCGGCACCAGCTGCCAGCAGCCGTCGCCCCAATCCCACATCGAGCGGATTCCGCTGCCCACACTGTGAGCGCAATTTTCAGTCACAAGCGTCGGTGGAGATGCATGTCAGGGCGAAACACGGTCAGAAGTAAACGGGCGGGAGATGCCGTGATCAGATTGCACGCGTGCATGGTTTGGTTGAAGGGAGAGAAAGCGACGATCAATAGCGTCCCTCTGTGGAGCATTCCACGCCTCAAGATACATTTTCCTGTGAAAGATTCGGTGCGCACTCCACTCTCCGCAGCTTCTCCTGCCTCTCCTCGTCTGTCAAGCGGTTCCGGCGACCGGATTTTCGTTCCCGCCCCGACACGCTCACACATTGCAGAGCTGCACACCGCTGGACGTGCCAGTGGCGTCGGGTAGCGGACACGCGCGCACTACAACCAACACACACGCACCAGCGCCGCTGAGCGGTGCGATAAAATGCCAACCCCGCCGGTAACGCGAACCGTACACCCGCAGTTTGTTCACGCGCAGCGGCCGCCGCCAAGCACTCGGCCACCTGCCGCACATTGTGCCATACCGCACCGGCCACCGGTATCTCATACAAGTGCCAGTCGGCTGTGAACGGCATGGAGGTCGGCGGCGCCTGCAATCGCACGTACGCGGGGAAGACGCGACGGGCGGCATTCGCGACATGCTCGCCGAACGCCCGCAATCGCAAATGCACACAGCCGTCGCCGTGCAACGCGACATCACCTACAACGACACGCTCCCAGCGCTCCGGCAATGAGCGGTCTGGCTGGGGCACGATGGGTGTCGCCAGCACTCGTTGCATCTCTTCCACCATCTCTTCTTCCCGGCCATACTCGACGGCCTCTTTCCACTCCTCCCGCACCACCTGCAACCCCGGGGCACGTCCGTGCGCGCCCGGCACACACACCTCCACCGCACGGTTTGTCGTCGCCGTCGCGGGCGCACGCCAACGCAGAGCCACCCGATATCCCCGTCGCCAACAACCGATCCACTCCCCGTCATCACCACCACCACTCGCCTCCCCATCGCACAACCGCTGCCACAACAGCGCCATGACGGTGTCGCATGGCGCTCGCACGACCAGGGTGGCGTCGCCATCCTTGGCCGTCCACGACGCGTTCACCACCACGAACTTGCCCCCGGGATGTCGCAGACTGTACAGCGGCAGGCAGCGTGCAGGCACCATTTGTAGACTGCTGCCCAGCACCACGTTCATCTCGGCAGCACGGGATGCCTCCACGGCAGCCGAGAAATCCGGTTCGGGCAGCGCGTCCTCCCAGTCCAACAACACGTCCTGCAACGACGTCGAAGACAAAGCATCGACTGTCGATGAATATCGGCTATCCGGTGTCTCATCCGGTCGTCGCTTATAACACGCTTCACACGGATTGCCGGTGGCGCGTCGGCCCACCGTGGGCACCATGGCATCGCGCAACCACTCCCGCTCACATCGCGGACAGCGCTCCCGCATCGCATTGCCGTGCAGTTCAGAGAGCTGCTCGCGGCGCACGCCAGAACGCCAGTGCAACGCGTCCACGTTCTGGGTGACGACGTGCTGCACGTAACCGCTGCGCACCAGCCGAGCGATCACCACGTGGGTCAGGGTGGGTGCGGCGGTCTCCATCGCCTCCACCGCCTCCGCACCCGTCTCGTCTCCCCTCTGTTGAGTCGTCCACACCCCGTCATCACTGCGAAAGTCCCGTATGCCGGCCGCAGTAGACACACCCGCACCAGTGTGCATCACGACGCGGCCGCGGTGCTGCCGCATCCACCCCGCCAGCAACTCCACCTTGCGCTCCACGTCCACCGCTCGGTCCCATTCGGGTCGTAGATCGAGCCGGCCTTTGTTCTCGTACGGTGATAATCTGTCGGCATAACCTGGTATCGCCCGAAGACTGTCTTGTTCAGTGGAGTGCATACCGTCAGCGAGTCTCAGGAGGTCGACGGCATCCGACCCCGGAGCGTGCGCTCATCGAAACGCCCAGACGAGGAGAGGGAAATCGAAAGCCGAGATGCGCACGCATGCACACACGCACACGCACACGCACACGCACACGCACACGCACACGCACACACGCCTACATACGCACACGTGTTTCGCGTCGTCGGATGCGCGCACGGAGGTGTTTGGACAGTGCGCCGGAGATGTCGTCGCACAACGTGGACAAGACGAAGCCATAGACGAACACAACGAGGCGAGGCGATCGATTCTCGGGATCTGAATGTCTCCACAGGTTCTCACACGTCTCTTTTAGACGACGTGGAGGATGTCGTGGCCGAGCACGATATGCATCACGGGCAACGGACGGGCTGCACGCAGGTGGCCCGACGCTGCCTCTTCAACGCGCGCTCCGGCATCCACGCTCATAGCGTCTCGATGGCGCGCCAGGCGATATGTGAACTCGCTCAGCTGGTCGTCGGCGTCCTCGAGCGCTGATGATGACGAGGAGGAGGAGGAGGAGGAAGCGGAGGCGTGCAACACCGAGCGCAGACCGTCGGGTGCGCCGACCGCGTCGGGATCGGCCGCCAAACCGGTGCCGATGGCGAACAGGTGCTCTAGGGTGCATAACAGCGGGCACAGCCGCAGCATATCCTCGGCGGCGACCGCGGTGAAGCTCATATTGAGGTGCTCCAGTTGGGGCAGCGGCCACTGGGCGCGCTGCACGGTCTGCATCTCCATTTCTCGAGGCAAGTGGTCGAGAAAGGGCCGCCGAACACCGGTGGAGGACACATCGAGCACCCGTAGTGCCGGCATGCATCGTGCCACCTCGGCCGCGCCGGCGTCGGTCACATGCCAGGCCATCATCAGACTCAGATGGCGCAGCTGCGGTGCGCACGGCGCTTCACGGCACAACCGCATCAAGTGCACATCGGTGAGGGTGTCCCATTTCGCCAGCCGCAGCACACGGAGGTGCGGTGCGCGACGCAGCAGCGGCAGCAGCGCATCAAAGGGCGTGCGCGCGGTGCTGGCAGCGCTATCGCCGACCGCTCGGAAATGCACAAACGACAGGTCCAGCTCTCGCCAGGCCAGCTGAACTGCCGATGGAGTGGTTACCGACGAGATCGTCTCGTGCTCCTCAGAGGCCTCCCAATCCAAGCAGCAGCCGGCGCAGGAGAGCGTCTCCAAGGCGGCTGCACGGCCGGCCTGCTGCCCTTCCATTCTCCCCAATTGTGCCAGTCGCACCACCAGGTGCCGATGCTCATCGACACGCAGCGATTTCAGGTGCGGACTCAGCAGTTGCTCCAGCACCGTGTCGCCGCACAGCCGACCGCATCCGGGGCGAGCGCGCACGTCCAACTGCTGCAACTGCGCACGCGGCAAATGCGGCAATAGGCGGTTGTTGATGGTGTCGGGGTGCATATCGGCCAGATGCAGCTGCTGCAGCTGGCGCAGTGCCGGCGACTGTAACGCAGTCGTCAGACCCTTTTCGGTGATGCGCGTGCAGCCGCTCAGGTTGAGGATGCGCACCCGAACACGCGCGGGATGCTCATCTCCCGTGACTGCCTCGCAGTGCCGCACGATGTCGCGCAGCACGTCGTCGGTGATGCGTTCCCCGTACGGCGACAGGTTGATATCCCGCCACAGATGCGCCGCATTCTGCAGCAACGAGCGCCAAGCGCGAGACACCCGACACAGACGGAGGCGCTCGTGGAGGCCCAGATGGGATAGCACTGTGCCCAGGACGTCGCGCGACAGATCCGAATGTGCGCCCATAATGGGATGTGCCGAGGCGGAGAGGAACTGGCGGTGCGGGGCTCCGTTCAAGATGCCGGACACGTGGACGCTCGCCGCGTCGGGCGTGCACGCCTCCCATGGCATGTCGTCATCGACGGGCATGCGCGGGCGAGTGCGTGTCGGCGCCAGGGATGCCGGCGTCAGCGGCGACATGACAGCGGCTGCACCGACCGCATCGGGCATCGCCACGGGGCGCGTGCACCCCAGCGCCTGCTCGAATACCTCACACGTCTGGGCGAGCGGCACGTCCGGATAATCACCAGCAAGCGCCGCGGCACATGGGCGATGCTCCCGCGCCCAGCGCAACGCCTGCGCGATGGACTGCAGGGCGACGGTCGCCTCCGCTGCGAGACCGCTGTCGGCCCAATCGAGTGCCGTATGGCGTCCACGATGCCACAGCAGCAACAGCGGTGGCACTGCCCAGAAACCCGTGGTCACCGCACCGACGCCTCCACATTCACCATATGCGGTTCGATGCCAGGCCACTGCGTCCAGCAGCAGTCTCGCTCGCTGTCGCAGGCGGGCGCTCTGGTCGGCCGACAACCTCGGGTCCGCTATGGCCAGAGCCACCTCCAAGCCGTCCCAAACGGTCGCGCCGCTCACATCGTAGTCGAGCAGGCGCCAGCAGGTGAACTCCACGGCGGCGGCTTCGTCGACGCGGTGCGCCAGTCCAAAGGCGCCCAGTATCTCGGCCATGCCCGGATTGTGCACCTCGTGGTACTTGATGGCGAGCGACAGGCATGCCGCTGCCAGCTGCGGCAAGCGCAGCGAGCGCAGCAGTTGGGCATCGGCGCCGGTTAGCGTGCGGTCACGACGGCGGCGTTGTAGCCGCATCCACAGCTGCAGAGCCAGATGGCGCGTGCGCTCTGCCAATCCGTATCGCGCAGCAAATTGCGTCAGCCGCACCACCTGTCGCACGGAGGCATGCGCACGTTGCACAGCATGACTGCCCGCCATGGCGTGCTCTTCAACACCCAGTGTCGACTTGTTGGCATCGGCGCCCCGCAGCGCCGCCCATCGCTCGGCGACTTGCCACGACAAGGCCGGCACTTGTTGGCGCAATTGCCGCGTCCGGGCCACTTGTGCCGACAGGCATCGCGCGGCTTGGACGCGACAGCATTCGACGGGACATTTCGCCAGCGCCGCTTGCAAGTACGGATGACCGAGTGCCTCCGCAGCGCACAGGCGTCTCGCCGGGTCGGGCTGCAACAGGCGCGTCAGCAAATCGAGCCCGTCCGCGCCCAACACCCCGAGCAGCCGCGCGTGCCATGCACCGCCCGGCTGCAGACCGCCGGCCTGACCGCCGGCCACAATCCACGAGTTGTAATGCGGCAGCCAGCTGGCTCGCGGGTGGCTGTGCCACGCATCGCTCAGCGGGATGCCCAGCACGCGCCCGATCTGCATCAGCTGATCCACCTCGCTGGCGCCGCGAAAGAGCACGCGCCCCGATGCATCAGCGATTTCGTACGCCGCCGCTTCGGCCATGACGCAGCCCGCTGCCCACATATCCACCGCGGCGGTGTACCGCGTCGAACCGAGCAGCAACTCGGGCGCGCGATACCACAGCGTGGCCACCACCGGGGTGTGGGCGGTGAAAGCACGCCGATGGGTGTTGCGAAAGGCGGCGGCAATGTCATGCTCGTTCTGGCAGTCGCGGTCTTCGTAGATTTGCAGCGGACTCTCGCGCGCCAGGGAAAAGTTGGTGAGGGCGAACGTGTATCGCATACCGCACCCGCACGCCGTATCGCAACCGCCGGGCAGTGCCACCAAATTTTGCGGCCGCACGTCGCGATGCATCCATCCGAGTGCATGGCACTGCGTCAGCGCCAGCATCAAATCCAACACCGACATTTGCACGCTGTGCGCATCGCGAACGTGTCGCATCCACTGCATCTCGGCGTCCGCGTACAGCGCCGTCCAAGCTAGAGTGTGCTCGCGGGCAGCACGTTCTGCGCGGGCAACAATCGTACTGGAGGCGGCCTGATGCAGTGGCCAGTCGGTACGCACATCCAGCAGCGGACACAGAAAGTGGCGGAATGGCGACGCGGCACGTCGCATGCCAGCCGCCATGGCCATATCGCGCACCTGCTTGTAGCTGACGCCGGCCTCGTCACCATCGCAGAGGTTGTCGAGCGATCCATCCAGTTGTCGGCACTCGCGGGGACCATGGCTTCTCGCCAGAGGTATGCGCACTTGGCGCACCAATCGCGTCCAAACCGCCTGCTGGTCGCGCGCCCTGAACGCACTGCGCACCGTCGCTCGAAACCAGAGACACTGCCGCCGCTGCGACACTCGCAACGGCTCGCTGTACACGATATGCTCACCGTCATCCTCTCCGTCACTCTCGCACTCGTTCACATCGATCGCAGACGGTTGTTCGTTCGGGGCTTGTGCGCCTCGCTCCCCATCGCTTGGCGCGTCGGTCGCGATCCGCTCGGCAGCGTCTCCGTCCACAAACGCTACTGCAGTGTCCGCGATCCAGGCATTCCACGCGTTGCCTATCTCTCTGACGAGTCCATTTGCACCTCCATACCCTAATTCTTCGTCCGGATTCCCCACCATACCCTCCATTCTCGGAGCACACACGCGCGCGCACACCTCCCTCCCGACGCCTTTCAGCGCGCCCCATTCCCCGAGCGCCCGACCGACCGACTCACCTTTCGAGCAGCTGCGCGCCAAATTTGCGCGTCGTCCGCACCTTCGATTTCGGGAGGCGAGTGCGCGCGATGCCCTGCGACCGGGGCGTCGTACAGGACGGCGGATGCGAGCGATATCGGGGCCGAGACCCTTGCGGCCGGATATGCCGCGATGGGCCTACGAAAGAGCGCTTGGAGAGTACCGTTCTATCAAGTGCACGCGGGTTTTGAGGAAAAGTTCCTGCCTCCGACAGCTTCTCTCGAATCGCTTCGGGTTGCAAGACGATACCGATGCACTTCCACCGACACCAGGCATTCTCCTCAACGCCCTCTCCCGATCAGACACCATCCCGGCGTTTATTCTCCCATGGGTGATATTTGCAGTGCCTGCCTCGGTCTCTTCCGCGACGTTTATTCTCCCGTCCGCGGGGCCGACGCGCTCACTTGCAACACCCGCGTGTTGTACGAGTGACACGAGGCGCACTTGTTGTACAAAAAGTGAAATTCCGTGGTGGATAAGCGGCCGCAATCGTTGCACGCCACCTGTGCCGCAAAACCGCGATACTCCAGCGGCATCGGCTTGTCGCGCAGCAGCGCCTCAAAGTACGCCGACATGTCCGCAAGCGACTTTTTGCAGATCGGACAGCGATAATCGGTGGCGGCGTAGTGCTTGTAGCACGAGGCGTGCATCAGGTGGCCGCAGCGCAGGAACTTGACCGGCGTGGTGGAGGTGAACAGGTACTCGCCGCACACCGGACAGTCCGACTCCATGCGGCGCTCGATGCAGCGATGGTTCTTCGCGTACTTGGTGGACATGCACGCATTGCAGCGCATGCAGTGGATAAAGTCGATACCGAGGCCCTGACCCACCCGACACACGTTGCAATAGCCGCAGTGGTAGATGTGCCGATCGGGCGCATCGTCGTACAGCTTGCACACCAGACACGCGTAGCGGGCAAAGCGCCCGCCGCACTGGACGCACGACTCCGCCGGCGCCTGCTCGGTGAGGCACTGCATACACAGAATGCGCTCGACGGCGTAGCGGTCCATGACGTGGTCGCGCGCCTCATCGTGGCACAGTCGGCACGTGAAGTACTGCTTGCAACAGGGCGCCAACAGGCGACACGTTCGGGCATAATGTTGACAGCCGAGTATACGACCTTGTGGCGTCTGGCGATACGTGCGCTCTACGCCGGGATACCTCGACGAGGAGCCCGAAGTGGTCGCCACCGGCCCTCCGGCTGCCGTCGACGTCGATACCGCACCAGAGTCGCCACCCGCCACGCCTCGCCCCACATCGTCGTCCGCACTCCCCGCCACTCCGCCTCGATCGCCGCCGGCCCGCTTGCGCTTCCACTGCAGGATCATCACGTTCTGCATCAACAGGCTCTTCTCCCGATCGCTCAGCAGATGGTCGCGCGCAATCGCCCGCACCGCATGCTCCACATCACCCATCGCTTGGCGAATGTACTTTTCAGCGGCGGCGGCGGCCTTGGACACCACCTCATCGGCATCCGCGGGTGTCGGCTCGCGGGGCTGCTTGCCGCCGGCCCCGCCCGCCTCCGACCCGGCATCCGCGCCGCGCTTGCCCACCAGCACGTCCAACTCTTTGAACCAGGTGCGCAGCCACTGCTCAAACATGGTGGAGCGCGTGATGGTCAGAATGTGTTGCATCATGTTGGCGCTCTCGTGCCGACTGAGCACACGCACCATCCAGGGCAGCAACTCGCGGATGCGCTCCGCGGGAATCTGGCCGAACACGTCGCCGACAATCTGCGTCTGTTCCGCACGCTCGAAATGCTTCACCAGCAGCGGCCACAGCGCCGCCTCCTCCCGTTCCAGATGGTGCATCAGGTCCACGCGCAGCGCCATCGCCAGGCTGCGGATGCGCTGGGTGAGCGACCGCATCTCCTGGCGCGTGCCCGCGCACTGCAGGTCGGTGAACAACCGCCCGAGCGCCCCGAACATCTGTTTCTCGCAGTGATGATCATCCTCGTACTCTTGCACCACCCCGTGCACCCGCTCGGCGAGCGCCGGCAGCACCACCCGGTCTTCGGCGTCGGAATGGTCGGTCACCATGTGCTGCAGGAAAGCGTACCGCTCCCGCAACGTGGCCACGTGCCGCGGATTCAGCGACTCGGCGTCCAGGCGCAGCGCCTCTTGGGTGAGCACCTGCAGGTCGATGCGGATCGCCTTGTGCACCCGCATGATCTCCGCCACCGGTCCGGAGAAGAGCGCATCCTCCACCTCCGCACCGGCACTCGCAGCGATTTCCGGAATGCGCCGCGCCAACTCGTGCCAGTCGCGACCGTCGAGGATACCGCGGTTCACCGACGCCGTCAGAGACCGCGTCAGCTCGTCGAATTCGCTCTGCGGCATAGAGCGCAGCAGATTACGCAGCATCTTCTCGCGCTCATCCATCGGCAGCGAATTCAGCAGCCACGGAATGATGGTGTGCAGTTGGTGTTCCGGGATGCGCCGCATCACCTCGCGCACCAGTCGATCTTGCACGCCCACCGAGTACTGCTCCAGAATGGGGAACAGGCGCGACTCCTCCGTGCCCATGTGCCGTACCAAATGGCCGACCAGCCCGCGCAACTGCGCCCGACACCGCTCCATCAGCTGTTGCCGCTGGTCCGACGGCGCCGCCCGCAGCTCGGCGAGGCGCGACAGAACCGCCTCGAACTTGCGATCCTCGGTGCCGTGATCGTGTCGCAACGTCTCCAACACGTCGTCGTCCCCGGCGTCATCCAACTGCTGCAGAAACACCGAATCCTCGCCATCCGAGTGCACTGTGTGCACCGAGCGCAGAAACTCAACCTGCGTCGCCAGCGCCCGCAGTTGCAGATCGTCGTGCGGGTCGACTTCGGTGGCCTCGCGCTGCAGCTCGTCCAGCGCCTTGCGCAGCGCGAGGTGAATGTGCCGAATCTCCATCAGCGGGTGCAGATGCGCCTCGGCGGCCGCACTCAGGCGCGGCACCAGCGTGGCCAGGCGTTGAAAGCTCTCGCGCGGCATGTCGTGCACCACCAGCCCGGCGATGCGAGAAAAGTCCTCCGCAGACGCGTACCGCTCCAACAAACCCAAAAACTGCGCTCGCTCCTGGTCGGTGTTGAGGGCGCGCAACGCCCGCAACACCAGCGACGACTGCGCCTCCAGCGGCATGGAGAAGACGATCTTCACAAATAGACGGCCCTGCTCGTCCAGGCTCAGGCAGCGCAGATCGCAGAAAAAGGGCGTCATCATTTCCTCCTCGGCCCGCAAGTGCTCCTCGACGAGCGAGCATAGCTCCTCGAATCGGTCGCGCGCCGTCGCCACCGCACCATCTCGCCACGACTGCTCCAGCGACGCCAGCAGCTCGGTCAGCTTGTGGAAGCCGCTCGACTCGTGGCACGCGCAGGTGTCCGGCGCGTTGAGCGCGTCGCATCCCTTGAGCAGCAGCACCGGCAACAGGATATTATCCTCGGAGGCGCAGTGGTGCTCCAACATACTGCGCAACCGCACCAACCGCTCCATTAACTCGTCCACGTCCTCCAGTGAGAGCGGTGCCGCGTCCGATACCGCGTGCAGCTGCTCTGCCAGCGACTCCAATTCACGCCGGATCGCCTTGTGAAAGTGGAACAGCTGCAGCAGCGGCGCCCGCTCCGTCTTGAACGGCGTCACCACCACTGTCGACTCCGCTTTCACGGTCCGGTTCTGGGGCGGCGCGTCCCTCCCCGCCGATGTCGGCGTCGGGCCGACGGTCGGCACCCAACCCACGTCGGCACGCACCACCTCCCGACGCTGCCGCTTCGGGCGCGGCATAGGAGAGACTTGTCGCGTACGATGGCCTCCAGCTCGGGGTAAATGGGCAGCACCCGCTCGCAGCGCTCGTCGACTTCACCGGGGCAGCGCGGATGTGCTCCGTGGTCCTCGACGAAGACGGCACCCGCAAGGGCAATCCCCGCGCAGCCTCTGCCACCAGAGACGGGACACTCGCGGGTGGATGAGATCGTGCTGCGCGCGCACGCACGCAAGAGAGCGACCAGGAAACGGGCAGTTGGAGAGCACCAACGAGCATATGTGGAGACGGCACCAGAACGACCACCAGGCGGCTTTGGGGAATAGGGAGACATTCCGGGCAGGCGCTTTACACACTAGGCTCTCAGTGACCCGTAAAGTGTCTCCGTTTCACTCCACATCGGCTAACGCATCTGGCTCGCTCGACGAGTCGCCAGCGTCAGTGCCTCGGCGCGGCACCAGCTCGGCGCGCACACCGCGGCAGTCGAAAAAGTCACTGAGCAACACAGCTGCCGACTCCACGTCCAGCATATCCAGCATGTCGTCGTGGCGACGGATACCGTTGGCGTGCAGATTCTGGGCGGCGCGCACCGACGAGTATCGCTCGTCCCACAAGTAAATAGGCACCGACGAGGCGTCGGCCAGCTGTTGGGCAAACGCGCGCGTCAGCCGTGACTGCCGCGTCTCCTCGCCGCAGCTGTTCAGTGGCAAGCCGACCACAATCTGCTGCACCCGCTCCCCGCGGGCAATCTGCAGCAGCTCGGCAATCAGCCGCTCCAGCGCCTCCTGCGTCACCACCGGTGTCGCCACCCTGTTGGGTCTCCGGCGCCGCGGCCGCTTCCATTGTCCGTGCGGCAGCGTCGCCACTGGACGCGGCGCGTACCCCACCGAGACTGCCACCCCGACCCAGCGCAACCCGTAGTCCACACCCAGCGTCTTACGACCCAACTCGCCCACCGCAGACTGAGAGGCGAACAGGGAAGTGACCCACATAAGCGACAACGCTTCTCCTATCCCCTCTCACTTGATGACTCCTCGACGCGGTTCAGAAGACGATCTGCTGCCTCTTTTTGCCTCTTCGCTCCGTGTCTCCTTCGCATCGTCGCGTGCGGCCGCGCACCTGCACGCGTGTGCTCGTCGGGGCGTTGTCGGCCGGTGAGCCGTTGTGTGCCGCCTGGTGCGCTGTCACGGTCGTCCGTTGAGTCTCGCCGGACCGACAGGGCGAGCTTGAAGTGATCGGGAGGACACAAAACCTAAGAGACTGCAGCGGCTGGCACATCAACGAGGCACTCTCCACGACAGCGTCATCAACCGCCTGACCGGACTGTTCGGCGGTGCCTCCGGCCATGTGCGGCATTTTCGCAGTCATCGGAGCGAGCTCGCTCTCCAGAGAGAAACTGCAGGCTATCACTGTGGAGGGCACGAAACGGCTGCAGCACCGCGGCCCCGATGAATTCCACACCATGGTGGCGGAGGATGGCTGGTTCGCGATGGGCTTTGCGCGCCTGGCCATCAACGACCCGGCACACGGGCACCAGCCGATGCGCAACGACGCGGCCACCGTGTGGGCCGTGACCAACGGGGAAATCTACAATCACGAGGAGATCCGCTGTGGCATGCTGGAGAATCGCCCGTTGCGCTCACACTCGGATTGCGAGGTGCTGATACCGATGTATGAGCGGATGGTGCAGCCGTCGGTGGGTGCTGTACCGCTGAACCATCACTTCGGTGCCACGGGTGGCGCCGCGGCCGAACCGGCCGCCGCACACCGTACACAAAAGGCGGCGCGCGAGCTGTACGACACGTTGCGCGGCGTGTTCGCCTCGGTGCTGATCGATGCGCAACGCGGGGTGTTTGTGGCGGCGCGCGACCCGATGGGCGTACGCGGCATGTTCATCGGCACTTCAGCCGACGGCGGCGTGTGGGTAGCGTCGGAGGCCAAGGCACTGGTGCCGTACTGCAATCACGTGGAGGCGTTCCGGCCGGGACACGCGGTGGTGGGCAGTCGTGGCCAAGAGTCGCAGACCGCGTTTGCGTACGACGCGTGGTATCGGCCGCGATTCTTCACCGACGAGAGCTGGACACCGAGCAACCCGGTGGATTTGCGCGCGCTACACGACTCGTTCACAGTGGCGGTGAAACGACGTCTGATGGCGGACGTACCCGTCGGGGTATTCATCAGCGGCGGACTCGACTCGAGCCTGGTGGCCGCGGTGGCCAAGCGGCTGCTGCCGCCCGATTACGTGTTTCACTCTTTCGCCTGCGGGCTGGCCGAGTCGCCCGACCTGGAGGCGGCGCGTCGAGTGGCGGCGTTTGTGGGCACGAAGCATCACGAGCTGGTGTTCAGCGTGGAGGACGGCGTGCAGGCGCTGGATCGGGTCATCTATCACCTGGAGACGTACGATGTGACCACGGTGCGGGCGTCGACACCGATGTATCTGTTGTCGGCGGTGGTGCGGCAGTACGTCAAGGTGGTGCTGAGCGGTGAGGGCGCCGATGAAGTGCTGGGCGGCTACCTGTACTTTCACAACGCGCCCTCGGCGCACGAGTTTCAGAAAGAGACCGTCCGCCGCCTGCGCCTGCTGTATACGGCGGACGTTCTGCGCGGCGACCGCAGCACGGCCGCGCACTGCCTGGAGCTGCGGGTGCCGTTCCTGGACCGCGACTACCTGGATGTGGCCATGAGCATCGATCCGCGCGAGAAGATGTGCGTGCCCGGCAAGCGCATGGAAAAGTGGGTGATGCGGGCGGCTTTCGACCAGCAGCTCGGTCCGTGCGAGCGAGAGTATCTGCCGCACGATATCTTGTGGCGCCAGAAGGAGCAGTTTAGCGACGGTGTCGGCTACCATTGGATCGACGGTTTGAAGGAACACTGCGCGCAGCGGGTGAGCGACGAACAGCTAGCGCATGCCGCCGAGCGCTTTCCGCACGACCCGCCAACCACCAAGGAGGCGTACGTATACCGCGAGATCTTTGAGAAGCATTTCGGACGGTTCGAGTCCGCGAGCGGACTGCGCGCCAGCGTGCACCGGTGGGTACCGCTGTGGTCCGACAGCAGCGATCCCAGCGGGCGAGCGCAGCGGGTGCACGTGGCATCGAATGCCGCCGCCGCCGCCGCCAAGGCCGACCGCGCCAACTAGGGAGTGACGCGGGAGCATGCCCGATGGACGACCCGAAGTGGATCGTCGACGTGCCACGAACGCCTTGCACGCGGTGCGCCAGCGTCGACATAAAGAGAACTGTCTGCCAAATCGAGGTATTGTGCCGAGGGATGCCGAGTGCGGCCGTCGCGAGCGATACACGATGGCGTCATCATTGTGGCAGTTGGGCGGCGTGCTGCGCCAAGTACTCCCCGAGTTGATCCAGCGCTCGTCGTCGATGCGATATGGCGTTCTTTGCGGCCGCGCCCATCTCCGCGTACGTGCACGCAGCGTCGTCGGGCAGGAAGATGGGATCCCAGCCGAAGCCGCTGTGACCACGCGGCGCCACGACGTGGCCAGCGGTGCGTCCGATGAATAAACGTGGCTCGGCGTCGGGTGTCTCCGCCAGCGCGAAGATGCACTGCGCGACAGCGCGCTTGTCCTCGAACGCCTCCAGCATGCGCACCAGGCCAGCGGCGCCCACCTGGCTCACAAAGTGCTTCACATACGGCCCAGGCAGGCCGCCCCACGCCGCGAAACACAGCTGGGTGTCTTCCACCAGCGTCGGCGCCCGGGTGATACGCACTGCGGCGCGACACTTTTCCCGGGCAATATCCTCCGGCTCGCCCTGCCACTCGGGCAGATCGAGCGGGCGCGGTTGCACGCTCCAACGGTTGTCACCGGTGTACGTCTGCAAGATCTGCTCCACTTCCTCCAGCTTCTTGCGGTTGCCGGTGACAAAGTGGATGACGCGCGCTGATGGAGCGGGTTGCATCCCGAGATGCACTGGAGGGCGCCGCCCGGCGAGACGCCTAGAGCCGTTGTCGTATCGTCGATGAGTCACTACACGATACTGCGACAGCCGCAACGTAAACTCGGCACCCAGCGCAACGAAGAGCACCCTCTTGACGCTTCCTTTCGTCGGGATACCGACGCCACCCGCTGCCGCCGCACTCCTCGTCATGCGGTCGCCGTCTCTGCGCGCAACGCCAACGGTGGTCGCGCTCCGTGGAGTTGCGACGAATATGGAGCGCGTGCCTGACGGACACACCTGGGTTGATGGATCAGGCGCTCCTCATGAACAGCCACTGCGCTCCCAGTCGACAACGAGAGCAGCTCTCTCCACACCACTGTGGCCGGCAGTGCTTTTATACGTCATCCTTCTCGTCGTTCCCATCGCGATCCTATACGTCGGTTGGCGCTACTGGAGGCACACGCGCAGCACGCGCGCCTACCGTCGGTGGCCCCGGTGCGTGGCGTTGGTAGGTGGCTCGGGCGGCGCCGAGGCGTGCGGTCGGGGTGTCGGCAAGACGGCGCTCTTCTGGCGACTGTGTTATGGGCGGGCGCCGCGCTACCCGACGCTCCCCTCGCAAGAGACGAACCAGGCGCCGATGAAGGCCCCTTCCGCCGCCGGATCGGCGCTGACCGTGTTGGATGTGCCCGGCCACGCCCGGCTGGAGACCGAGCGACAGCGATACCTGTGGAGCGGGCGCGGCGTGCCCGAAGTACTGGTGTTGGTGGTCGATGCCAGCCGTCCGCATGTGCACAGCGATGTGACCTTCGCGCTGGACACGCTGCGACTGGATGGGCTGTTGGCGGCGGGGGTGGCGTGTGCGGTGTTCGCCAACAAGAGCGACGTGGCCACCGCTATGCCGCTCAAGGTGCTGCAGGCGCGGTTCGTGAACGAGTGCACGCGGGTGCTGCAGTCGCGTCAGGGCACCGGCGATGGACAGACTCCGGCAGTGGATGTCCACCGATTGCCTTTTCTGAGCGGCAGCGCCTTATCGGGCGTCGGCGTGGACGCACTGCGACAATGGATCGCGAGCGCCACCGCCCGCAAATGAGAGTTTACGATATCGCTGAGGGATATACGAGTTTGTACAAAACCGTGGAGAGTGCTCCAGAGCCCCTCGGTCACGAAAAAGAATGCCGGCCGCGCACTTGTCCGGCACTCGCAGTGCTCGCGCCCTCTGGAGACACCGGCCACACTCGTTCGTCGTCCTGCCCTCGGACGTTCCTCGTCACTCCGCTCACCCGAAGCGCCCGCCGTCTCTACCCTTCCGCACCGCCTCGGCCACTCCCTGCCGGAATTCTCGCAGCCACTGCGCCCACGACTCGGTGCGAGCGCGCAACTCCGGCGCCAGTCGCTCCAGCCCGCCATCACCCTGCGCGGCGTGCAGTCGTGCCCGTTCCGCCCAGCCCCGCAGTGAGCCGTGCGTCCGCAACGCCAGCCGCTGGAAGGTGGTGCTGTTGGCCAGACCCTTGACAATCACCTCATGGGTGATCCACTGGAATAATCGGGCGAGAATGTGCTCCCGCATAGAGGGGAAACGAGCGTGTGAGACGGACGCGTTGCTGTAACGCAGAACGATCGCGACACGCCCGAGTGCGAACACTGCGGAATGCGGGTCGGGAGCGCGAGTCCACCGAGGAGCGAGAGCGCGCGCGCGCGCGTATGCATAACGAGAGACAGCGCAACGGATAGAGGGGTTGGGAGGCACACACTGTCGGTGCCAGCTGAGAATTGGAGTGAGCGAGACGTTCTCCACTTCTCCCCATCAGGAAACAATCATAACGTGCGTTGCACAGCGCTCCCCGATATCCGCTAGTCTTTGCAACCGACTACGCTCCCAAATGATGATAGCTGCTGCAGTCCGAGCGTGCAGCTGGTCCTCCGCTCTCCCGGCTGGAGCATGCACCGCTGCTCCGGCATGCCAACGGCTGCGTCGGGTTTCGACTTTTCTAGCGCGCGCGCTCTCTCTCTCTCTCCTATCGTGCTCCCGCCGTAGCGCGATCCGCGGATTACACACAGACGCCAGCCCGTACAACCTCATCTTCCTCCTCCCCTCATCCTCATGCCGGTCGCAGCCAACGGACCGTCACTCGCCCGCTCCTACCCGCTCCCGGCCACGGTGGTGCTGGGCACGCAGTGGGGCGACGAGGGCAAGGGCAAACTGGTGGACCTGCTCTCCGAGTCGATAGATGTGGTGGCGCGGTGTCAGGGCGGAAGCAACGCTGGCCACACAGTGGTGGTGAATGGGGTCAAGTACGCGTTGCACCTGCTGCCGACCGGTATATTGCACCCCGCGGTGCAGGCGGTGATCGGGAACGGGGTGGTGGTGCACCTGGCGTCGCTGTTTGAGGAGGTGGAAACGCTGGAACTACAGGGCGTGCCGAACGTGGCCGGTCGGGTGCATTTAAGTGACCGCGCGCATATCCTCTGCGACTACCACCAGATCGCCGACGGGCTGCTGGAGGCGGAACGGGTTGCGGCGGCCGCCGGCGGTGTCGGAGGCGCGATCGGCACCACCAAGCGCGGTATCGGCCCGTGTTATGCGAGCAAGATGACGCGCTCCAATTTGCGAGTGGGCGACTTGCGGGAATTCCGCTCGGCACAGGTGCCGCTGCGAATACGCACCGCGCTGGCCGAGCTGCGCCTGCGTTTCGGGGCGGCCGGCGAGGCGGCCGTGGCATCGTACGATGTGCGCGCCGAGGTGGCTCGATGCTATCAGCTGGCGCGACGCTGCGAGCCGCTCACCACCGACACCTTCGACTACGTGAACCGAGTGCTGGAGTCGGGTCAACAGTCGGTGCTGATCGAGGGCGCCAACGCCGCCATGCTGGACATCGATTTCGGCACGTACCCGTTTGTCACCTCCAGCAACTGCACCGTGGGTGGTTGCTGTACCGGACTGGGCGTACCAGCGCGCGCCCTGGGCGAAGTGATCGGCGTGGTGAAAGCGTACACCACCCGAGTGGGCGAGGGACCGTTCCCCACCGAATTGTACGGCGAGGCCGGTGCGCTGCTGCAGCGCGCCGGACAGGAGTTTGGCACCACCACCCAGCGGCCGCGTCGTTGCGGCTGGCTGGACACCTGCCTGTTGCGATACACCGGCCGCCTGAACGGGTTGACGCAAGTGTGTCTCACCAAACTGGATGTGTTGGGCTGCTTCGACACGCTGCGGATCGGGGTGGCGTATCGGTACCGCGGCAAGCGCCTCAGTAGCATGCCGGCCTCGTTGCGCGCGCTGGCCGAGTGTGAAGTGGAGTTCGAGGAGCTGCCCGGATGGCGAGGCGTAGAGCTGGGGTCGGTGCGCTGCTGGTCCGATTTGCCGGCGGCGGCCCAGGCGTACGTGTTGCGCGTGCAGACGCTCATCGGGTGCCCGATCGTGCACGTCGGGGTGGGTGCTGCGCGCGAGGCCATCTTCCTCCGCAGTGCCGCGGATGCTGTGGTGAAAATGGACGAGAGCATGCGGTGATACGGGAAGGGAGGTGAGAGTGGCATGAATGCAGATGTAGGTGGAGGTGTGTTGCCGCGCCGGACCTCGCTCGGTTCCCTCTCCTCAGGTGTGTCGGCGAATAAACTCGCGCGTCGCGTCAAACGCCTCCGCGTGCACCACCAGCAGTTGGCGCGATGGGTCGCACCACAGACGAGCACCGAGTTCGGCGGCGTGCTGACTCACCTGTTGATACAACGCCTGGCCGTCGGCGGTGGGTGCAAAGTCATCGAACAGCACCGCCGGCTGCATTTGCACGCGTCGCTGCTCCGATTCCCACAGCAGAATCTGGTCGCGCACATTGTACGGCACCGGCTGACCGTGCAATACGTGCGCCGCCAGAAAGTGCACAATCTGACTGCCGGTGATGCCGGTGCGCAGTGCCGAGCGCACCGAGTCACGCGTCAGCACCCCGATGGCCATATTCGGCAGGCGATACAGCAGGCGCGTGAACAACGACAGCAGCTCGATCTGCAGCAGCGAGGTGCAGTAGGCGTAGACGCGAAAGTTGGTCTCGATCACCAACTCCAGACCGATCGCGCCCGGGGTGCGCGACAGAGGTAGCGGGGTGGCAGCGGCGGCGTTGGCAGATGGCGCCTCGATGAGCACGTCCGAATGCCGCCCGAAACCATCGCCCGCCGCCAACACCCCCTCGACGCGGTTGCCTTGCACCATATCGGCACCGAGGCGCGTGGGCGTAAAGTAGAGGTGATGCGGAGAGCGGTGTAGCCGCTTTGCAAAGTTCGCTGAAATATTGGGCGCCGGCTGGCACGTCGAAGCAGTCGCGCTCGCGATCGCGGCCGTCGACGCGCCAGCCGGCGCCCGTTCCTCCACGCGCGACGCATTCAACGGTCGTTTGCGCAGGAAGAACCCCTCCGTCTCCGTTGCCTGTTCCTCTCTCCGCCTCTGTTCCGCAGCACGCGCATCCACCTCGGCATCGCCGAGGTACACCAGACCCACCTCGGCAAGAAAGGCCAACATCCGCCGCTGCCGATCGCTGAGGCTAGCGTCGGTCACCGCGTAACGCCGCCCGACCACCGCAAACCCGAACCGAAACAACAGGTCCAGCATCTCGTGTCGCTCGACCACGTCGCCGCCACGCGAGTTCATGTAATCCTCCAGCAACGTCCATATCTGGGCGGTAGTATCCATCAACAGGTACGAGAAACCGCGGTCGGTGATGCGCATGCCGTCGGTGCCGACCGGCTCGCTCACCCCCAGTCGCAGCAGCGCCTCGACGATCTCGTCCGAGGGTGGCGATGGTGTCGGTGCAGGGCGGCGATGCGACGACGGCGCGCCGCGGCCGTCGCCATCGGCTTCGGCACCAACAACGTCGTAGGCGGGCGCGGCGACGGCGGCGGGTGTGCCCACCAGAAAGTGTAACACCTGCTCCCAAGCGGTGCGCGCATGTTCATCGAGTGCGGAGAGCGGGATGCGCTGATCCACTTTGCAAGAGGCAGTATCGCCGACTTCGGCATCGACAAAGACGGCAAACGGACCGCGAGCGGCCGACCCGCCCTGCACTTTCCTGGTGGATGCCGTGTTGGAGATCGATCCAAAAGTGTCCAGCAGCCGTCTCCGGCGCGCCCCAGTGCCGAACAAGAATCGACTGAGGTGATCTTGCACGCTAGCGGGCATCTCGTACGCCACCGCCTCCCCGTAGGCGGACGAGTGGACGTCGGCGTCCGCTCCCGCAGCTCCCAAAGCCACCTGCCGCAGAAATCCCACGCGCAACAGCGATTGCAACACGTGGGCGGCGACGCGATCGTGTTCCGTGCTGCCAGTGCCATTGGAAGCGGTCGTCTCGGGCCCTTCGGCCCCAGGTCGCCCTCGGCGGTGCTTGGCGGGCGTGGCGTCCGCACCGGAGTCCTTCGCCAGCCACACGCTCAACAGCTGCCGCGCGGACAGCGGCGCCTCCTCGTCTCCACTCACCGACCGCCACCATATGCGCAGTGCCAGCGCCTTGGCCGGCGGCGGCAGCGCTCGAAACAGACCCTGCACGGCATAGCCGCTGCCCTCGAACAGCGTCTCCAACTCCGCCACCGGCAGCCGCGCCGCGTACTCCACGCACGAGGTGGCCGTCGCCTGCCGCATAAATCTCTCGCAAAAAAGGCGGGGGCGCCCGGGAATTGAACCCGGGACCTTGCCGAAATTATTCAAAAGCCGTCGACGCGCATATGATCGTCGGCGTTAGACACCCTAACGGCAAATCATACCACTGCGTCCGCGCCGCGCGCCCGAGACCGGTTGCGCGGCTGGATAGACCAGCGCCCCTAGCAGCGCGAAGATGCCGCTCAAAATGGCATATAAAGCGAAGTGGGGCGAGAAGGGCGTCGCAGGGCGAGAGGCATGCCGACGTCCCCTAGGTGAGAAGGGGCTGTCGGAAGGAGGATGCTACTTCGTGCATAGTGGTCTGCGTGAGTGAGGTAAAAAGTTGCGGACGATTTCCTCTGAGAATATTGCTGGCGGATCGTTGTTGGACGAGGTGTCGGACCTTCACCTCATTACCGCATCGGCACTGCGCCACCCTCTCTGTTCGACACGGTCCTCTCTCTCCTCCTCGCGCTTGACCACATCGCTGGCTTGCGAGACCAGGCGGGCGTCGGAACGGAATTTTGGGGTCGTTTTTCAAGTGTTGCACCCGAGAAAAGCATCCGAGGTGGTCACAAAACCCATGACGAAATACCTCCGAGGCGTTCGGTGGCCGTTATGGACAGCCACGGCCACCTCACTAGGAATTCTTGTTACTCACTCGCTGGATTTCCTCTCCCAGCCCCCTACCTACGGGAGTGCGACGTCCACGCCCGATCCATCGCTCCGCGCTCACTCCCCGTCCTGGACCGAGGCGCAGGGTGGCCGCCGGCCGCGCCTGGTCATATGCGGGTCCGGCTGGGTGGCGCGATCGCTGATCAGCCTATTGGACACTCGCTTGTGTGAGGTGATGGTCATCTCCGAGCGGAACCACTTTCTGTACACCCCGCTGCTGCCAGCGTCGTGCGTAGGCAGCGTGGAGCACCGCTCTATCGTGAGCCCGGTACGAGAGGTGCTGGCCAACCGCATCCGGTGGGACCGCCGAAAATGGTGGCGTTCGGGACAGCCTTCGCGCCTCTCCTTTTTGCACGCACGCGTGGACGATATCGATCCGCGTCAGAAGCGCATCTACTGCTCCTCGGCGCACACCGGCGCGCGTCTGCAAGTCGATTACGATGTGGCTGTATTGGCGGTCGGTTCTTCTAATGACGATTGCGGCATGCCGGGCGTGTCGGAGCACTGCCACTTTCTCAAGGCCGCCGACGATGCCCGCGCCATCCGCCGCGCCGTGACCCTCGCGCTGGAACACGCCGCTGAGCCCTTTTGCACCCCGCAAGAGCGCAGCGATCTGTTGCACTTTTGCGTGGTCGGCGCCGGCCCGGCCGGCACCGAATTTGCCGCCGAACTGCATGACTTTCTGTCCGAAGACGCGCACCGGCTGTACCCGGCAGAGCTGTTGGAGGATGTGCGCATCTCGGTGATTCAGTCGGGCCGGATGGTGCTCAACTCGTACGACCGCCGCATTGCCGAGCACGCCACTGAAAAGTTTCAGCGCGACGGCATCCAGCTGCTGCTCAACTGCCGGGTGGTGGACGTGCAGCCGCACCAACTCACCGTGCTCGATAAGGACACGCAGCAGCGACGCCAGGTGCCGTACGGGGTGTGTGTGTGGACCACTGGCGTGGCGATGCAGCCACTGGCGCGACGCTTGGCGCAGCGCATCGGCCCCGATATCCAGTCCAATCATCACGCGCTGATCGTCGACAGCCACCTGGCGGTGCTGGGCGACCCGTCGCGCTCACTGTACGCCGCCGGCGACTGCAGCACGTTGCGCATGCCCGAGGTGTACTCGCACGCGCGCGAGCTGTTTGAAGAGGCCGATGAGGATGGCGACGGCCGCATTCAATATTACGAGTTTGCGCACCTGCTGCGCTCGGTGCGCGACCGCTTCCCGCAGCTGCGCGAGCACGCGCCCGAGATGGAGTTGCGGCTGCGCGCCGCCCGAGACACGGTGACGCGAGACAACTTTACCGAATGGCTCCGCGATATCGACGCCCACACCACCTCGTTGCCGGCCACCGCTCAGGTGGCCCACCAGCAGGGCAAATACCTGGCCGGCCTGCTGAATCGACGTTTCGAGTGCTGGCCGCACCCGCTGGATGAAACCGACCCCAGTGTGTGCCCGGCGTTTGTGTGGCACAACCTCGGCGCCACCGCTTACATCGGCGGCGAGACCTCGGTCATGGAAGTGCCCTACTTGCAGCCGGTTTATGGCGTGTATGTGTACTGGTTGTGGTACGGATACTCCCTGTTGCACCAGTTCAGTTGGCGCTCGCGATTCCTAGTCGCCGGCGATTTCATCAAGACGCGCCTGCTCGGCCGCGACACCTCCATGTTCTGACCGGTACGCGGCGCACCTAGGTGATCCAATGACGTTCCTCGTCCGCATGACATTGAATGCCCCCTGCACCCCGACGCCCCTCGTCCACCTCCCTCAGCGCTCCTGTTCCCGCGACGGCTCCACACTCCTCCGAAACTCCTCTAACTGCTTCTCGTCCGGTACGTCCATCGAGCGGTACGCGTGCATGTCGGAGATGGAGTCCCGACCCGGGGCAGACGCGTCTCCCGCCCGCGATGTGCGCGGACTGAGCGGCGGCGTCGCCGCGCAATCCTTCGCCCGCGGACATCCCTCCAACATCCAGTGCCAAAACGCTGCCGGGCCGAACTCGTAGTGCCCGTCGCGCAGCTTGAACCTCGCCGTGAAACACATGATGCGAGAGATCCGGAGCCTGGTCGAGGGGAGAGGCCTGTTGCGAACACAGTAAGCGGAACCCGGGCACCACACCCGCGAGAACAGATCACGGCGGGTGCGCGCCCGCGCACCGACCATCCGGAAACGCTGCGCGCGCGCGCGCGGCAGCGTACGTGCCTTGGCAAGCGCGCCCCCGCAGATGCTGACCACGCGGTGAGCACGTCGTCCACCTGATCGACGAAAAATACAGTTCCATATGCATGCTTTCCCGGCTCTACGTCTCTTCGCGTTTACGGTATTCGGTCCAGTTGCGCACGCCTGCTACGGTCCGAAAATGACGCCCGCATGCATAGGTTCCCAGCGGCAACATCGTTCAGCACAACCGTTCCGCTGGGGACGTTCATGCATGTCAGCGCCAACACTCCCACTCTCCCCTGGCGCGCTGCCTTTCCTCTCACGCGCTCTCTCTCTCTCTCTCCCCAATACCATTTCCGTTCACGGCCGGAAGCCGCCCGGCGGATCCCACTTGGCGCCCAGCTCGCTCAGCTTCAGGTGCGCCTTGATGTAATCCTCGAAGAACTTGTTCTGGTCCTTGGCGTACACCTGCACATACTTGTTGAACTCGGGATCCTCCATCAGCGCCTTGTCGGTCGGCAGCTTGAGCAACTCCGGGTCGGCATTTGGGTCGATCAGGATGGTGTAGTAGGTGTTGTCGAACTTGAGCCATTCTTCGGTCCAGGACGAGCCACCCTTGGTCACTCCCTGCACTCGGTTGGTGAACTTGGTGCCCTCCTCGCCGGCTCCAAAGCCGCTGCGGAACTTGAAGGCGCGCCCGATGGTGTGCGCTCCGCTCAACGCTACAATCTCCTGGTCGTTGAAGCCCATGCGATAAAACACGCGGCGCAAGTGCGCCGGCGCCGAGTCCGGGTCATCGGCCGGCGCATTCGGATGCTCGCCCTCGGCCTTGTGGAACGGCGGCCCACCGCCGGGCAGACGGCCCTCGGGCGGCACATCGTTCTCCGACTGCGCGTCGATGCGCCCGAACTTGAGCGGGATCTTCGGCCCGCCGGCCACTTCAATAGACAACACGCTGGCATACTGGATGAGATCGGCCCAACCGATGCCCGGGTGCTTCTCCTTGATGGGCTTGAGCAAATTCAACGCCCCCGGCAGGCCCGCGTTGCCGCCGTGCTGCATCTCCTTTTCGAAGCGGATCGAGCCGTTCGCCCCGCCAGTGCCCAGACGCGCGTCATAGTCGCCGCAGTCGTGCCACGCCAGCCGCACCAGGATGGGCATGGCCTTGGTGCGCCTGATCATGCTCACCAGATCCTCGTGCACCGCCTCGATCACATTCGCGGTCACCGTCATCTTCAAGTTTCCCCCTCCTGCTGCTGCCGTAGTGTACGCCGATCGATATCCCCCGCGCTTGCCGCCCAAAGTGTTCTGCGTTCGCACCCGCCACCCGAGGCCAGGTGCCACCGCCGCGTTGCTGTTGTTGCTGCCGATCCACTCACACGTGCGCGCTCCGCTCCCGCAACCCAGAGTGCTCGTTGCCCTGCCCTTGCTCGTCAGCGCTGATGCAATGAAACTGCCGTTGCAACCAGTGAATGCCAACAGACGCACTTGCATGACCCTCGCGTCCAATTCAGTTGCCGTGGAGACGTGTCCCCCGCGTTGCCCCAGAGCAGCAGCGAAGAATCGGTCGAGGCGGCCGCGGCGATGCTGCCGACCGCGCTTCTCGCCGAATGTGCGCTGCGCGGAGGAGCGGCTCGGGGGAGCGGGGGATCGGCGCAGATCGCAGGCGACGGGAACGCCACTACTAGGGAATCCCTTATTGAAAGGAGGGAATGACTTGATCGGGGGTGTCGCGCTCTCCGCCTCTCCACCCTCTCTCCCGACCTTCTCTCGACGATCGTCACCTGCAATCCGCATGGACACTCTTCGGGAATTGGTGGAAGAGTACCGCAAGCTGCAGTCCAAGTTGGCCAAGGCGTTGGAGGCGAAACAGTCGCTGCTGGCGCAGTTGAATGAGAACGAGGCGGTGACGGCCGAGTTGCAGGCGGTGCCGGATGCCGCGGAGCCGTCGCCCATCTTCAAGACGTGCGGCCCGTGCCTGATGCGCAAGAGCAAGCCCGAGGCGCTGGAGAACGTTGCCAGCCGTAAACGGTTGCTGGAGGAAGAGATGCGACGGGTGGATGCACGACTGACGGAGACGGAGAGCGCGCTGCAAGCGCGGCAAGAGCAGATTGCCGCGGAGCGACAACGCTTGGCTGCCGCCAGTGGTGCCGCCCGCGTGCCGGGATGAACACTTCCAGGTTGCTAACACACCTCAAGAACGCTCGTGTTTAGATCGGTTCGAGGCGTGGCATGAGCTGCAACAGCGTGTCGGCATCGGGTTCTAGCACCGGCACTTGCAATTCGGTGGTCAGCGCGCGACACAACTGCGCAAAACTGCGCACTGACCGCCTCACTCTCCGACGGCGTAACAGTGCTTGCCAGCCGTGGTGGCGGCTGGACAACACCAGTACCGCGTAGCGATCACAAGCGCTGGCCGCATCCGCCACCCGGAAATGTCCGTGTCCCGCCTGGCTACGCGACGGCAGGCCGATGTAATCCGACTCTGCCGCCGGCAACCCGACCACTCGCACCATCTCGTCCTGAGCGGCTGGCGCGGCATGGATGGCGCTCTGGTTATACGCTTGCGCCACGGTCGCGCTCACCGCGGTGAACCAACCGTCCGGGAAGCCGAGCGCCATATCGCGCCGCTCTGGCCGATGCCGCACCACCACCGTCAGACCGTCGCTCAGACCGGCACAGCCGCCGACAACGGCGGCCGCATCTGCTCGCAACCACTCCGGGGTGTCGGCGCAGACGTGCACCAATCGATGATGCCGAATGGAGTCGGCCGCAAAGCCGGACACCTCGATGCGCTCGATGCGGTCCAGCATCGGCGCGCCATCCGCCCAAGCAGCCGCCAACAACGACGCCAACGTGGCGTAACGAGCCGCCGCGGGAACGACAGCAGCCGCAGCCGCGGACCTGCTTCCATCGGGACGCGTCACTGCATCATCCAGTTGCACGATGCGAACGGCATCGGCCGTGTCCGGCCCAGGACCCTCCACCGGCGCCACCTTGCCATATCGCCAAATGGGCACCGCCTCGGTCGGCACACTGCGCACTGCACCCACACTCCCGTCGTCCGCGGTCCACGTGTGGGACCGATGCCGGCCATCGCCCAGCCCGGTCGACGCGCACCCCATGTGCTCGAAGGACGAACGCGCCAGCCCGTACGATTCCAATTGCCACAGACTGTGCAGGTGGATGTCGTACTTGGGAATGCTGGCGGCGCTGCGCGCCCGCGTCATCGCCTGCCGGTAATGCAGCAGCAGCGCCTCACGCGCATCCGCTCCGAACAGGATCGCCTGCGTACCGAAGATGTTCTCCTTGCGCAGCCAGCCGTATCGCCAACCGCGATCCGGTTCGTGCCAATTCAACGGCACATACAGCTGCATAAAGTAGGCGGTGTGCTTGACATCCCCCACGAAGCGATATCCGCGCGGGTCCATCATCATCTGGCGCTCGCGCGTACGCTCCAGCGCCATCAGCGACGCCATCTGATTCCGCCACGCGTCGTCGGCCACTTTCACGTCGTCCTCGAGGAGGATCAGATGGCGATGCCGGTCGCTATGCTCATGCAGTCGCCGTATGGCGGCGTAGTAGTTGGTGGCGGCAGCGGCGTGACGGCGGCGCTCCACCTCCGACAGCGACGGGGCGCCGAGGTCGCGCCAGTGCGCGGCAAACTCGGTGTCCCACCGATGCACCGGGACACGATGGCAATTGCGGGAGAACGCCCGCAAGTAATCGGCATCGGCGTCGGTGCCGCCCACGAAGAGATGCACACGGTCGATCAACTCGTGGGTGAGGTTGGCGGCGCGCCCGCTGCGCACCATCGGCTCGCGCCAAAGGCTCAGCAGCAGCGACGCCATGGTCGCGTACGCCGCGCCACAATCTGCGTAACGCGCTGGACACGGTTGCAGTGAGCTCATGTTCACCGCGTCGACGCACAGCTCGTGGCTCAACACGCTATACAGGCGGCCGCGGTCGGTATACCACACCTGATGCTGTCCGTACGGATCGTTGTGGCGCTTTTCACAGGCGGCGTACGCGACAGTGCGCTGCTGCAGGTCCGTCACGCTGAGGCACTCCTGCGCGCGGGGGTCGTCCGGTTTGGCCCGACGAATGGTGTGATCGGTGCCGTTGAACGACGGCAGCAGCCGCCGGTGGAGCGCAAAGTCGGTGAGCGCCAGTTGTTCGGGGGTGAACTGGGAGAGCGGGCGGTATCGCCGCACGGTGATCATGCCGATGGTGGCGAGGTGGCGGTCGCGAAACGACTCGTCGATGTCGATCAGCGGGTCCACCAGCGGCATCGCGACGGGAAGTAGCGCGTGCGATGCGGCGGTGTAGCCGCGCCGTCGGTGGAGCACGTGTAGTGGTAGCGGTTGTGGTTCCCACGGCGTGGCCGCCATCGCATCGAAGGCGGCACATAGTGGCGTCATCGGTCGGCGGTTTGCGGGCATCACCTCGGCTCGTTGTCGCTCACAGTACGCCTGCCAGCGGCTCCAGCGATATGTTCGTTGTCGCGAGCGCCGCGGTTTCAACCACACCCCCAGGTCGAGCGGTGGAGTGCCCTCCGCCGCCGTGCGGTTACACGGAAACAACAGACAGTCGTCGGTCTTGTTCAGCACTACTTGACGGGTGGTCGCATCGAGAGCCAGACAGCGGTCGCCCACCGCCTCGCGCAACGCACACGCCTGCGGCATCGTCGCCGAGGCATTCCGCCAAAACTCCACATAGGCGTAGTCGCCGCCAGCGGTCGCCGCCTCGCTGCCGGCCGACGCCAACATATCGTCCAGCGCGGACGGTCGGCACCGCGGACAGGTGGCCACATACACCGGCAGCACCGCTTGCAACGTGAGGTTACGCGTCGACACCGCCAGACAACCCGGTAAGGCGACTGCGGGTGCCGACCACTCGGTGGACGCCTCCACCACCGCCAACGAACCGCTCAGAGGTACGTGGTGCTGCTTCGCTGGGTACGCGCCATTTTTGCTCACGGTGTATTTCCGCGGCAGCCCCTTGGCGAGGCGTGGAGCCGCCCGTCCTTCCAGCGCCTGACGGCCGGGGCGCTCGATTTTGGCCGCATCCTCCGCCGCGACTCTACCACTGCCGTTGATGACGTTGGCTGTGGCATTCACAGTAATCGTTACCGAACGCCGAGCGCCACTCCAAAAGCGCGCCACCTGCAGTACGCTCAGCGCCAAACAGAGCATCACCAGCCACGTCAGCCAGCGTCGTCGTTGCATGCTTCGTTTCCGGGACATGAACAACTGATTGATCCACCGCCTCAATTTTCTCTGCATCAACACCGGACTGCACAACACCCAACCTTCTGCGCTCGCGACCACCATGACCTCATCGCAGTTCTCGTCCACGTTCCAGTAGCGGATAAAACCATCCCGGCAACCCGCATGCTGCTTTCGCGTGCTCGTCCGCTCGACGGAAAAGTCCGACTGACGTGTCCCATCGGGCGCGGTCGACGAAAAACATAACCGTCGATTGGAGGAGAGGTCGACGAGGACACAACCATGGAGGAACGATTGCGGGGGCCGCTGGAGGCGCTGTTGAGTAGGGTACCACCGGAGGGAGAGGCTTCGGCGACGGTGGAGGTGGTGCGGGCGCTGGAACGGGCGGCACAGTGTCAGTCGGCGTTTCTGGAGGCTGCGGCAGGGCGGACGGCACCTGTGAACACGGCCGAGTTGGTGAGCCTGCTGGAGCCGACGGTGGCGGCGCTGGATACGGTGGAACGATATCGACGAGAGTCGGCGGGGGCGACGGCGGTAGCCGAGGCTGCCGAGGCGCTGCGCTGGGTGGCGGCCACTGGGCAGCTGCCGGGCGAGTTTATCGCGCAGGTGCAGCAGTCGACCGAGTATCACCTGTTGCGGCTACCAGGCGAGTGGCGGCCGTTTGGTGAGAGCGTGCGGCAGTGGCTGCAGGCGCTGCGGGAATATGTGGTCGGGCGATATGGTGAGGGGTTGATGTGGGGTGGTGTTGCGAACGAAGCGCCATCGGGGGAGGCGAATCGGTCAGCACCACCACCGCCGGCGCCGCCGCCGCTACCTCCTCGAGGATGGATGGAGGCGGATGCCGACGACCGCCGACAACCAGTGCCGAAGCCTTCGGACGATGCGGGCGGTTCCCGCGAGGCACTCTTCGCAGAGATCAACGCCGCCGGAGAATCGATCACCTCCACCCTGCGACGCACTGGCGAGCGCGCAACGCCGACGGCCCCGCCGCGGCCGACTCCTGCTCCCACCAAATCGGCATCTTCCTCGTCATCCACCCGCGCGGTGACCCCGGTGCTCACGCTGGATGCGGCCGCACATCGTTGGCGGGTGGAGCGCCTCACCGAGGCGGCGGCCGCAGCACAGCCGCATCACATTCGCATTACGCACCCGCGGCAGACCGTCTACCTCTACCACTGCAGCGGTGTGGATGTGGTGGTCGACGTAAGCGGCAAGTGCAACTCGGTGGTGGTGGACTCGTGTCAACACATCGGCCTGGTGCTGGACGACGTGGTGTCGGGGGTGGAATTTATCCGCAGTCAAAACTGCCGGCTGCAAATTCGCGGTCGCGTGCCGTCCCTATCGGTGGACCAGACTGCCGGTCTGACGGTGATCGGCGCACCCGAGCAGATCGTCACCTGCTGTGCGACCGCGTTATGCGTGGTGGAGGCGGACGGCGAAGAAGACCACGAAACACCCATTCCGGAGCAGTTTATCACCACGCGCGAGCCGGTGCAGCATGCCGGCAGACAGCCGGGCGGCGACAAGGAATCCGTCGTGCGGTATCGATGGGTCACGCGCCCCCTGCAACACAATGCCGCCGCCTGAACACGCTCGGGAGGAAGAGCATCGCCGTTGCCCGACGCTATAGAAAGCGCGGTCACTCGCGTCTCCCAATGCGCGCCCGACCAGCTTCGCCATTCTTCTCCTTATCTTTTCACAGCTCTTCCTCACCCATTCGGCGGCCTCGTTGCATAAACGCCCGGTCGAATCGACCCCAGAGTCTACCCAACGCCGTGCCCTCCGCCTGCTGTACCCGCAGCCACGACACCGGCAGCGTCAACGTCTTGCGCACTCGGGAGACGTACGCGCGCCGGTGAAAGTTGTCGTAATCGTTGTCTTCAATGCTGTCCAGAATCTGGCGGTACATATCCAACGAGGCGCGGATCGGCAGCCGCGCATCCGGGTGCAGCTTGGCGATGCCGTGTTCGGCGGTGCGGTAGTAGCCGCGCACGCGGGTAACCTGGAATCGCAACAGCCGGCGGTAATTCTCGTTCACCACACCGCGCATCAGCTCGTCGGGGCTGTATCCGAAATGCTCCATCTCGTCGAGTGGCAGGTAGATGCGGCCGCGGATGGCGTCCTCGCCGACGTCGCGCAGGATGTTGGTCAGTTGCAGCGCGACGCCCAACGCCAGCGCCGGCTCGGCGGCTTCGGCCAGGTGGGTACAGCGTTCGGGCGACACGCCCATGATCGGCAGCGTCATCAGACCGACCGTGCCGGCCACTCGGTAACAGTAGAGGTACAGCTCGTCGAAATTGTGGTAGCGCGTGCGATTCACGTCCATCAGCATGCCCTGGATCATGTCGCTGAACGGTTCCATGCGCAGCTGCGGGAAGCGCGACACCGTGTCGTACAGCGCCAGGTCGAGGGCATCGCGCGGATGGCCGTGCCACGTCATTCGCAGCCGGTGCTCCCAATCGGTGAGGGCGTAACGCAGCAGGGCGTCGCGCTGGCGCACCCGCGGCCCGTCCACCAGATCGTCGGTGCGTCGACACCACACGTACACCGCCCAGACGGCGTTGCGCTTGTGCTCAGGCAGGAAGAGCGTGCCTAGGTAGAACGTCTTAGCGAAGATGGAGGTGATGCGGCCGCATTCGTGATATGCCTGGCGCAGTAGTTTGTCTTTGCGCCGCTCGAAGGAGAGCTGTCGCTCCAACAGCGACAATCCCACGGCGCCGCCGGTGGTGTCCCATGGTAGCGTCGGTCGCGTCGACGGCGGCGATATTGTGGTCATGCGGCCACCGCTTCCAGTGCGGCCATTGTCTGCCAGCGGGGCGGCGGCGGGAGGCTTTCCCATATCCGCGCTGCTGTCTCGACAGTCGTCCGCTTGGTCCAACCGGCTGAGCGTGCCGATGACGCGCTGCAGGATGGCAGACGAGTCTCGCCGCAACGGGGTGCGACTGTCCCGCCGAGGCGCACTGGCTGCATTGTCCCCAGGAGGAGGAGATCCGTTCGGTGTACCCGCACTGCGCTGATCACGAGGCGCTCCCGGCTCATCCACCGAAGTCGTCTCGCTGCCCTCGCGGCAGCACCACACGCGGCGGCGGTTGCGGCAGACCGACGAAGGACGGCGGTCGCGGCGCACCCGGTGAGGTGTGATCCCCCACTTGGCCGGAGCTGTAAACATGCAGGAGGATGGGTGGGGAGATGCACCGAGTTCGGATTTGTGTGGGCTACAGGAGCGTCGCAGCATGGTTTCGTTCGTTACTGGCCGGCGAGGTGACTTCCAAGGGCGTCGCTGCCTTCGCCTAGTTCACTTCAGGTGAACGCCAGAAAGACAACTCAAAGCGCTCGCTTACCGCCTAAGACGTACCATCCCACGTAGCACCCGAGTCAGTAGTCACGCCCTTCAATGAGCCTCCCTCACGACGACCCCCCGGAGGTATCCGTGACTACCGCGCGGAAGTGCTCTCGCGCAACCACCTCCGGCCCGGGCCGGTTGGATCGGCCGGCTGAGGCGAGGAGACCTCACCACCGGCCGAGAGTGATATCGAGTCGTGAGAACGCGAGTAGAAAACTTCCGGCACCAGAGGCGTACATCAACCCGTATCGAGGAGCACACGAGAAGCTGCTTCCGTAGTGGGAGGCCTGCCACGGGCCTCACGGCCAATGTTACCTCCCTCATACAGCATCGACACTAGTCGCCCTCTCGAAGACACCATATCCCACGAACATCTACTACTTTACACTCTTCGCGCTCCACTCCACCTCACCGCCTGCTGCATTGCCCGCAGACGCACACCGGCCGTCACTGCAATGCGTTCGTTCCGTCTCCCGCCGACCGCTCACCGCGGCACCGCCACCATCCGGCCCTCTCCCGATTCACGCCCCGTCCACTTTGGCCATGTGCGCCACCAAATCCACCACGCGGTTGCTGTAGCCCCATTCGTTGTCGTACCAGCTGACCAGTTTCACAAACGTGGGCGACAGCATGATACCGGCTTCGGCATCGAACACCGACGAGTACGGGTTGTGCACCAGGTCGGCCGACACGATGGGGTGCTCGGTGTACGCCACGATGCCCTTGTAGTGCGGGCTCTGCGACGCCTGCTTGACAGCCTTTTTGATCTCCTCGTAGTTGGTCTCCTTCTTCAGGGTCACTGTCAAGTCTACCACGGACACGTCGGGCACCGGCACGCGGAACGCCATGCCGGTCAGCTTGCCGTTCAGCTTCGGGTACACCTTGCCGACCGCTTTCGCAGCGCCGGTGCTGCTGGGAATAATCGACTGGAACGCGCCGCGACCACCGCGCCAGTCTTTGGAGCTCGGCCCATCCACCGTCTTTTGCGTGGCCGTCACCGCGTGGATGGTGCTCATGAGGCCCATCTCGATGCCGAACGCCTCGTCGATGATCTTGGCCAGCGGCGCCAAACAGTTGGTGGTGCAAGACGCATTCGACACCACCGTCAAGTCCTTGGTGTAGGCGTCATGGTTCACGCCCATCACAAACATGGGCGCATCCTTCGACGGCGCCGATATAACCACCTTCTTCGCGCCGCCCTTGACGTGCAACGACGCCTTCTCGGTCACGGTGAACACGCCGGTGGACTCCACGACGTAGTCGGCGCCGACCGAGCCCCACGGGATCTCCGCCGGATCGCGGATCGCAAAGCACGCCAGCTTCTTCCCGTTCACCACCAAGTGCTCCCCGTCGCTGCCCACCTCACCCGGGAACGCCCCGTGCGTCGAGTCGTACTGCAGCATGTACGCAGCGTACGCCGCGTCCGGGAAGATGAACGGATCGTTCACCGCCACCACCTCCACCGTGCCCTTCTCCACCGCCGCCCGCAACACCAGTCGTCCGATGCGCCCCAGACCGTTGATGCCCACCTTCGGAACTGCCATGCTTCAGTTTGCGTGTGCGTAGCGGCGCGGTGTGAAGTGTAGGGGAGTTGCTGTCGGGTTGCACGGGCGGCGACAGAGCGGAAACGCGTTACGCGGTCGAGGCAACTTCCAGAGCGGGCTTGGAGGCTGCCGATGGGTATTGTACGAAATGTGTCAATATTGGACGGGGTAGAATCTATCGCGCGATCTGCGGGCCACCCCTGCGAGTTGCGTCGAAGCTGATGCAGTGTGTGGAGCACGCCAGCCACCCCGCTCAGTGCAGCAGTCATAGAGACACCGAACGCGAAACAAGGTCATTCCGCTGCCGTCACTACAGCGGTTGCAGCACGTATACTACGATCTCTGACGTTTACTCTACGATTTGCGGCCGGAATCGGTCATGGCATCTCACCACCATCCTCTCATTCATCGGCACAGAGGCGCGGGTCTCCTTTCAGTGTTCCAAAGTCTGCCGCGCTGGCCGGCTAATCGCCAGCTGGTTGGCTTTCGTGGTCGCCGTCGACGTTACCACTTCGCATTCCATCTACTGTTGCCCTTAGTACCCATCGACCTTGGCCATGTACGCCAATAACTCTACCATGCGGTTGCTGTAGCCCCATTCGTTGTCGTACCAGCTGACCAGTTTCACAAACGTGGGCGACAGCATGATACCGGCTTCGGCATCGAACACCGACGAGCACGAATTGTGCACTATGTCGATGGACACGACCGAATCTTCCGTGTAACCAACGATACCCTTGTATTGTTGACTTTCGGATGCCTCTTTGACCACCATCTTGATGTCTTCGTAGGTGGTCGCCCTCTTCAAATTCAGCGTCAAGTCCACCACCGAGCCGGCAGCCACTGGCACGCGGAACGCCATGCCGGTCAGCTTGCCGTTCAGCTTCGGGTACACCTTGCCGACCGCTTTCGCTGCGCCGGTGCTCGTGGGCACGATGGATTGGAAGGCGCCGCGCCCGCGGCGCCAGTCTTTGGTGCTCGGCCCGTCCACCGTCCTCTGTGTGGCGGTGAGTGCGTGGATGGTGCTCATGAGGCCCATCTCGATGCCGAACGCCTCGTCGATGATCTTGGCCAGCGGCGCCAAACAGTTGGTGGTGCACGACGCATTCGACACCACCTTCAAGTCCTTGGTGTAGGCGTCATGGTTCACGCCCATCACAAACATGGGCACGTCCTTTCCTGGTGCGGACAATACCACCTTCTTGGCACCTCCCGTCAGGTGCAACGAAGCTTTGTCGGCAGCGGTAAACGCCCCACTCGCTTCCACGACGTAGTCGACGCCGACCGAGCCCCACGGGATCTCCGCCGGATCGCGGATCGCAAAGCACGCCAGCTTCTTCCCGTTCACCACCAAGTGCTCCCCGTCGCTGCCCACCTCACCCGGGAACGCCCCGTGCGTCGAGTCGTACTGCAGCATGTACGCAGCGTACGCCGCGTCCGGGAAGATGAACGGATCGTTCACCGCCACCACCTCCACCGTGCCCTTCTCCACCGCCGCCCGCAACACCAGCCGTCCGATGCGCCCCAGACCGTTGATGCCCACCTTCGGAACTGCCATGCTTCAGTTTGCGTGTGATGGAATGGGTCGGCGGCCGGGCAGGTCGTGCGGAACAGCTCGTGACGCACGAACACAACACCAGCCGCCGGCGGGCATCGCTTCCAGAGCGTCGCCCGGCGATGCCATGCTGCCAGGATGCCGTATGCAACGCCGCACAGACGCTCCCCGCAGCCGGTGTCCGACCAGCATCGCGCTCACGAGACTGCGATGGGCGAAAGCCACAAAGGCAGCCTCGACGACGGGTTCGGATTCGTCCGGGCGGGTGCTCTCGCCGCAGTGGTCCTGCAGCAACGGCAGCTATGATCGCCGGCCCGGGCGGTAGTGACCTCACTGAGGAACGCACCCAGCGTCCCGCGCGCTCCATTTGGCACCGTGGGTGGGGATTGGGCGCAAAGCCGGTTCATCTTGGAGGCTGGGGAACCGCGCCCCCGAGTTGCTGCGGACGAGCTGCCCGACGGCGAAACGTATCCCGGCGGGAGTCCACCCGATGGGCTTGATCGGTTCGACTTGACGGGCGTCGGCTCGAAAGCTTCATCTCGTTCACAAACCCAGGTGCATCGCCAGCGAGCTGCGCGGCACTCATCTTGCTTTACAACTTTTTAACCGTGGCACTCCAGTTGGAGGATGCGGCTCGCGTTTCGCGAACCTCTGTCTGCATCACCTCCCGTTCCCGAGTGCCGAGAGCAACCCTCTTCGCTCCCCACGCCGGGTGCGCTGTCACCGGGCGGCGGCGAGCGAGCGGGCGGGTCCACGGCGGCTGGCCAGAGCGCGCACCTCGGTGCGCAGCGGATGGACCCAGCTGCCACGATGGCTGCCCCACATCGAAACATGACCTAAACGTGGAGCGCTGCCGGTGATTCATCGACAGGAACACCCGCTGCCCCCTCTAGAGGCTATCCGAGCACCATCTCCACCTATTTCGTCCCAGATACCTATCGATGCGGCTCATCGTCGTATCCGCGCGCGCGCCCGCTGCGACCCGGCAGCGCAGCTTGCACGGGAGCACGCTCACCGCCCATCTCCAGACCACGCCAACGGCGGGCGCGCAACGACCGAGCCGCGTAGTACGCAATCGCCTCCGTGTTTTGCTGGGCAAGCGCCGTGGACGGCATCTGGACCAGAGCATCTGCACCCAACGGCGCTACCTCCTCCTCCAATTTGCTCTCAGTAGGCAACGGCAGTCGCAGCACCTCTCGAAAATCAAAGCTATATTGTGCGAGGTCGCAACACCGCTGTGCCAACTCGCCCTCGTCGGCCGACAGCAGAGCGATGTGCATCTCGTAGGGCGTGATCAGCGGCCGCCAGTAGTCGCGCTGCACCGCATCCAACTCGGCGGCAGTCTGCGCATCGCTGATCACCACAAACGCGTCGATCTCCGCGAAGTTGGCCAGTTTGGTGGGTGTCATCTTGCCCACATACAGCACGTAGTAATGACGGCCGACATGTCGCAACACCCGCTTCAGATGCTCTAACACCTCCGAGTGGCCGGCCGCGCCCACCGAGGCCGCCACTAGCCCGAAAATGCGCGCCTCGCTGCGTACTCTGCGCACAATGGCCAGCCGCCGTCGCAGCAGCGGATGCAACGCCGCACTCAGGCCGCGCTCCCCGGACGGCGCCCGCAGGACGCGCCACTCCCGCGTCACGAACACCGCCGCCGATCGCTGCGGCGGCAACAAGAACGCCTCCTCACCCCCGAAGTGCACCACCAGATCTGCGCCAACACGACTGGCAGCCACTTCATCCACCGCGTGCGTGCCGAACGGCGAGTCCGCCGCCACGTACACGGCGACGGCCTCGCCCGGTCCCTCCTCCAAGCCGGCCTCCAACCAGGCCACCAACGCCGGCGCCTGATGCAACCAATCGTCAGGAAACTGACACACCACCCGTTTCGCCCCGCATTGTCGAACGTGTTCAAGTACTCGTTGCAAGCCTTCTCGCTCCTCGTCAGTAATGTTCGTGAGATCCATTTCCACCTCCGCCGGCTGGGCAGTCCCTCCGAGCCGTGACGCGCCCGCCTGCGGGTCGAAATCGCAGTCGGCCATACTCGAACCGTCGGTGGAGGGGGCGGGCGTCGGGGCTTTTCGAAAGTCGGACGGGTCGCCATGAACTTGCCTGTGGTGAGTGTTGACGCGTACCGAGACTTTTTAGCGCATCACAGCGACGTCACTGAAGAGGAGCGCGCGCGCCAGTTAGTGGCGCTACCAGAGTGTGCAGAGGCGGCCGCGGCGCTGCGCGAGTACGGCGCGCTGGTGGTGCGGGACTCGCGGGTGTCGGAGCGAGAAATCCAGCAGTTTTTGGAACTCATGGAAGCATACTTTGGGCATGAAGGCAAGCGGGAGGATGCGCGTCCGGAGCTGTCGTATCAGGTGGGCTATACACCGGCGTTTACCGAGCGGCCGCGGCCGATCCCGTCGGGGTTCGCTGGGGAAGCGCCGTGCACCCCAGTGGCCGCGTCGCTGGAGCAGACGCAGCGCGACCCCAAGGAGCGTTTCTTCTGGCGCATCGGGACGCGATCCGGTGGCACCGACTTTCCCGAGCTCAACGCCGAGCCGGTGGTGCCGTCACGCTTCGCTGACTGCTGGGCGCGCGTGCTGGACACTTGGGGCGAGCACTTGCTGAGCACCGTCACGCTGGTGGCGGAGATGGTGGCGCTCGGTCTGGGTCTGTCGCGCACCGCCTTCACCGACATGATGCGCGACGGGCCGCATTTGCTGGCACCCACTGGCACCGACCTGGGCAAGCACGGCGATCGGGTGGGCGCGGTGCTGGCCGGCTTCCACTACGACCTCAACTTTCTCACCATCCATGGCAAGTCCAACTTTCCCGGTCTGCACCTGTGGAGTGCTCAAGGTCAGCGCTTTGAGGTGGTCGTGCCGCCGGGATGCTTGTTGGTGCAGGCCGGACTGCAGATCGAGTGGCTCACCGGCGGCATCATCCGGCGCGGCTACCACGAGGTGGTGGTCAGCGAAGCCACCCAGCGCGCCGTGGAGAAATGGCGCGCTCAACACGCATCGGGCGATGAGCAGACTCCCCGAAGCGGTCCGTGGCGGGTGAGTTCCACGCTTTTTGCGCATATCGCGTCGGACAAGTGGCTGCGCCCGCTGACGCGCACTACTGCCGACGATACGACAACTGCAGCTGGCGCAGCGCATTACCAACCGGTGCGCGCTGGCGACCAGGTGCGCCAGGAGCTGCGCGCCATCGATCTCGCCTGGACGCGCGCGTAAACGGGAATGTATAGGAAAGTGGGGACCTGGCGACCAGCGGCGCGTCAGAGGCCTTCATGTTGTGGGCGCTTCGTGCAGCGCGATGCGCCCGTCGCTGCCGGGCCACAGCACGCGCGCGGTATCCCAGCCGGCGCGCGCCAGTTGCTCCATCAAAGCGGTGACCGTCGGAGGCGGCCACTGCGCCTCGTGATCGTGCATCGCCTGCCACAGCGCCTGAATGACGTCCGTGGTGCTGGCGCCGCTCTTTACGGCGATGCGCGCCGAGCCGTCCGGATGACGCACCAGCAGGTACCGCACCTGCTTGGTGTGAATGTAGCGATCCAGACGCGCCAGCATCGCCGTTGTCGCCGCTCCATCGGACGTTGCCAGATCGCTCGGCGGCATCAACTCCGCCAGCGACGACACAAACTGCAGGGACGGCTGCGGTGGCGGCAACCACAACCTCTGCCGCTCGTGTGCGTTGGCCTCGGCCACCGATGGCACCCGCTGACCGTCGCTCTGAGCGTACACCCGGAAAATGTGTTCCAGACGCGCCCGGTTCAGCGTGCGCAGCTGCAATCGACACACGCTCTGGTAGGTAGAGTACACGTGACCGGCGCTCAACAACCCGTACGCTACGAACGCCGACGGCACATCTTGCGACAGCACCGCCGACACCCCAATGCCCCCGGCAATGCCCAGCAGCCGACCCACCACCACTTGCGATTCACTGCGCGACGATACATCGCCGCTGTTGCTGGCGACGCTAAAGTGGTAGAGGAACACGCGGTACGCCGGCCCGGTGGCCACATCGGCCGCCTTGCGCAACAAGTTGCCCAGCGAGGCCAGCAGCAGAAACGCGCTCGGGAAGAGCAAGGTGAGGATTTCGAAGGCGGTGCCCATGGCCATGATCATGTCGCCATACAGGCGGAACCGTTTGGGATCCTCATCCACCCGTGGCGCCAGACGCGCTCCCAGCGCCACCTTGGCAAAGTAGCCGAGGCCGTCCTTGAGCACCCACTTCCACGCGGCCGCTAAGGGCAAATGGGCAGAGCCGACGCCCAGCGCCAACAGCATCGACTGCGTACCCAGCACCTCCGCCGCCTCCAGCAGCGTATGTCGCAGGATGTTCCAGCGCCAAAAGGTATCGTAATCGGGCGAGACGGTGGCCGGGTAACCGCTCGGCAACAGCAGCGTCTGTAAGAGGCGCGACCAGCCAGTTTTCACGGACGGCAGAGTGATGCGAGTGACGCCATTGCCGGCCTCCCTGGACTGCCAGATGATGCGGGCGGCGTCGCGGACAAACACCCGTCGCTCCCCAGTCTGTTCGTTCACCTCCTCCAGCCGTTGCCAGGCGGTGGAAGTGAGTGCGTTAGCGCATCGGGCAGATCTGTGGGGGGTGCCTGATCGCCACCCCTTCAATACGGGCGGATGAAGAAACATATTGGAGATCGAGGCAGCGGTGATCCTTTCGACCGGGCCCACTCCACCTAACAGCAGCAACGCCCCACCGACTCGAATCGTCGGATGCGCGTCAGCGCGCGCGCGTGCATTCCCTCCGCGCGAGGAGGAGCACAGCGACCCGTGCAAAACGCCAAGGATATGGCCGCCTCTTACGCACTCGATCGCAATCCTTTATCCCATTGCTTCTCCTGTTTGAACAACAGTGGCAATCGTACGAAACAATCGATGCCAGGACCCTTCCGCATTCCAAACCTCGGCGAGCATACCCACGCACCCACCTTCACTTGGCGAGGGCGGTGCTCTGCCCTATCCACGACAGATAGGCAGGCAGGCCGGCGTGGATGGGCATGAAGACCACCTCCGGCACATCATACGGGTGCAGCTCACGGATGGCTTCGGTGACCTGACCGGTGAGCGACGACTGCGTCTTGACGATCAGCAAGTTCTCGCTGGAGCGCTCCACTTTGCCCTCCCACCAGTACGCCGACTCGATACCGCGCACGCTGTTCACGCAGGCCGCCAAGTGTCGCGACACCAGCGCGTCGACGATGCGCTCGCCCACCGTGTCGTCGGGCACCGTGCAGAATCCCACCACGTAGGTGCTCCTAAACGCTGGGGTTAGTCTGTATCCTAGCGCCGCAACCAATAAAAGCACCGCTGTTGCGATGACGCGTCGACAAGTACGATACTTTTCCGTGGCCGAATCGGTAGAGGACATGCACAGAGAGGGCGGGCGCCCGCCACGACGGGCTGTCGGGAGCACGCTGCGGTTGCAACGCCCGAGACCAGTTGCACCGCCCGCCGAAGACGCCGTTCGATGCGATCTGGTATGCACGATCGAGGCGACGAAACCCAGCGGTATCCTGCGCAGCAGCGCGTGACCCGCCCAACTGGACGTCATCGGTCCGTCGACGGAAGACGAATGCGAGCGCGAGCACTGTGAACGGTCTGCGGTGCGGCATGTGGCGCCCAGCAATGCGTTTTGCCCCATGCCATTACACTCGATAGGTGTGTCTATCGTGTGCAGAATGCCCATGAGGATGCCCTATCGCAGCGGTGTCTGCTCAGGAGAGACCACCCACGGGCATGCTTGGAGCACACCTGCCAGGCGTCTCCCCAGCCTTCGACCACGTCAACCAGACCGCTGCCGCACAACGGATACAAAGCGCATCACCCTTTCCACCACAGTGCTTCATCCCAAGCTCCTCTTCCTCACTCCTCCATCTCTCAACCCGCTCCTCGTAGCGCATCCGACCCACCCCATCGCCGCAGCCTCGCTCCGCGCAGATATCGTGCGCGCACACACACCGCAGTGTGCCCGACGAACACGGGCGCGTCGGACTGGCAAGCGGTGCACCCGGATGAACGCCGTCTGAGAGGGTGACAGTCGAGCACGCCTTTTCTACGGGGTGTTCCGGCCGGAGGAGTGGACATGCTGGCCCGGTTGGCGAGAGCCATCTTCGGGCCGGTGCTCCGATGGCTGTTTCCGGGCATCCGCCTGGAGGGGCTGCGGCTGAGCTTGGAGGGTGGTGTGTTGGAGTTGCGCGACGTGGACTTGCCGGAGAGCGTGCTGCGGTTGACACCGATTCGGCTGCCGTTTCGCATAGTGCGATGCGGCATAGGCACCTTGCGAGTGCGCATTCCGTGGCAGGAGCTGCGACGCTGGTCGGAGCGGCGCACGATCGGCGGCAGCGGGTGGGCGGCGCGCTGGTCGGCCGCCACGGCCACCGAGGCCGCTGCGAACGTGACCGTGGAAATAGAGGACGTAACGTTGCTGCTGAGCAGCGATGAGGATGAGCGCATGGAGACGCGCTGGGAGCGATACGTGTATCAGCGGTTGTGGCATCATCTGAAGATGGCCAAAGTGCGTGAGTACGAGAAGCTCGGCGCGCGACAAGTGCACCTGGCAGACGCAGACGACGCGTTGGATGGTGGACGCTCCTCGGCAGAATCCGACGAACGGGAGGAGTCGCTGCTGGACGCGGAGGAGCAGGAGCCGTCCAGCACCGAATTCCAGGACGCATCTGCCACCGATGCCGACCAGGCGGGCGCCGGCAAAGCCGAGTCCCCAGCACCCGCTTCTGAGACGGTTGCCGCGGAGGAGCTGAGCGAAGAACTGGCGGAGATATTGATGGCGATGCGCGATTCCACTTTTGTACAGGCACTGCTCAACACCAAGATCAGCATGAAGCGTGCGGTGGTGCGCATCGAGCAAGACTTGCGCGACGCTTCCACGACAGCGACGACAACGGCGCGCTCGCCGTGGGCCGCATCCATCGCCTTTGACAGTCTGTATATCTACTCCATGGAGGAAATGCTACAGGACTTGTTTCGCGGCGCGCACGATAGCGCGTCGGTCTCGGTCACCGTGCCACCCGCCTACGACTCGCTGGAGAACACTCTGTGGCGAGCGCTGTTGGTGAGCGGCTTTCGATGTCGGCTGCGTCGCCACGATGCCTCCCTCGCCGACGTGGCCGCGGCCGGCCCGATGAGCGCGGCCGAATGGGCGGCGGTGCACCATCGCGCCGGCCCGTCCGAGGACGATGCGAACTTCATTCGCCCCACCGATGTGTTGATGTTCACCGGCATCAACCTGGCGGCGCTGGAGCTGCCCTCGGACGCCTCTGCTGACGGCAGCCGTCCTGCCGAGCCGGTCCTGGTGTCATTCCAGATGACCATCGAAAAGTTGCCGCTGCAAGTGTCGCCGCCCGTGCTGCAGACGCTGGTGTCGCTCTCTGAATACCTCACGCGGTGGACGCTGCGCACCAAGCATCGTCATCGATACGCGGCACCGCTGTGGCGTCCAGACCGAGCACCGCGACCCTGGTGGCGGTACGCGCTGCGCTGTGTGAGCGGCGAGATGCACCGACGACGCGCTGCCAACGGCACCCTGGACTTGCACGCGGTGCAGCGACACGCCCAACTGCAGCGGCTCTACTTTGCCCTGTACCGCGCGCATCTGTATGGACATTCTTGTCCGCGCGGCCTGTTTGGCCGAGTGGTGGGTCGCCTCGGCCAGCTGCTACCGCCGCCGCCGCCGTCGTCGTCCTCGCTGTGGTCGCCCTCGCGCAGCCTGCTGCCGGCTTGGGAGGCGGAGGATGCGACCCGCAAATGGCGACGCTGGCCGCGGCGCCTCGCCGGACAGCTGGCCTTCTTGGAAGAGTGTCTATCGATCGACTGTCTGCTCAACGCGCGGTTGCTGGTGCGGGTGCTGGAGCGAGCGCAGCGACGCCACGGCGCTGCTGAGACTGCCCCCGACGAGACCGTCCGCTTCCCCGGCCACCGCTGGTGGGCTGGTTTGCTGCCGAAGCCAACACTTTCCGCGCCGGTGAACAGCGTGGCGTCGCTGTACCGCGCCGCCTGGAGCGAGGCGCTGTCCTTGTACAGCGGTGCGACGCTGTTCACCGGCAATGTGGTCAGCGCCATGGAGAGGAGTTTGCCGCTGCGGGCGGATTTCCGCTTCGAACAGCTGCAGATGGATGTGATGTTGGTGCAGGGTGGGCGAGCGCTGCCGCCATTGGCCTCGCTGCGGGTGCACGGCATCAGCGTGCTGTTACGTGACCGCGGCGGAGTGACACCGCTGCGCCTACAGGTGGACGTGGAGCTAGTGGAGATGCCGCCGCTGTTGCGCATTCTGCGGCCGGGCGAATGGGGTGAGTCAGGCAGTCGCAGCCGCTCCGGACGCCGTCGGTACGCCCTGTCGCTGGCGGTGGAGGTGGCCAAAGGCGTCGGTCGGACGTCGCGTCGCGGTGTGGACTCGGGCGCTTCGGCGCTCTCCCCATCGGCATGTCGGCTGTGGCTGTCGCCGGTGGAAATACACCTAGATGCGGCGCTCCTGAGAGCGCTCGTGGCCTTTGTCAGCCCGCTGGTGCAGACGACGCACGAGGCGCCGCACATTTTCGGCGCCGGCTTGTGGAACCGTGCGGACGGGGCGCATCTGACCATCTGGGCACCGCTGGCGGTGGATGTGCAGTGTCACTGGGTGCATGTGGTGTATTGCGAGCAGCTGCTGTTGGTGGCCGAGCGCGTGGGATTGACACGCTCGCCCGAGGATGTCCGCGACGCGCCGCTGGTGTTTTCGGTGGCCAGTGTGTATGTCAAACACACCGCAGCAGCGAATGCAACCGCAGCGCTGGTCGCGACTGACCGTTTTGCGGACGCCGTCAGTCACTATCTGTTGGAACCGCTCCCACTGGTGCTGGAATGGCACGACGCCGGAGACGCTTCCAGTGCGCCCGGCCAGCAACGCCTGAAAGTGTGTATCGCCGCGCCGGTGGTGGTATCGTGCCCGCTGGAGGCGTTGCCGCGTCTGACCGACTTGATGATGGAGGGGGCGCGCTTGTTCACCCCCGCGAATTGGTGCGCGGCCGTGGAGTTGGCCGGCTCGGTAGACTGGTTGGCCAGCGGTGCGGTGCGCGTGCGCGGCTCTGGCGCGTATCAGTCCGTGGATGGACTCCTCATGTGGGCCGCGGTGTGTCCCGACGGCGCGCTGCGAATGTGGCGCCTGGGACAGGAACCGACAGCAGCTCCGGCGGTGGAACAGCGCCTCCGCCGCGGTACGTGCGACTCGGAGAGGGGCACCCGAGCGGACAGCACCAGCACCAGCATCTGGTTGCCGTTGGGCGAAGAATCTGACGTGACGCTGGCGTTGGCGTCGCCCTCGGCAGCCCGGCGCTGGCAGCTAGCCCTATCCGAGGCGGTCACGTATTGCGACTATCGGCTGTTCACTGCGGAATGGCTGTCGTCGTCGCCGTTGTCGCCGCCTTTCCGTCCACTCGCTTCGGGCAGGCCATCTGGTGTCTCTGCTGCGGAGATCGCCTACAGTCCGGTAGACTTTGCGCTCACCGTGGAGCTGCCGTTTGGGGTGTCGATGTCGGTGGGCGAGTCGCCGCGACCGGACCGCTCGATGGGCGCAGAAGGACACGGCGCTCCGGGTATGTCGCTGGAGGTGGCCCGCGCGCGACTGACGGCGCAGCCGGCCACCTATGCATCCCACCAACTGCGCGCCCGCGTGGAACTGGCCCCCGTCAGCATACACTTTCACGACGTGGACTCGGTGGGCAGCGCGGTGCACTATCGCGTGGTGGAGGTGTTGAGCACTGCGGCGGCGGCGGTGTGGGATGCGCGTGCCACCGCTATCGACGTCGCCGTGTCGTTGGACGTTCGCGATGGCGCTGCCAAAACCGATGTGGCACTGGGGCCAGTCGAGCTGAGCATCGACCATCGCTGGCTGGTGCCGCTCCTGCGCATCGCCCGATTCACCGTGCGCAACATGCAGCAGGCAGGTGGAGCCGTGGGCAGGATGCACGGCACAGGGGCGGAAATGGGGCGTATCGAGCTTCGGAGTGCTTCCCGATGGTTGCGGGCGTTGCGGCGGATACGGCACGCCCGATGCATCGTGCGCTTTGTGCGGTGGCTGGTCGAACGCCGCGACGCGATCATATTATCGAGGACTGCCGTTCCCGTCGATGACTCGTGGCCGGGAACGCCCCTCCGAAAAGTGGTGAGCGCGGCAGACCTGGAGAGCTTGCGCTTGTTCATCACTTCGCCGGATGCACAGATCGGCACTTTCGGTGAGTTGCGACTCACCGGCTTCCACGCTGCGCTGCAGGCGTTCGTGTCGGGCTCACTGCAGGCGGATATGCGCATCGTGCAGCTGGAGTTGCGCGATCTGTTGGACACGCAGAGCGACCCCGCCGGGGCGTTGCGCTTCCGCTTCGATGCGCTGCACGGCGGCGAGCCGTTGCAGATGCGCTTCCGGGCGGATGACGCTGCCCGTGGCGATGCCCGCATCGAGATGAGCACGCCGCGCCCACACATTACCTATGTGCACGCGTTCTATGTGGCGCTGGCGGGCACCATCGTGGCGGTGGAGACGTTGCTGCGCGCCGAAGTGGGTATTGTGGAGCGTGAGACGGCAGCGCCGACGACGGACTCGTCATCCTCGCTGCGCGAGGCGTTGCCATCGTCGCCGACGAACACCGGCGGCCAGCTACACCTACAGCTGCAGTGCGCCTCGCCGACGGTGTTCTTCCCCAGCGGCGCCCCGGACGACGAGAGCGTCATCGTGAACACGCATATGGCGACCCTGACGGTGCGCGGCACCCGTTTCGCCACCTCGACGTCGAGACGCCGTTTCACAGAATGGCACGAGTTGGCCTTTGATGCCGACGTACGGGGCGTCGGCGCTCGCTGTCGCGCACCGGCCAGCGCGCCGGGCTCGTTCATCTTTCTGGAGCCGGCGAATTTCACCGCCTCCATCCTCATTGGCGAATCCGACGCCAATATCATGGCGGCGGTGTCTCCGCGGCGGCCTCCGGGCGTGTGGGTGCATCTGGAGGCGTCGTGCACCACCATGCAGGTGCGCACCAGTCCGGCGGTGGTGAGCGCGCTCGCCGCCGTGGTAGTCAGCAATTTGTTGCAGCAGTACGGCCAGCAGGCGCTGCCCTACTCGCCCGCCTTGCCGATGACCTTCTCCTTCGATCTGGCGTTCGACGCCTGCGACATCCACCTGGAGGCCGAGGACGTCGGCGTGGGTGTCGACGCGCCCACCGACCCCGACGAAGACGGCGAAGATGAGGGCGAGGCGGTCGCCGCCGGACTCAGCGGCCATGACCTCCGCCGCAGCCTGTCCGATATCGCATCCACACTGGTCGATGTGGATCGGCTGTCCGAGCGTGGCCTGTTGCACTGCGGCGGCTTTCGCGGGATATTCACCACCCGGTTGCCGATGGGCGAATCGGAGGGCATGTTCACCCTGGAGCAGATGGCGATCGGGTGCGCAGACCGCGGCCCGGCCGATATGCCCAAACCGGCACCAAGCGCCGCGCGTCCGGTCACTACACCGTACGACCTGCTGAGCGGCGCGGCGATATCGCTGAGCGTGCACGCCGATGCCGTCTCCGGGAGTCGGTTCGAGTTCAGCACACCGCAGAAACTGAGTGTGCGGCCGGGCGTGCCCAGCACGCTCTGCACCCTGGACGCGCTGTTTCAGATCGTGCAGGCGCTGGGCGACGCTGCAGACCGGCTGCGCACCCATGTCATGAGGATGATGCAGCTGCAGCCGGCTGAACGCGCGGTCTCGACAGACGCCAGCTGGGAGGCGGTGGCGCTACACTTGCAATTGACGGAGTTGGAGGTGGCGTTGATGGATGCGCATCACCTGCCCGGTTGTTATTGCGGCTTGGGCGCGCGGCTCGGAGTGGATTTGGCGGTGGAGACGCGCGCGGGCGCCTTGCGGTTGTGGGACAGCAGCGTGCGGCGTCTGCAGCTGTTCCGTGTGGGGTGGTTAGAGCGGGCGCCCACGGCCGTGTACGCTTACGATCTCACCGAAGCGCCGTACGACGCCTCGTTGCGCATCGAAGAGGCGGTGCCGGATGCCGTACCCGCGGTGGAGATCTACGCCAGCCGCCTGGGCGTGCGCATCGGCTGGGACGATTTGCGGTTGTGTCGGCGGGCGGCGGCCGACACGCTCGATCCGCTGTACCGCATCGCGCAGGAGCGCGGGCTGCAGCGAGCGCTGTGGGCCCAACGCCAGGCGCTGGCGAAGCAGCCGACAGCCGCTGCGCAGCTGCCATCAGCGCGCAGCACCGATTCGCGCCGCTCCTCCGACTCGGACAGCGGTGCGACATCCCGTCCACCACCGCCGCCGTCGGCGCGCGCTCATGCTCGCTCCAGCGAGGGCGTCTCGGCGCGAGCGTCGTCATCATCGTTACCGCCGGCGGCGGAGCCGTCGTCCCGGGCGAGCGAACCGCGCGCCGCGCCCACCGACACCGCCGAGCCCGTCGACTGGCGCGGCGCCATCGAGCCGATGCGCCTGTCGGTGCTGCACACCGGGCACGAGTTTGCCTACTCGGTGGCGGATGCGGCGGTGAGCGTGGACAGCTTGTCCATTGAGTATCAACGCTCGTCGCACTCCGTGTCGGTCCAGCTGGCGGCGGCGTGCGGCGTCAAGACGTTTGCCATCGATCGCTACGTGTGGGAGGACCTGGTGGACCCGTTCACCGCCACGCTGGAGATGTTGGTGCGCCCGCCGCGCGACCTATCCACGGGACTGCTGGGCGTGGGCGTTACCATTTCCAACGCCGTCGAGCTGACCGTCACCGACAGCCTGCTGAAATCGCTGGCAAGCGCCAACGAACAGCAGCCGTCCGCTGCAGCGACGACCGACGCGGCCGCGCTGCCGACGTGTTTGGAACGGTGGCTGCGCCCGCGCGCCGAGATCAACCGCCTCCGGTTCCGCAACGCCACCGAGATCGGTTGGGTGCTGGAGCGCCGCTCAGGCGACGCGCACTTGGCGCTGCCGCCGCTGTCGTCCATCGAGCGACAGGCGCCGCTCTCCTCGGAGAGCACGCTGCGATACCAGACCGATGCGGCCCGTCGCGCCGATCGATACCGGGTGCACCTGCGCGCCCGGGAGTTGACTACTTACGATTCGGCGGTGGTGGTGGCCGACTTGGGCCATTACGGCCGACGTCATTATCGGCTGCTGCCGTCCGATCGAGCGACCGTGCCCCGTGCGCTGGACATAGCGGTGAGCGCCGTGGCCAGCGCGGGCGGCAATCGGGTGTGTATCGACAGCGCGCACCGCATCCACAACGCCACGTCGGAGACGTGGACGCTACTGTTGAGTGTGTCGCGGCCGACGACGAGCACGTACCCGCCGTCCGCCCTGCCGGCCGCTGAGGCGTTGTGGACGGCGTTGGCGGAGGCGGTGTCGATGGCGGAACCGGGATACTCTTCGACGAGGGCGATCGACGATGACGCGGAAGACGATATCCGCTTGCGTGCCTATACCCCACTCTCCCGCAACGACCAGGAGTTGCGGTTGCGGGCGGTGTTGTCGGCGGGTGCCTCGTTGCCGTTGCCGATCGCCTGGGCGGTGCTGGACGGCACCGCGCGCTTGGCGCTGCCCGAGGATGATGAAGACGGCCGCGACGCCTTGCGGCAGAGCAACCCGCTCAGTGGGGATATCCTGGAGAATACGGCACTGTCGAGCGGCACGCGCGGGGTGACGTTGCGTCTGGGCGATCCGGTGCAGCGGGCGGTCTACGCGGTGGCCCGGTGCTGGAGTGAATCCGGGCCCGACGCACCGTACGAGCTGCAGCTGGTGCCGGTGTTGGCGCTGTGCAATCGCCTGCCGCTGAGCGCCGCGTACACCCTGGAGCAGAACGGTCGGGTGGTGGCCCAAGGCTGTCTGCGCTCGGGCCAGACGGTGGACAGTCCGGCGTTTGATGACGGCCGCGCTTGGCGCCTGACGTGGGTGCTGGAGGGCGAGTACCGCCGCGACCCGGTGAACGCGCGGTATGAGCGCGTGCCTGGAGCGGAGGCGTTGCGGGCCGGCGGCGAGCAGCGGGCGGTAGTGAGTTACCGGAGCGCGCACACCGGTCGACGGTACCAGGTGTATCACGGCGTTGGCTATCGGATGGAGTACGGCACGACGGCTTTGTGGACGTTCTCCATCGGCGCACACTGTTGGGTGATGAATTTCACCGGCGCGCCGGTGCTGGCGTTGCCCACCGCACCTCGGAGTATGGTGCGGCGGGCGCTGCCCACCGGTCGTCGGCAGCGAATCGGGCACCGCACCCACCTGGACCTGCTGCCAGTGCGCGAGACACCGCTACCCAGTTGTGCGCCGGCGTTGCAGTGGCTGCTGCGACCGCCCACCGGCCGGATGTACGCATCATTCTACACGCCGGTGCAATCGCTGGGGACGACGTCTGGCGTGCTGGAGCGCCTGCCGGTGATCGTGTATCGCCAACCACACCCCGAATTCGCCGGTAGCACGCTGACATCGCTGCATCCGCAGGTGCTGGTGCGCAACGAGTCCACGTTCGCGATGGTAGTGTCCACGCGGTCGCGCGCGACCGGCGACGCCGCCGTGTCGGTGCCGCAGCAGCACACCCGGCCGCTGCGGTACGCCTCCGGCAGCACGCAACCCGGTTTTTGGTTCGAGCGCCCGTTCCTGTACGCGGGCGTGGTAGACGAGGAGGTGGCGGCTGCGGCCGGCGAGACGGTGAGCTGGTCGTCGAGCATCCCTCTGGAGTATGATGGCGAGTTTACGGTGCGCATTGTGGCGCGTCGTTTGCGTTGGACGGACCATTTGGGAGTGCAAGTGATGCCGGACGATGGAGGGAGCCCCGCAGCTGATGGGCAGGCGGAGGAGGGTGTCGGTGGCTTGGCGCCGGCTGACCATCCACGACTGGAGTGTCTGTTGCGCGTGCGCATAACCAGCAATGAACTCGGTCAGAAGGTGGTGGTGTTTGCCGACGAACAAGTGGTGCGTCCGCGCTTCGCTATCGTCAACCGCACTTCGTGCTCCGTGCTGTACAAGTGGTCGTTCTGGCGGATGCAAGCGCGATACGAACAGGTGCCGCCGCATAAGACACGCGTGGTGTGTCCGGGTCGGCCGGGTCCATACCACCTGATAGCCTGTCTGGAGCGGGGAGCGGCGGCGAGCGGCCGGCGGCGGCGGAGACGTACGCGGCCGCGGCGGTATGATCTGTCGGAGCCGCAGCCATTTGAGACGATCAGCGTGCCGGGCCATCGGCGCGGAGAACAGTCGGTGACGGCGGATGCCGCATCCCGACAAACCTCATCGGCGCTGCTGGTGCGGCCGGAGGTGTGTTTTGTGAGCGGCGCGACCACACAGCTGGTGTTTCGGCGGGTGCAGCCTTCGGTGGACGAGGAGCAGGAGGCTGCTGTGGCGCGGCATTCCGCAGCGACATCTCGGCGGCTGCGCCGTTCCGACGCGGTGCAGTTGTTGTTGCGCATCCGAGTGTGTCGCGCGGCGGCCTCGCTGGTGATGCGCGACCGGCGGCGGCAGCAACCGTTTTTCGAGCTCACCTACGCCTCCGTCTCCGACGTGGAGCTCAGCTTTCAGGCGGCCGGCGGCGAGTCGTCACTGCAGCTGACCGTCGGCAAGATGCAGTGCGACAACACCCTGCCGATGTATGCCTGGCCGGTGGTGGTCACCTCCACCGAGACGCCCAGTGTAGTGTGCGCGGCGCGCTGGACCGAACACGCCGGCGGCCGGCACGTGTACGAGTTTACGGTGCGCCTGGCCGAGCTGCACGTCATGTTGGATGACAGTCTGCTGTGGCAGCTGCTGCAAGTGGGCCGCGATGCACTGCGCGCTCTCACCGGCGGCAGCAGCAGCAGCAGCAACAACAACAACAACAACATTGCCGGTCGACCACGATCGGTGGAGTCGACGGACCTGCTCGCCTTTGACGATGCCGAGGCGCTGTGGCGCCGACTGAGTGAGGGCGAAGTGCGAGAACGCGCCGACGCCACCTTCTTCAACTACATTCACGTGGGTCGGCTGCGCATTCGACTCTCGTTCAAGACGTCGCAAGAGGGCGCAGCGACGAAGACCACCGCTGAACAGCGCAGTGCGCTCTACTCGGCCGGTCTGTTGCTGACCGAGGTGGACGGCGCGCTGATCCTGGTGAGCTCGTTCCACATGCGGCAGGTGCACGCCCCCGTCGCTACGGTGATGGAGCGCGTCCTATATCACATCGTGTGGCGGTCGCTCCTCGGGTCGTACAACGTGGTGGGCGGCCTGTCGTTTCTGGGCGATCCGGTGGGCCTGCTGAGCGAGCTGCGCGAGGGCACCTTCGACTTTTTCAACGAGCCGGTGAGCGGCGCACTCGAGTCGGCCGATGCACTGTGGAGCGGTTTCCGGCGCGGGACGTTGTCGCTGGGGCAGGCGATCACGTTCGCGCTGACGCAGCCGATCGCCAAACTGACCGGCAGTGCGGCGCGCGGCCTGGGCACCGCCAGCCTCAACCAGACGTATGTGCGGGTGCGGGCGCGACAGGAACGCACGCTGGGCGAGCCCGACGACCTCTTCTTCGGGTTGGTGCAGGCGATGGTGGCGGCGGGCGCTGCGGTGGGCGCGGCGCTGGCTGGCGTGTTTGTCGAGCCGGTGCGCGGGTATCGACAGGCGGGCGCACGCGGTTTTGCGGTCGGCCTGGTGGCCGGCTTGTGGGGCTGGCTGCCACTGTTCGTCGCGGCGGTGTTGGTGTCGGTCAGCAAGCTGGCCGAGGGCATGCGCAATCAGAACCGGGTGGACCGGCTGCACCGGGCGCGCCTGCGGGATCCGCGGGTGCTGCTCGGGCTCGATGAAGCGGATGGCAGCGGGCGGCCGGTGCCGCCGTATTCGGAGTATCTGGCGCGCGGGCAGCAAGTGTTGCACACGGTGCGCTCGGGCGCTTTCGCCTCCGAGCGTTATGGGATGCATGTGGAGTTTGATATGGAGCAGCTGCCGGCGCTGGCGCCGTGGGTGCATACCGGGCGATCGCAACCCGGCTCGACATCGGTAATGCGGCAGCTGCCGGCGATGCTGATCCTGTCCGACCGACGCCTGGTGGCGGTGAATGCCAACAACGAGCTGCTGTGGCAAGTGCGCCTGCGGCGATTGCAACAGCTGCGATGCCTGCCAGGCCCCGACGGCTGCCTGCTGGTGGCGCTCACCCATCGCGTCGCCCGCCGCCAAGAGCTGGCCACCGAATGGGTCGTAGCGCCGCCCACGACCCAAGAGAGCCCCTCGCTGGAGGAGTTTGTAGCGTTGGTAGGCGCGGCGCCCCGAGAGGAGGCGACGCCCGTTCCGTACAAGTTACAGACGGTGAGCGCCGACCACCACCAAGTGGTGGTGAATGTACACCCGAACGAATAATCGAGGCAGCAGCAGCAGGTGGCCTTTGTACGTGCATCCGGCACAATGTATATACCGTGCACGCTACGGCTTAAAGCGAGTATGCGCATCCAAAAGGGTGGTGGAGGGCGCGTCCACCGGAAGCCGTCGTGCCGAGGTTCCCCTCTTCTGCAGTGCTGCAAGTCTCAGCAAAAAGTGTCTGCTCCGCGTTGCGGTGGATGGAAGACGCTTGCCCCCCCCCCAAGAGCTCACGATATACCGTGCACTCGTCCAGCGCATGCCTCCGACTCGCCCACGGTGGATGCGCACGCATCGCGGCACAGCGACCTCGACCGGCGAGCGCGAGGCGATCGGATCGGTCGCGGATCGCAACGGTCGGTCGGCGGGGCCGCCGCACGTCCTCGCAGAACACTCCCATTTTCGGGGTCACCGTGCATGACTTTCGACAACACGTCCGACACCCGGCCTCTGGTTCTCGTCCTCGGTTGTGGCATCTCCGGCCTCAGCTGTGCGACGCGACTGCTGGAGCTGCACGGAGCGGCGCGGCTGCGGGTGCGGATACTGGCGGCCGAGGCGGATGCCTACCGCACCACCTCGTACGGATGCGGCGGGCTGTGGATGCCGTTCCACATCGATCCGGTGGATCAGGTGCGGGTGTGGGCGCGGCAGACGTACGAGCGGTTGCTGCGCGAGGCGGCCGCGGAGGGCGGCGACGGCGGCGGCGGCGGTTTGGACGCGTCCGGCGTGGGGCTGTTCTACGGGGGCAAGTTGTTGACCGCGGCGCCCGCTGCCGACGGCGGCGACTTGCCGTATTGGCGGGAAGACGTGCGGGATTTTTGTGTGATTACTCGTGCAGAGTGGCAGACGCATCGGCAGCATATCGACGGCACGAACCGGGCGATGCCATGTGCATGCCGACGGCCGGCGGCGCAGCTGGAAGCGCTACACTTTCCCGACGGGTACACGCACGCCATCAGCTGGCTCACGGCAGTGGTGAACATGCCGGTGTACATCACACGATTGGTGGAGCGGTTCAAGGCGCTCGGCGGCGAGTTTGCCGCGCCATCGACGTCGGACGGTCAGGGCGCTGCCTCGCCAACGACCAGCCCGCAGTTTCATTCCTTTGAAGAGGTGCTGACTCAGTATGCCGCGCAAGAGCCACTGGATCGAGTGCTGCTCATCCACACCACCGGGCTGGGTGCCCGCGAGCTGTGTCGCGACCATCAGGTGCGACCGGCGCGCGGCATTTTGTTGCGCGTGCGCCGGCCGGTACACTGTTTCCTGCAGGCGGAGGGCGGTCCGCTGGGCACCGCCACTCATCCCACCTACATCATTCCGCGCAACGGCCAGATGTCGTCGTGCGGCGGAACGGTGCTCTTGGACGACGATGCCGCCGCGTATCGCCACGGCGGCGCTGGCGACGGCGAGCCGCTGAATGACACGGACCGCGCCATCCGCGACGACATCCACCGACGTTGCGCGCTGCTGCTGCCGTCGGTGTTCGCCCACACCACCTCCGGCGATATCGCCGAGGTGTGGTGGGACGGCTTGCGGCCGGTGCGCGATGGCGGCGTGCGCCTGGAATGGGAGCGACGGCCGTTGCCCGCGGAGGAGGGCAGGAGGGCGGGCGCGACGGTGCACGTGGTGCACAATTACGGCCACGGCGGTGGCGGTGTCACCGTCAGCTGGGGCTGCGCCAACGCCTGTGCCGAACTGGTGCGTCAGGCGTTGAAACTGGGATAGGGAGCGCTCTTGCCATGTCGTCGGTGCGTGGTCGTGCTCGCAGGCCTCTTTACTACTCGCCCCCGAGCTGAGCTCAATCTGACCCATCCCGCACACAGCTCCATGGCCTCCTCGCCGCACTGCTCGCGCGCGCCTCTCTATCGCGCCTCCTTCTCGGTGTCACTCGCACCGCGCGTGCATCCGGGACGGCGAGTGCGCTGACCTTGCCCGACCGCATCCAGCACCTCGCCGGCCAGGCTGGCCATGCCGCCCAGCAGCTCTGCCAGCGGCTGGGCAGCGTAGCTCAGACCGACCCGAATGCGGTGCGCATCGGTGGGCATGCGCGCGATATAGGCTGCACGCCGCAGATGATGCGCCACGCGGCCGGTGAGATTGAACACGCCCAACAGATTGATGCTGCCGTCGTTGCGTCCCAGCGTGACCATCTCGCCCAAATGCACGTACTCGAACGGCAGCAGCGGACGATCGGTCAGCGACGCCCACACGTTCCACGCCGCGTAGTCCGCCTCTTGCAGGGCGATCTGGGCGGTCATCGGGTACGGTCGCGGTTGGGCGCCGGGGGCGGTTCGGGGGTCGATGACGCAAGCGGCATCGCCCAGCACGGTGATGTGCGGGTGATCGTGCAGCCGCAAGAAGGTGTCGGTGAGCAGTTGGCCGCGCTCGTTGCGCCGCGCTATGTCGTCCGGCAGGTGCTCGCGCAGGAAGGCGTTGACTCGGGTGCCCGCTGTCCACAGAATCAAATCCACGTCGCGCAGCTCATACGGGCTTGGAGAAGCGTTGCTGCTGCTGCTGCTGCTGCTGCTGCTGCCGTCGCCGCCGTTGTGTGGCTCGGGCGACCGTGCCACCAGCCGCAGACCGTCTGCCGCCACCTCCACCACGTCGGTCAACGGCTCCACGGCGATGCGTCGCGCTTGCAACGCCCGTTTCGCCTGCCGCCGATTGAATTCGGTCGAGTTGAGCATGATATCGCGGCCGCGCTCGATGATCTGCACTTGACCGCGCGTGCGCAACCGGTCGCTCAGGTTGCACGCCAGCTCCACGCCGCTATAACCGCCGCCGACCACCACCACCCGAATGGTCTCTTTGCCGCTGGCCTCGAGCTCACGCAGCCGTTCACGCAGCGCCAGCGCCTCGTTCACGCTACGGAAGCCAAGGGCGAACGCTTTGGCGCCGGGAACCAGCGCACGGGTGTCCTCGCTGCCCAGCGCGATGACCAGCCGCTCGAACGACAGGGATGTCTCTGCGGTGGTCGCCTCGTCCGCCCCGACCCGTCGAAACTTGACCACCTTGTTCGCCACATCCAACGCGGTGGCTTGCGCTTGCACGAAGCGAATGTCGGTGCTGGCCAGCAGTTCCGAGAAGGGCGGCGCCACCTCCCACGCGCTCATCTCCCCGGTGACCAGCTCGTACAGCAGCGGCATGAACACGAACCGCTCGCGCACATCGATCAACACGATTTCCGGACGCAGCAAGCGCGAGTAGGTGCTCGGCGAGCTGCCGGCGCTGTCGCTTCCACGCTCCGACGGCGTCGATGCGGCCGGCCCGCGCCCGGGCGAGCGGCGGACGTCGCGCCCCCACGGCAACTGCGCCAACCGCAGCGCCGCGTACAGCCCGCCGAATCCACCTCCTAAAACACATATCCGCGGTCGGCGGGCATACGGTGCGCCCTGCTGTGGCTGTCGCCGCGGTTGTTCGGCAGTCTGCGCACCGCGGTCGTCCGCCTCGGTGGCCACGCCGCGCAGCGGCATCCGTCGCGCGGCCCGTCCCCGCGACCACCGATGTACAGCCTGTCGCCTCAGAGAGGTGATGGTATGGAGGCCACCTGATTCGGTAGCCCGCCAATACCGGGCTGGCAGCCACGCGCTGCCGATGAACGCCTGCATTTTTCGGAGGGCTGCGTTCGCGACAAGCACCCTTGGAGGGGTGAACCGCGCGAACCGATGCATCGTGTTCTGGCTGGGGCCGGTGGAAAGAGGCGGGGTGTGGTGTCAGGTTCGTTTACACCGCCGTGAAGACGAACACATAAGCCCAGACACAACGCAACGCTTATGCCGACCACGGACCCGTAAGATACTGTGCAGTGCAAGCCGCGATCAGGCATTGGGAGAGTACTCGCAACCGGCGTATCACCCACTCGTGGCCGAATCCACCTCCTGCCTACTTTTCATTCACTTGCGCCTTCTTCAACGCAAACGGATGCAGACCCAATTTGCCTCGAGGCGCCCTCTGGCACGCCTCCGCAGTGACCACCGGTCGCGGGCGCGTGCCAAAGTGCCACACCCGTGCCGTGTACCCCACCACATGCCACTCGGTCGCGTCCTCCTGCTGATCGCAACGACGGTAACGACGCAACACCAATAGCGGTCGCTCCAGGCGTTTCATCTCTCCCTCCAAACGGTGACTGCCTATCATCAGCACCGGACGCTCTCCCGGCGGTACCCAGGCCAACTCGCCCAGAGTGGTCCCCGCCAGCTCGCCCGCGGCCTTGTCCCTCAGCTCCTCAACGTCCGGATCACAGCGCTCATCACTTCCTACTACATCGAGCTTCCCTTGCAACTCGATCATGTTCCATTCTCGCACACCCTCCTCATCCACTCGAATGGCCACACGCATAGCGTCTTCCGGGCGCTTCCCGCCCAACACGACACGGACGCTCGAGCGCACCCCCCACGTGTCCGCTGACGAACGCATCGGCGCGAGTGTCGCGAGGCGCACGTGGAAACAGGCGCCCGAAAGCAGGGACTTCGCCCTCGGCGTGACCCGTTCGGCACCGCCAAAGGACGCGCAGGACATCATCAGCTCACTGACGGGTTCGCTCGGTGCTCGGTGGCGCAGCGAGCGGCAGCACGTGTCTCTCCGTCTTTGAGGCGAGCAGACGCCGGCCGACGCACCTCCGCACTCCACCCGGGGCCAGCGCCTCGGGAGGCTGCGGCGCCATGACACCCAATGCTACGCGCTCACAGCGGGCAGGCAGCGATGGCGCCTCGTCGCGACCACCGGAAGGGCAGGCGGCCACCTCTTCGGGTTCCAACGAGGCATCGACAGAGTTCCAGCTGTTCGACTTGGAGGACGACTGGGACGGGAGCTTCGCGTCGCAACTGGGGCACAGCGGCGCGAGTCGAACGCGAACGTCGACGATAGAGAGCCAGCGCGGTCGATTGGCGGTGGCGTCCGACGCCGGCAGCCAGGTGGCGCGGCCGCCGCCGGTGCTGGGTATGCCCGAGGGCAGCTTCGCGCTGCGGCGTGACAGTTCCAGTGTGGGTCTGGATGAGCGGAGTGGCGAGTGGGCGGTGCCCAACGGCAAGGACGAATGGCGGCGTCACACCATGAGCGAGTGCGGACACATCTCGGGCGGCCATTCCGGGACCAACGGTCTGCGACATCGCCTCGGCAGCGGCGCTCGCCTGGCCTCGCACGGCAATGCCGCGGTGCCGAACGGCGACTGCAACGAGGAACAGATCGTGGTGGATGGTGCGCTCAACGGCGACGACCATGATATGGGCGGCGAGCGCAAAGCGATGGATGGCGGGCGCAGCGGACCGGTCGTCGGGCGCTCGCTCTCGTCGTGCTGCCGCTGGGAGGCGTGGAGCGATGCCGCGCACGCCACCGTGGAATGGTTTGTGGACGTGACCCGATCGGTGGCGCGGCACACTTGCGACTTTCTGGTGGCCAACTGGATTGTGCTGGTGGCGCTGGCGCTGTGCGGCGTCGGGCTGGCGTTTCTCGGCGTGTACGCTTTCCAACCGCTGTCATGGAAGGGCTGGTTTACTTTTGCGGTGTTGTTGATCGTGTTGGCGGCGATCGTGGCCGGATGGCTGCCCACGCATTACGTGCTTATTGTGGCCGACGTAGCGCTGATGGCGTTTTTCGTCACCACGCCTTCGGAGGGACTCAGCGGTTTCTCCAACCCGGGCGTGGTGTCGGTGGCCGTGCTGTTCATGGTGTCCGAGGGCATCCAGCGGACGTCGGCACTGCGGTGGATCTTTCGACACCTGCTGGGACGGCCAAAGTCGCTGTTCGTCGCGCAGCTGCGCTCCTGCATCCCGGTGGCGGTGTTTTCAGTGTTCTTGCACAAGACCGCCACCATGGTGATGATGATCCCGACGGTGCAGCGCTGGGCGCGCCTGAACGGCCTGTCCAGCTCCAAGCTGCTGATGCCCATGAACGACGCTGCGCTGGTCGGCAGCACCGTCACCATCATTGGCTCGTCCACCAACTTGGTGTTGATCGGCCTGACGCAACAGGCCAACGTCACCAACCCCAAGACCGGCCAGCCGGTGAACTTGTCCATCTTCGGCATCGGCCAGGTGGCCATCTTCAACTGGTTGGCGTGTCTGTTGGTGCTGTTCGCCGTCTCACGGCTGCTGCTCACGGACCGCGAGAACGTGGTCGAGGATCTGGTGGCCAAGCCGCGCGAGTACTCCGTGGCGGTCGCGGTGCTGCCGTCGTCACCCATCGTGGGCCTGACCATTCAGGAGGCCGGTCTGCGGTCGCTGAAAGGACTGTTTTTGTTCGAGCTGACGCGCGACAACGGCGCGCTGATTGCCGCGCCCGGGCCGGACACCATCATCCAGGCGGACGATATTATGTTGTTCGCCGGGCGCGTGGAGACGGTGACCGAGTTGTATATGATCGAGGGCGTGGTGCCCGCCTCGACTCAGACGCGCAAACTGTCGGTGCAGATGCATCGGCGGCGCCTGTACGAGGTGGTCGTATCTCCGTTCAGCTCGTTGCGCGGCAAAACGGTGCGCGAGACCAACTTTCGCAAGCGGTACCGCGGCGCCATCATCGCGGTGCACCGCGGCGGCGCCATCGTGCGCGACAAGATCGGCGACATCGAGATACGCGGCGGGGAGACGTTTATCGTAGAGGCCGGAGACGATTTCGGCGAGCTGTATGCGCGCGACTCCGACTTTAGCCTGGTGAGCGAGATCAGCGGCTCGTACCGGCCGCGCGACGACCTGCCGCACATGATCATCGCCGGGGTGTTGGCGGCGGCCATGGTGGGCATCGCCGCCAGCGCGCTGATGTCCATCGTGGTGAGCGCCAGTCTGGCGGCGCTGGGCATGATCATCACCGGCTGCATGACCCCGCGGCAAGCGGGCGAGTCGGTGAAAATACCCATCATGCTCACCATCGCCGCGGCGTTCGGGGTGGGCCAGGCGATGGAAGTGTCCGGCGCCGCCGCCCAGTTGGCGCGATTCGTGGTGAACGTGCTCGGCAATCTGGGCACCATCGGCCTGCTGTTCGGCATCTACATCATCAGCGCGCTGCTGGCCAACGTGATCACCAGCGTGGCGGCGGTCTCCATCATGTTCTCCATCGTGGCGTCGCCGTCCTCCGGCATTATCTATCGCGCCAACCTGAACCCGCTCGCGGCACTCTATGTGATGGCCATCGCGGCCAACTGCACCTTCTTGCTGCACATCGGCCAGGACACCAACCTCATGGTGCACGGTGCGGCCAACTACCGGGTCGTCGACTGGATCAAGTTGGGCGTGCCCCTACAGATTGCCAGCGGCATCGTGACGGTGCTGGTGGCCTACTGGTTCTTCAGGTCGTGAGAGAAGAGGAGCGTGCGCGCGTGCCTCGGTGTCCTGGGCATGATGACACGCATCGTACTCGAGCGATGCGTCCCGTCGCGCGGCGGTGCACGCGCAGCGCTGCTTTCGGTGCGGCAACGGGTCGAGCTCGAGTACGATGGACACGAAGGACGCTGGGAGGTGGAGAGAATGAGTCATAAAAGTCGATTCGAGCTACTCTCTCGGTACGAGACGGACGAGGAGGGCGTTTCCGCAAGTGGTAGCGACGGAGAGCCGGTGGAGGACGCGGACGACTTGACGGGCGAGGCGGTTGCATCCACCCAAAGGCACGAATCCGATGGGACGACCGTCAGCGGATTCCGGTGGCGAGCTGGCAGCACCAGTCGCAAGTATTTTCGAGCAGACGAAGACCACCACTCGCTACAGCTAGAACCGGAAGAACGGCTGTGTCTGGTGGGAAGTTACACGGTGGAGTGGCAGCCGACGGCGGACGGCACCGGCGCCACCTTGTCGCTCAACGGCGTCGCGCTGTCCCAAGTGGAGCACAGCATCTCGCTGCGAATCGACGCGTTCCCCTGGCAGTGTTTGCCGGTGCTGGAGGCGCGGCATGGCTGCCTCGACTTGCGAATACAGGTGGTGCCGTCGTCCGTGCCGTGCCTGTTCCCTGCTTCCCCAGGCGGCACGCGTGCCTCGTCCCGGACGCCGTGCGCGTATCGCCACGAGGTGTTCGACCGCATCCAATGCCGACTGCGGGCCAGTCTGACGAAGACGCGTGAGGCGCCGACGCTTCTGGTGGTCGGCGCGCGCAACAGTGGCAAATCGATGCTGGCCGCGCAACTGACGCATCTGCTCCTGCAGCACTGTGAGCAGGTGGCATACATAGATCTGGATGTGGGTCAGAACGCGCTGGCGCCGCCGGGATGCCTCTCGGCGCAACTGGTGCATTCGGTGGCGTGGCCGTTGGCTCGGGCGAGGCGGCAACGTCTGCGTACGCTGTTTTACGGTTACGTCACGCCGCTACACGATCCCCGGCGGTACGTGGGTCTGGCCCGACGGCTGTTGCACACCGCGCGCGCAGCCAGGCAATCGATGACGGCGCCGTTGCCACTGGTAATCAACACCATCGGCTGGGTGCACGGCTTTGGGGCGACGCTCGCCGAACAGATCGCGAAGGTGGTGCAGCCGACGCTGGTACTGCATACTGACGCCGCCGGTGCGAGCGAATGTCCGCCAGTCGTTCACCACCCGGCCGCGGAGTGCCACTTGTTTGTGGATATCGCCAGCACCGTGGCGGGATGTCGTTCGCGCAGCCGACTCAGTGCGGCCGACGAACGTGCGGCTCAGATAGCCACGCATTTGCTGGCCGAGGCGGAGGATTCGAGCGAGATACCAACCGCTCTCGACAGTCTGGGAGATGCGTTTCGGTGGTGCCTGTACGAGCGGCGCCCGGCGTATCCGGTGTCGCGAGCGTTGTGCTCGTCACCGCCGTGGTGCATCGGTATCGATGCGTTGGACGGCGTGTGGATGGTGGATGGTGGCGACGAGTATGCATTGCGTACGCTAGACGCCGACGACAACACCGACCTCGACTGGTGGCAGGCACTGAACGGATCGGTGGTGGCGCTATGCACCCAGATGCTGCGCGATGCCGACGGCGGGGTCGTCGGTGCGGATGCGGTGGGTGTCGGCCTGGTGCGTGCGGTAGACGCTTCGCATCGCCTCCTGTACCTAGTGAGCGCTGTCTCGGCGGCAGATATGGCGGCGGTGTCTGCGCTCGCCATCAGCCCGTACGTGCAATTGCCCGCAACGGTACTGCCATCTGGCACCATGCAGATGGAGCCGTTCCTCGCGCCGCCGAGCACCTTCGGCGTCGCTGACCACTCTATGGAGGCGCCCATGCACTCGCGTAAGAACCTCGCCCGACAACGGCTCGCAGCCAGCACTGCTGCCGAGCATCCCCGAGCGGTATAAGGTTTTATGGCGAGGGCGCATGACCATGATCGTCGCGCTCGAAACGGACCGCACGACGATGTCCCGGCGCCATTCGTTTACTCGCCCGGCGCTCACGGTGGATCGATCACGATAACTTGATCGCCTTTCTTACACAGCTCGGCATCGTACACGCTGAGCATTTGGCGCACCTCCAGAAAGCGCTGACACTTGAACGCCAGCGTGGGCGTCATGTGCTGCATCGCCCGACGGAGGCCCACCGGCCAGCGCGGGGTGCTCTCACCCGGCAACACCGACTGCAGGTCGCTGCGTCGGGGCCGTCGGCCGAACTCGGCATAGAAGCTGTCACTCCATAGCTGGAGGTCGGCGACCAGCGCCAGAAACTGCGTCCGCCAATGCGCGTACGCGTTTCGCGTGCCCATCTCACTAGGCAGCGCCACACCATTGGGGGCAATGGGCGACGGGGCGCGGCACGTTCGCGCAGCGCTGATCTTCAGCCGGGTGTGCTCGGAGCGGACGCGCCCTTGGATGCCGGCGCGAATGCGCTCTCGCACGTGCTCGGGCCGGGGTATGCCGCGGTTCCAGGCGGGCCGTCCCCTGCGCGCCCGACTCATTCGCTCGCGAAACGCTGGGTCTTGCCAGCGGTGTTGCATCTGCGATGCCTGCCGACGCACGGCGCTCGCCTCGCGCCGCCCCCGGAGCACCCGCTCGCGAAACGCCGGCTCCTGCCATCTGCGCCGCATCAGCTCCCCAAGACGCTGGTCGGAGGCTCGCTGTCGCGCGGTGCGCGTGCTGGCAGCGGCGTCGTCTGCCGCAGAGAGGGCGGATTCGGTGATGTCCGTGGGGGCGGCAGGCGTATTACGTATTTCGTTACGGTCAGGGGATGGAGCGCCCTGCGGCAGGCGTTCTGCAAGCGTCGCACTTGGTGTGGTCAAAATGGCCGCCGGCAAGATTGCAGCGACTGACCACTCCGCAGTGGTCTCCATGACCACACGATGCCCGAGCGCGGGCCGTCGACCACGTCTCTCCGTCGGCACTCGGCCACGCCTTCGCCAGCGTGGCTCACGGACAAGAGCAGCGGGAGGCAGCGCGGTTGCCGACAGCTCCTTACTCGAAAGGAACGCAGAGACCGCCACGGCCAGCCGTCGGATTCGTGCGCCCGACAAGGCTGTCCATAAGAGAGTGGAAAACGCTAGGATTTGCCGGGACATTTCATGTCGTTGTGCAGCGGAGACGCAGTACGTAGATGGAGGGCGGAGGTGCGTCTGCGCGCAACGAGCGCTCGTTCAGTGTCCGCTTTGTCGCAATGTGACTCTGCACCTCCGATGTCCGATGCCGAACGGTTTTCGCCAGCCGCCGATGCGCAGCGATCGCGCGCGTCCCTCTGGACGCTCCGCAACGACGTGTTCGGCACGTGAACCAGGAACAGCGCCAGCAGAAATTCGAACGGGAGAGGGGAATCGAAGAGGCGTGCTAGGCATCGACACGTCCATTCGTGCACCTGTCTCTCCCATCGGAATTTCATGCGGTTTCGTTGCGGTTAGGCTCTTCGTCGTCGTCTAGAAAATGCGCCAACCCATCGAGCGACACTTGCCGTACCGCTTACCGTGCTTGTACACCATCTTGCGGCAAGAGTCGTCAGAGCGGGCACGGGCGGAGATGGTCACAGCGGTGAAGAGAGGACTGTTGCAGAGTGCGCCGTGGCAGCGCTCGATGCCCTCTCAATTCTTCTACGACGACGAGGGATCGGCGCTGTACGAGCGTATCACCCAGACCGACGACTACTACCTGACGCGGTGTGAGGCGGAGATATTTGCCGAACGCGCCGACGACATTTTGGATATCGCTGCGGGAATCAGACGCACCGATGTGGACGCCGCCGCGCCATCGGCAGCGAGTCCGTCGGATGTGGTGTCGCTGATCGATCTCGGCGCGGGCGACGGCCGCAAGACGTTGGTGCTGTTGCAGCGCGCCGTGCAGCGTGGCCTACGCGTCTGTTACGTGCCGGTGGATATTAGCGAAAAGGCGATGGTCAGCTGTGCCGAACGGGTGATGCCGGCCATGGAAAAGGCGCTGATGCGCGAGAAGCGTCCGCTGGGCGCCGCCCCGTCGTTTATGTTCCGCGGGCTGGTGGGCGACTTTTTCGAATGTCTGGAATACCTGTTCGACGAGGACACTGCCGCCGAGCGACGGGTGAACGGCATGCGCGTGGATGCGTGGGATCGGGCGGTGGATGGGACGGCCGACGACCGCTTGCGCCACCGCATCATGGTGACGTTCATTGGCTCCTCCATCGGCAACCTGGACATTGCCAGCTCCATCCAGTTCTGTCGTCGCATGCGCACGCTGTTGCGCCACGGCGTGGATCACTGCCTGATCGGGTTCGATCTGCGCAAGAGCCACCACCTCATGCAGCGCGCATACAGCGACCGCGAGGGTATCACTGCCGAGTTCAACCGCAACCTGCTGCGACGGATGAATCGCGAGTTGGGTGCCGATTTCGACGCGGACCGCTTTGAACACTACGCTCAGTTCAGTGTAGAGCGCGGCGTCATGGAGAGCTATTTGGTGGCCACGCAGCCGATGCGGGTCACCTTTCGGCACCTCGAGGCCGAAGAAGGCAGCAATGAGAGGGCGACCAGGGCGCCATCCACTGCTCGGGCACCGGCGGTGTTGGAGTTGCGCGCATGGGAGGCCATTCACACCGAAAACAGCGCCAAATACACCATCGAGCAGATCGAGCAGATGGCCCGCAGCGCCGGCTTCGAGGGGGCCATTGCGCACTTGTCGGACTCGCGGCACTGGTTCGTAGACAGTATATTTGAGGCGTAGGGTACGAATGAACGGGGATGCCTCTGGGAAGGGAGTGTCTGTGTCGGTAGCGACGGCGCTATTGAATGCGGTTATGAGTGCCGAGCATTGCGCGCGGCGGATAGATCAGCACCACACATCGGACCGGAGTCGTCGGCGTGCACGTTCACAGATGATACAGAGAGGCGCTGCGGAAAGCCAGCATTCCGCGCGGGCAATCGATCAGCATCACATGCCGTGCAGTAGTCGCCGGCGTGCATGTTCAAAGGCTCGCGAAAACGAGCACGCGCATCAACCCGTGCCCCGCTCCTACTCCAGCGCCACCGGTTCGGCATCGATCTGAGTGAGCCAGGGCAGCGCCTCCAGCACCCGCGCCCGATACACCCGCTCGCCCTCGTCGTCGCGCAATTTCTGGGCGGCCGGATTGCCCTCGAAATACAGCGTGCGCAACGAGCGATTGCTCTGCAGCACCTCCAGTTCGGTCCAGTCGCGGATCCGGTTGTCGTTGATCCACAACTCTTCCAGATGCGTCAGCGACGCCAACGACTCTCCGATGCGTTCCACGGCATTGGTGCTCACGTCCAGCACCCGCAGTGCCGTCAACATATCCACTCCGCTCAAGTGGCCGATGCCGTTGTGGCTGAGGTAGAGCTCCTGCAAGGTGGCCGCGCAGCCGTGCAATGCGGTGCCGATGCAAGTGATGCGATTGCTCTGCACCGACAGGCGCTTCAGTCGGTGCAGCGTGTGCAGGCTCTCCAGTCGCTCGATTTTGTTGCGCCCCAGCCACAAGTTCTCCAGCGTGCCCGCCACTTGGCGCACATTCTCGCCGATGGCCCGCAATCGATTGGAGCCCAGCTCCAGCGTGATCAGCTGCGGTAGGTGCTCGGCGCGCAGACCGGCAATCGCCGTCAGTCGGTTCTGTATCAGATACAGCTCCTGCAGCGAGGGCAACGCGAATCGTTCCAGCGGCTGCATGTCGGTGATGCGGTTGAAGGATAGATCCAGTCGCTGCAGCTTCGGCTTGTTCTCCAGCCCGCCGACGGCGCGTATCTTGTTCAAATACAAGTCCAGCTCTTCCAGCTCCGCCAGCGTCTCCAGCCCGCGTATTTCGGTGATGGCGTTCTGTCGCAGCACCAGCCGTCGCAGCGATGTGCACCGCTCCAGCCGCTCGATTCGCCCGATGCGGCAGTTGGTGGCGTCCAATTCCAGAAACGGCTCGCTGAAGTTGGCATCCTCTCCGCACGGCAATCGGTACCCCGCAGCGATGGCGCCGGTCGGCTCGTGAGACACATCCACCACCCCGTCCGCGTCAGGTCGCAACAGCGGCAGGGGGTTGCGTTGCGCAGGGCTGTCCATCGTGGAACTTAGGTGCGGAGGAAAACTCAAGAGAGAGCGTCAGAGAGAGAGAGCATCTGGAGAATCTGTGGATCAAAGCGTGCTTGCCGTCAACCTCGATCCACCTCTCTCTCGAGGCCACCACTGTCCCGTCGCTCTCTCACCGCCCTCCCGCCCCAGCGGCAACCGCCCGTCGCGCAGGGATTCGTCTCGGTTGGTCGTCCGTTTGGGTTTGGGCGATTCGCAGCGTCGCGCGTACACTCTGGAGCACGGTCCAGCCGCCGATCGTCCGTGCCGCATGACACTCTGCTAGGAGCGGTGCGATGGGATCGAATGTGGGCACGTCTGGCGAGCATCGAAGAGGGAGACGAAATCCTGTGGATGGAAGCGACAAAGGTGGTCATGACGCGAAACTGAGCGGTAGCAAGGGAGAGGCGTCGGGAGCGATGCCCGCAGCCGTGCCGTCGCGAACCGCCGACCGGAGACGTCCGGTGCGCAACGCGGCGGAGACTATGTCCTCACCGAACTCTGTCCTGAACGGTGTGGTGAAGGCCTCCAAATGTCCTGTGACCCCTTCCGACCACTGGTGGCGGTTGTCGTGGCTGGCGAACCCGGATGTGTACGGTGCGGGGTTGCTGGTCGCCATGTACGCGCTGCAGGGCATTCCCATGGGCCTCACGTTTGGCACGCTGCCATTTTTACTGCAGTCACGCTCGTCTCTGGTCAAACTGGGTATATTTTCGGTGGCGTCCTATCCGTATTCGCTCAAGTTGCTGTGGTCGCCGCTGGTGGACGCGGTGTACTGGCCGCGGCTGGGGCGGCGCAAGTCGTGGATCGTGCCCACGCAGCTGCTGATGGGTTCGCTGTTATTGGCCTTGAGCACGCGCGTAGAGCACTGGGTGCGGATGGGCACGGTGATGCCGGTGACGTTGTTCTGTTTCGTGTTGGTGTTTTTGGCGGCCACGCAGGATGTGGCGGTGGATGGATGGGCGTTGACGCTGCTCAGCGAAGGCAACGCCTCGTACGCGTCCATGTGCCAGTCACTCGGCCTGAGCGTGGGTTACTTTTCCAGTTTTACCATGTTCCTGGCGCTGAACAATCCCAGTTTCTGTCGGCACTGGTTGGGCATCCACCGCGAGGTGTTCACCCTGGCCTCGTTTTTGCGCCTGACCGGCACGATGTTCCTACTGCTGACGGTATTGCTGGCGTTGGGGGTACGGGAGCGCGAGCGGCGCCTGAGCGCCGCAGCACTGCCGCAGCGGCCACCGCATGTGCGAGCGACGCTGCGACGCAGTTACGGCCGTTTGGGAGAGATTACCGCCAAAGCACCGGTCCGCCAGCTGTTGGCGTTCTTGCTGCTGAGCAAATTCGGCTTTGCGGTGCACGACAATGTGTCCTCGCTGCAGCTGTTGCGCCGCGGCTTTCCACGACAACATCTGGCGTTTATGGCGGTGCTGCAAATGCCGTTCGATGTGTTGGGCGCGTTGGCGGCCAGCAAGCGAGCGCGCGCCTCCCCAAACCTGTACGACGGGCCGTGGCGGGCGGGTTTTTTCCTGCGGCTGGCGATCGCACTGCTGACGCCGCCGGTACTGTGCTACGTCTATCCCGCCCACACTACTGACGGCGTGCCGCTGTGGTTCTACCTGACAGTGTTCTTTCTGGGTCTGGTGTACCAATTTGCCAGCGACAGTGTGATGTTCGTGTCCACCGGCACCTTCTTCGCCCGCATCAGCGATCCGCGAGTGGGCGGCACCTACTTGACGCTCCTCAACACCGCATCCAATCTGGGCGGCACCTGGCCCAAGCCACTGGTGTTCTTCTTGGCCGACCGCTTTGGATACCTGCCGGTGGCCACCGCACTGCCGCTGCTTGGCTGGCTGCTCTACGCAGTGTATCTGCGACGGGCGCTGCTGTCGTTGCGATCCGTGCCGCGTAACGCCTGGTTGCTTCAAGACGGGGACGAAAGCCGCAATCCGGCGCGAGGAGTGAGTTGAGCGTGTAGCTGAAATTGCTTGGCGGGCGGTCGCCTCGGGACGGAGTTGGCCCCTCGCCGTCCATCGGCCTCAATTCACCCTCCGTTCCCTCCTACCCGATGCATTCAGCCTCCAACCAAAACCTGGCCGCTCCCCAAAGTCCATACCTTGTGCCGCCTGCTCTCCTATCTCCTCAACTGCCCCTCTACCTCATGCATTCCCCAGCTCTCCACCGGACACCTGCCTTGAGGACTCATCGGAATCGGTCAGCGCTGTGTCGAGCTTTTCCATCGGCGCTCACGGCCGGCAGCGTGGCCACCTTCAGCGTCAAACGCCCAGGGGGTTCCCCAATTCACAGCAGGACGGAGTGGTACTGAAAAGTTGTCATATGGCGGACACCCTGGTGGGCGGTGTCGGTGCCAGCACTTTGGACACCGAGGGCAACCGCCGAGATGTCATCGCGGCGTACGTAGAGGAGCACGGTGGGCGGCGGCCGATCCGTCGGCTGCTGGTGGCCAACAACGGCATAGCGGCAGTCAAGTGCATTCGGTCCATCCGCAGATGGTCGTACGAGACGTTTGGGAATGAGCGCGAGGTGGTGCTGGTGGTCATGGCCACGCCGGAGGACGTGCAGGCCAACGCGGAGTACATCCGCATGGCCGACCAGTTCGTACCAGTGCCGGGCGGCAGCAACGACCACAACTACGCGAACGTGGAGCTGGTGGTGGAGGTGGCCGAGCGGCTGGAGTGTGATGCGGTGTGGGCTGGATGGGGGCACGCCAGCGAGAACCCGTTGCTACCGATGCGGCTGACCAGCGCGGGGATGGCGTTCCTGGGGCCGGACGCGGCGGCCATGCGCGCCCTGGGCGACAAGGTGTCGTCGACGCTCATCGCGCAGTCGGCGCGGGTGCCAGTGGTGGCGTGGAGCGGTGACCATCTGCAGGTGCATTACGAGCACGGCCGCGGCAGCATCGACGACGAGTTGTATCGGCAGGCTTGTGTGTTCGAGGACGAGGCCGCGCAACAGCAGGCGGAGCGCATCGGCTTTCCGGTGATGATCAAGGCTAGCGGGGGTGGCGGTGGCAAGGGCATTCGGCTGTGCCGCTCGGCCGGTGAAGTGAAGAGCTGTTTTCGGCAGGTATTGGGCGAGGTGCCCGGCTCGCCGGTGTTTGTGATGCGCATGGTGGACCACGCGCGCCACCTGGAGGTGCAGATCGTCGCCGATGAGGACGGCGACGCCATCGCCCTGTACGGCCGCGACTGTTCGGTGCAGCGGCGGCACCAGAAGATCATCGAAGAGGGCCCGGTGGTGGCGGCACCGCCCGAGCTGTGGAGCGAGCTAGAGGCGACCGCCATCCGGCTGGCCAAGGAGGTCGGCTACGTGGGCGCGGGCACGGTGGAGTACCTGTTCGATGGCCAGTTCTACTTTCTGGAGCTGAACCCGCGCCTGCAAGTGGAGCACCCGGTGACCGAGTGGATCACCGGCATCAACTTGCCGGCGGTGCAGCTGCAGCTGGCGATGGGCATTCCGCTGCGCCGCATTCCGCACATTGTGGCATTCTACGGCGATCGGCAGCCGTTGGATGTGCAGCGGGACCCGCGCAACCCGCCGCACGGCCACGTCATCGCCTGTCGCGTCACCGCGGAGAACCCCGAGGAGGGCTTTCAGCCCACCAGCGGCGCCATCCAGGAGCTCACCTTTCGCAACACGCCCAACGTGTGGGGCTACTTCAGTGTCGGTCCGTGGGGCGGCGTGCACGAGTACGCCGACTCGCAGTTTGGCCACCTGTTCGCGTGGGGTCTGGACCGCGAGAGCGCCCGCCGCAATATGGTGCTGGCGCTGAAGGAGCTGAGCATCCGCGGCGATATTCGCACCACCGTGGAATATCTCATCACGCTGCTGGAGATGGAGTCGTACCGGGAGAACCGGATCGACACGCGTTGGCTGGACAGTTTGATCGCCGCCAAATTGAAACCGGAACGCCCGCCGGCGCACATTGCAGTCATTTTGGGCGCGGTGTATCGGGCGCATCAGGAGACGCAACAGCGCACCCGGAGCTTTATCGAGTCGCTGAGTCGGGGACAGGTGCCGCAGCGCGCGGACCAGTCGCTGGTGGAGCTGTCGGTGGAGCTCATCTACGACGAAGTCAAGTACGCGTTCGTGGTGAAGCGTGCCGGACCCAATGCGTTCCACGTGGCGCTGCGGCACCAGGAATCGGCGGCATGGGTGCGCGCGGATACGCGACCGCTGTCGGACGGCGGCCTGTTGGTCATGTGCGACGGCCGTTCGTTCATCACCTATGCGCGCGAGGAACCGGCCGGCTTCCGCCTCACCATTGACGGCAAGACGTGCGTCTTCCCTCAGGAGTACGACCCGACGCGGTTGATATCGCGCGTCTCCGGCCGTCTGGTGCGTTATCTGGTAGAGGACGGCGAGCACGTCGACCAGGAGCAGGCTTTTGCCGAACTGGAGGTGATGAAGATGTATCTGACGATGCAATCGCCCGAGGCCGGCGTCATCAGCCTGCTGAAACCGGCGGGCTCGGTGGTGGAGGCTGGCGAGGTGATGGCGCGCCTGCAGCTGGACGACCCGAGCAAAGTGCGCCGCGTCGTCCCGTTCGCCGGCGCCCTGCCGGAGATGCTGCCACCGCAAAAACCCGGTCGCAAGCCGCACCAACGTTACGCGCACTTACGTCAGGGCATCGAGTCGCTGCTGGACGGCTACGACGCCGACCTGTCGTGTCTGGACGAGCTGCTGCACTTGGCGTCCACCAATTCGGCCGTGCCGGCCGGTGAGCTGCAGGAGGCGCTGGCACCACTGTCCGGCCGCATCCCGGCCTCACTGCAGGCGTCGCTGCTGAACGCCATAAGTGAGCTGCGGGACGGCCCCGGCGACAACGCCGAGTTGGTGCGCCAGGCGGCGCACGCCATGCGTCTCCAGATCGAGGACGTGTGCAGCTCGCTGGCGCCGGCGGAGAAGGACGCCTTCGATGCCACCCTGCGGCCGTTCACCAACGTGTTGGAGCGGTATGAGCGCGGTGGCATGCGCGAGAACTACGAACGCCTGCTGGCTTCGCTGCTGCGCAAGTACATCGCGGTGGAGAAGCTCTTCTCCCGCAGCAAGCGCGCCGACGACGTGCTGTTCGATATGCGCGAGCTGCACCGCGACGACCTGTCGCGTGTGGCCGACATCGTCATCTCGCACGCGCAGGTGGCGCTGAAGAATCGGTTGGTGCTGGCGCTGCTGGAGCGCATTGCCGACGACGGGCCGACGCTGCGTAGCGCAGCAGTGCGACAGTGTCTGCATGAGTTGGCCTCGTTCACCAGCCCGCTGTACAGCGATATTGCGCTGCGGGCGCGGCTGATGCTGGCGGGCTCGCGGCGGCCGGCGCTGGCGGATATGCGCTCGCAGCTGAGGCGGCTGCTGCAGCGGGCGCTGGAGGCTGGTTCAGAGGAGCTGCGGCAGCGCATGTTGGCGGGCGTGGTGGAGTCGGAGGAGAGCATTTTGGACGCACTGGTGGGTGTGGTGATGGACGAGGCGGAGCATATCGAGCTGCGCAAGCTGGCGCTTCGCTGCCAGATTCTGCGCTCCTACAAGGCGTACAATGTATACGATTTGGCGCTGGACTGCGACGAGCACTACGGCTTTTTGCGCGCCCAGTGGCGTTTCCAGTATCGCAGCGCGTCGTTGGGCGTTGGCGGCCTGAGCGGGAGCGGTTTGGGCGGCGGCGGCGGCAGCAGCAGCAGCAGCAGCAACAACAACAACAACAACAACGGTGGCGCGCTGGCGCTGCGCTCGCCCATCGCCGCGGTGGCCAACGCCTCGGCGATGCGGCGCTCTCTGCGCAGCTACGACTCGGCGGACAATTTGCACGCGTGGGGTTTTCGCGTGGGCATGTTCGCGGTGTTCTCCAGCCTGGACGAGATGGAGGAGCGCTTCGACCGGGTGTTGGAGGTGTTCCATGCGGAGACTGGCGGCGAGGCCGGCATGCCGCACGAGCCGCCGTTGGCCGGCGGTAACGGTGCGCCACCGCCCGGCGGTATCGGGGTGAACGTGCTGACGGTGGCGGTGCGTTGGTGTTCGAGCAGCGCCGTGGACGGGACGACGAGCACCCATACCGCGGAGGTGGGGGAGGGCGGACGGGCGTCCTCGCCGCCGGCCGCCGCGGTCAGCCCGAGTAGCGGCGGCCACGCCTTGGGCAACCATATCACCGCCGCCCTGACCGATTTCTGTCGACGGTCGGCGCAGCGCAAGCGTGCCATGATCGCCGCCGGCATCAAAATGGTCACGTTCTTGGTGGCCGCCGCGCTGCAGCCCGTTGCGGCGACGACGACGGACGGCACCTATCCCGCGTTCTACACGTTCCGCGCCTCGACCGATTTCGCCGAGGACCCCATCTATCGGCACATTGACCCGCCGATGGCTTTTCAGTTGGAGCTGAACCGGCTGGTCAACTTTCGCATCACCCGCTTCGAACATCCGATGCGCTCTATCCACGTGTTTTACGCCGAGGACCGCACCGACAAGGGCGATGCACGCTTCTTCGTGCGCGCCTTCATCCGGCATGCCGACGTGTACACCAGCCCCACCGACCACTCCATCGTGTCCATTCCCGAGGCCGAGCGCACCTTTGTGGCCTGCCTGGACGCGTTGGAGGCGGCGCGCTGCGACCGCATGTTCCGCCGTACCGACTTTAACCACCTCTTTCTGCACCTGATCCCACGCGTCGGCATCGATGTGGACGACGTGGAGGCCATCTGCAGTCGCATCTTCCACCGCTTCTCGTCGCGCTGCTGGCGATTGCGGGTGTTCATGGTGGAGATCAAGGTGCACGTGGAGCGCATGGGCCCGCGGCCGCTGCGCTTTGTGCTGTTCAACCCGACCGGACACTCGCTGCGCGTCGAGGGCTATGTGGAGCAGGGCGACCGGCTCATATCGCTGGACTCGCGCGATCCGGGCCACCTGCACGGCACCCCGGTCGATGAACCGTATCAGGTGCTGAACCGCATCCAGCGGCGACGGGTGGTAGCGCAGACGCTGGAGACCACCTACGTGTACGACTACGAGGAGCTGTTCACCAAGGCGTTGCACGAGCAGTGGCGGCGGTATGCGCAGGAGCGGCTTTTGGGTGGCTTCCGACGCCACAAGATCCCCCTCAAATTGCTCACCTGTGTAGAGCTGGTGCTGCGCGCCGACGATCACGGCGACACCGACGACGCGGCCGAGTTGCTGGAGGTGCAGCGGCCGCCCGGGGAGAACGACATCGGCATGGTGGCGTGGCGATACACGTTCTACACGCCCGAGTGCCCGCAGGGTCGCGAGGCGATCGTCATCGCCAACGACATCACCTTTATGAGCGGCTCGTTCGGGCCGCGCGAGGACCGCCTCTTCGCCATGGCCTCGGCGCTGGCGCGGCGGCTGGGCGTGCCGCGCCTCTACCTGGCGGCCAACAGTGGCGCGCGCATCGGCCTGGCCGAGGAGCTGCGCAACGTGTTCCGGGTGGCGTGGGTGGACGAGCGCGACCCGACCAAAGGCTTCCGCCACTTGTACCTGACCGCGGCCGACAAGGCCAAATACGAGGACGAACTGGGCGTGGCCCGCACGGTGGACGCCGGCGACGGCACCTTTGCGCTGACCGATGTGTTCGGCGCCGAAGACGGCCTCGGTGTGGAGAACCTGATGGGGTCCGGGGTGATCGCCGCGGAGACGTCGGCAGCCTACGAGCAGTGCTTCACACTGACGTACGTGGCTGCGCGCTGCGTGGGCATCGGGGCGTATTTGGTGCGGCTGGGGCAACGGGTGATCCAGCGGGAAAACAACGCACCCATCATTCTGACCGGCTTCTCGGCGCTGAACAAGCTGCTCGGACACGAGGTGTACTCCAGCCACGAGCAGCTGGGCGGCACCAAGATCATGGTGCCCAACGGGGTGACGCACGCCAAGGTGCGCGACGACTACGAGGGCGTCGCGGCGATTCTGGCGTGGCTGGCGTACGTGCCACGCGTGCGCGGCGAGCGAGCGCCGACGGTGGACTCGACCGACTCGGTGGTGCGCGAGGTAGAGTACGATCCGCGCAGCGAGAGTGGCGATGTGCGGTGGGCGCTGGAGGGACGGGCGCTGGCCAATGCCACCACCGCGGTGGTGCCGGGCGGGGAGGGCGGAACGGAGGCGACCGCGGCAGGAGCAGCAGCTGCGACCGGCAACAACGCGGCATCACCGGCTGCGGGCGCGTCGGGTGCCGCCAGCACCGGGCCCAATTCGCCGCTGCTTTCGCACGGTCCGCCGCCGCCGCCGCCGCCGCCGCCGCCGCCACCACCACCGTCAAATTCCGCGTTTGAACAACGGTTGCAGGAACGGGTGGCGCAATTGCATGCCCACGGCGGTGCGGATGGTCGCTCCCCGCCGCATTCTCCCGAGGCGCTGCTATCGTCGTCTCTCGAAGCGACCAGCTTGCTGGCGCAGACGGGCGCGACGTCGACATCGCTATCGCCGCTGCTCACCGAGACCGGCCGGCGGCTGGATGCGCTGCCGGCGCTGTCGGCCAGCGGCTCGACCGGCACCGACACGACTGCCGCCAATGTCTTTGGCGGCAGCGCGGCCTCCGCTTGGCTGGACGGCTCGCTACTCTCCTCCACGCTGCTGGAGACATCCAGCAACACCACCTTCCAGGCCGGCCTCTTCGACCGCAACTCGTTCCGCGAGACGCTCAGCGGCTGGGCCAAAACCGTAGTCGCCGGCCGGGCGCGCCTCGGTGGCATTCCCATCGGGGTGATTGCCGCCCAGACGATGACCGTGGAGAAGGTGGTGCCGCCCGATCCGGCCGCGCCTGATTCGCGGGAGGTGCGCGAGCAGCAGGCCGGCCAGGTGTGGTATCCGGACTCGTCGTTCAAGACGGCGCAGTGCGTTCGCGACTTTGACCGCGAGGGACTGCCGCTGTTCGTGCTGGCCAACTGGCGCGGTTTCTCCGGTGGCGCGCGCGACATGTTCCAGGAGGTGATCAAGTTCGGCGCGGACATCGTGGACGCGCTGCGGCAGTACCACAACCCGGTGTTTGTGTATGTGCCGCCCGGCGGGGAGTTGCGCGGCGGCGCATGGGTCGTGCTAGACACCGCCATCAACCCGCAGCACATCGAGATGTACGCAGACGAGGGTGCGCGGGGCGGTGTGTTGGAGCCGGCCGGCACGGTGGATGTGAAGTTCCGCACGCGCGATCTGATCAAGGCGATGCATCGACTACAGGCGGTACAGGTGGAGCGCGGGCGGGATGCGCCGGCGAGCTCGCCATCGGAGCCGGAACGAGCACCGGAGCGGGCAGGCACGGAAACGACTGTATCGCCCGGAGATGCCTCCGCTGTCGCTCCCGACACTACCGCGGCCACCATCGACACCGAGGCGCAACAACGTCGGGAGATGGAGCTGCTGCCGGTGTTCCGCCAGATTGCCACACGGTTCGCCGACCTGCACGACACCCCTGGCCGCATGCTGCACAAGCATGCCATACGCCGGGTGGTGCCGTGGCGCACCAGCCGCGCCTTTTTCTACTGGAGATTGCGGCGGCGTCTCGCCGAGGACGAGCTGCGCGCGCGCGTGCAGGCGGCCGATCCGGAGCTGACGCCGCACGAGGTCACCGCCCTGATACGCAAGTGGGCGCGCGCGCACGACCCGGCGCTGGATGGGGAAACCTACGAGAACGACGACCCGCGCGTGGTGCAGTGGCTGGAAGAGGAGGATGAGAATCAGATCCAGCGCCGGCTGGATAAGTTGATCGAGGCGCGGCTGGAGCGCCAGATGGCGCAGCTGGGGCAGGAATGCCCGGCGGCGCTGATGAGTGCGGTAGAGCGGTATGTGGTGGAGGTGGAGGATGAGGCGGCGCGCACCGAATGGATACGCCAGTTACAAGCGCGTATAGAGGCGGCTACGGCGCGCATCTTGGTGGAAGAGCAGGCCGGCGGGCGATCGCGTCGCACATCCAGTGCTGCCGCGATGGAGAGTGACGCAACGGCAGCAGCTGCTGCTGCGGCGGCGAGCGGCGACGGGAGCGGTATGCCCGCCGAGGTGCCGCCGGGCGGTATTCGGGTGTCCGCCCGCGGCCTCCTCAGCCGTATTCTGGGATGATGACGATGCTGATGATGATAACGGCGAAGAAGAAGAAGAAGAAGCGAACAATCCGTTGCGGTGGAATGGAATGGGAGGTTTCCTAAAGTTTTCGTCCTCGTTCAAGTTATGCGATCGTGGCTACGCTCCCGCGATGCTCTCCACCCGGGCGTAATACCGAATGCCGTCGGTGCCGATGCGTCGCAGGTAGTAGGTGCCGCGCTCCAGCTGCTCGACGGCGTCTTGCGGCTCGTAGTCGCAGGCGCCGTGCGCGCGTTCCCGCAGTGCCAGCGTGCGGTGGAACGCGGCCGGTGACACGAAGGTGCGCGCCGCCAGCCGCTCGAACAGCCGCACCGGTTGCACGATCGCGTCGGGCGAGCCCATCACCCGCAGGCTGTACATCGAGGCCGCCATACCGCTGCCAAAGCCGAACATGACGATGCGGCGGCCGATCAGCGCATCGCGCTCCCGACACAGCAGACACAGTAAGTTGCCGAACAGCGACGCGGTGTAGGCGTTGCCGATTTGGCGGGCCAGCTCAGCGGACGGGGCGCACTTGCGATCGTACAGCGGGGCGCACCACTGCAACAGCGCCTGGGTGAGCGGCTTGTCGCGCAACAACGTCGGCGACAAGGCGGGCACCCGATGGCTTTCACGTTCCACGGCAGATGCCGGGTGCTGCTGACCATGGGACAGTATTCGTTTCAACGCCGACGGCATCGTCCTCAGAGTGTCGCTGGACATATCACCGCGGGCCAGTCGCAGCACGTCGTTCAGCACCAGTCGGGCAAACGACTTGCGCACCAACTTATTGAACGGCGCGTGAAATACCGTATAGTCCACCCGCGTCCAGTACCGCCATCGTTGCAGCACCTGTCGCATCGGCTCTCCATCCACCGCTGTGGTGTCGGTCACCATCGCGTGCCACTCCGCCTCACCCATTTCCGTCCCCTCCAGCACCGCGCAACGCATCCGCTCCGTCAACACCGCCTCCACGTCTCGTACCGCCAGTCGCTGCAAACAAGGCCGCAGCGCCTCGCGCGCCTGCCGCTCTACGCGCCCGCTAAACTTGGCGTAACAAATATCCAGCGCGCGCATATAACACCCGATGGTCTCGTCGCCGTGCACGATCGGGTACTCGGTGTCTTCGCGCATGATCGGCTTGAAGAAATCCCAGGTGTTCTCGCAGTGGCTGCTCTTCAGTCCCGGCTCCAGCACCAACACCGGCCGCAGGTGCGGGTATCGCCCGGGGTCGGCGCGTCCGACCAGCAACGCCACCGCGCCGGCACCGCCGGTGGCCCGCGCGGCCCCGCTCGGGTACACCGCAATGTCGCCGCACACCACCAGTCCGAAGCGGCCGTCGTGCAGCGAGGCGCTCTCGCACCAGGCGATGGTGTTGAACAGCGCGTTGGTGCCCGCGTAGCAGGCATTGTTGGAGTCGATGCCCTCCACCTCAAAGTTGCCGCTCTGTTCGAACAGGGTCATCAGCGAGGTCTTGACCGATTTGGCCTTGTCCAGAATGGTCTCGGTGCCCACCTCCAGCCGGCCGATATCGTTGTAGTCGACGCGGTGCTTCTCCATCAGCGTCTGCACCACAGTCATGCACATGGAGCGCACGTCCTCGCGGTCGCCACAGAACGCCATCGCCTCCTGGCCCAGCCCGACGGTGTACTTGCCGGGTGGCGCTTGATCGTATCGCTCCAGTTCGGCCTGGCGCACGGCCTGCTGCGGGAAGTACACTTCGATGGCCATGACGCCCACCAGGGAACGCAGGTCGGCCGACGTGCTGTACAGCCCGTCTATTGCGGGCGCGCCGCTGTCGTAATATGGGCTGGACGACAGCGGTGCGGGCACCGGCGTGTGTCGTCGCCAGTCGCTACACGGTGTCCGCGGCGGCGGCGAACACGGTGCCCGTTCACCACCGTTCGACGCGTGGGTGCTCTCCTTCGGAGACGTGACGGTGCTGTTTCCGGTTTCCACTAGCGCCATCTTCCGTTCGTCACCACGACGTGACCAACACCGCGCCAATTTGGCCATTTTCCTCGCGCTTCTCACGCATGAAAGTCGAGAATGAGCGCGTCGTGGGAGAACGAGCACGGCGCCGACGAGATTGGCCGACGGGGAGAACGCGCACCGCGCCGCGGCCCTCCACACCCGATACGTTCATGGACGTGTGCAGGACAGGCGCGTGCAGCTCTACACGCCAACAGACGACAGGAGCGTATCTGTCCGAGGGGATGCAATGGGTGGCCCGGCTCCCTTCCCGCCTATTCCTCTCCTCTTGTACGTTTAAACCAGTTCGATGACGGCCATCGGGGCATTGTCACCGCGACGGGGCAGCGCCTTGAGGATACGGGTGTAGCCGCCGTTGCGCGATCCGTACCGATCGGGTGCCGCTTCGAATAGCGCGTGCACCAGCTGCTTGTCGTAGATGTAGCCGAGGGCCTGGCGACGCGCGTGCAAACTGCCGTCTTTGGCGAGGGTGATCATATGGTCGGCGGTCTTGCGCACCTCCCGCGCCCGCGACAATAGCGTATGGATGCGTCCGTGGCGGATGAGCTCGGTGGTCAGGGCGCGCAGCAGCGCCTTGCGCTGGTCGGCCGGTTTGTTCAGCTTCTTCAACCGATCGCCGTGTCGCATGCACTGCAGCCCCAGCACGCCCATTGCTGCCGATACATTGTCGCATGGATGGGATGACCAATTCGGCACGCCGAGCGACGCGGCGCGCGGCACGTCGCGGCGACCGAAAAACGCAGAGGGCAGAGGGGGTGCGAGGGGCGTGCGAGCCGCCGGGCAACGAGCTCCTGTCGCTTTTCCCACGGCTAACGGGGCTCCCCGGTGTGCCCCTGCCCGCGAAGGGCCCTCCGAGTAACACGGCAGCGAGATGAACGCCATGGTGATCGAGTTCGGGGTGTCCGTTCGGTGTTGATGCGGTGTGCTCGACAGTGTCAAACGCCGCCGCCGCCGTCGCGGATGCCGAAGTGCGACGCTCCGCCGGGCAGGCCGCCGATCGATTTGCTGTCGCGAGTCCGTTTGCAACCAGGGAGACGATCACAAAAAGTCACTTCGAGTCAGAACACTCACGTGTCAGAGCAGAAACCTTTAATCGCATGCTCCGCGTCACTTTGCCTCACGACAACACCCACCATCCCCTCTCACGTGGCACTCTCTCGGCTGCTATCCTCGCCGCTGTGTGGGGCGCGCCCATGCGCCAGCAGCAAGCGGCTGGTTATCCATAAGAACGGTGCCAGATACAACCAGGCCTTGAGCGTCTGCATCAAATTCCATTTCCAGAAAAAGCACACCAAGCACCACAACGCCGCGCCCAGAATGACCTGCCAGACCGCCGCCAGCACCGCCGACGCCAGGCCGGGCGGTTTGGCCAGCACACCACTGTATACCGTGCCGACCAGAAACACCAGCATCGACAGCACCACCATCCCGGCAAACGTCCGTGCTAACGGTGCATGCGCCGGTGGCGACGGCGGTCGCGGCGGTGCCTGCTGCGGCGGCCGCGGTGCCCAGAACACCGGAAACGACCTGTCGAATATTCCGATCGGTTTCGGCGCCGGCGTCGGTCGCATATCCACCGTGAAGATTGGGGTGTCAGGGCGGCTGCACTCCATGCGCCACACCATCGCTGGCTCGGACGGGTCGTGCCCACCCACCACCACCAGCGCCGACGATACGTTCGCGACGCTCACACGCGCCACCTCGGACAGCAGCCGTTCCGGTGTGCCGCTGAACACCAGGCGGGATCCGTTGCGCTCACCAGCTATCCACCGCACCTCCCATGAAGGCGTTGGATCCATCGGGGTAGCGACCGCCGGGCGATCGCCACTCACCTGCCACACCCACATAGCCTGCTCCGGCACACTGCTGAACGGCTCCAACTCCACCTCCAGCCGCAACCGAGTGTGCGTCTCGATGCGGACAGGTGCTTGGTGCATCAGCGCCTGGCGCCAGGCATCTTCGTCGCCGGAGACGCGTTCGGCGCCCGCATCGCCCACGCGCAACACTGCCGACCGCACACGGTACGCCAACGTCGTGCTCCACCCACCGATCCACCACAACAAGAAGAGTCCTGTCACTAGCCATCCACGCCAGACCGCCCTCATCTCCCCCTTACTATTCTGGGCTGAACAGTCGCCCTGTTTTCCGATGGATCCCCTCGTCCTCGTCGTCTGCGGCAGTGTCCCCCCGCGCGCGCAGCCCTGCATCACTGCATCGATTCCGCGGGCGAGTCGCCGCAGCGTTGCGGCGGACGCTCTCGTTGGACGGACGCAGGTGTCCGCTCCGGGCATGCCGGCCAAGGAGGAGGAAGCGTCGCCACCCAAACTTGTGAGGGATGTGTGGAAACAGGTGTATCTAGTGGGCACCGAGATAGAGCAGATTGACGGGGTGTACGCTTTCGGGTGGGATTTCTCGCACTTGGATCGCGATCTGAGCGCCCGGTTGGACGGGCACCGGGCGGACGCCGGCTCTGACACCGATAGCGCCTCACGGCCGGTGTACTTGTTCGGCGGCACGGAGCCGCAACTCGTGCGAATTCACGGAGAGGATACCGTGGTGCCGATACCGGTCGTGGTGGTGGTTCAGAGTCGAGTGCCGCCGCCCGCGCTGGTCGGGCTCAAGTCGGTGCAACGGGTGCGAGAGGAGATCGTGCCGATGCGGTCGGTGAAGATGGACTTTTTCCCGATCGACGACCTGGTCATGGTGTCGTCCGATCCGTCGCCCCCGCACCAGAAACGGCAACGCCGCGCACCGCGCCTCTACGCCTTGCAGTGCGAGCAGCGGCGAGTGAGCCTGCGCAACCTGAGCGAGGAGCGCCGCCGCCGCTGGGACTACGTGCTGCCGTATATGTTCCGGCCCGACCTTCAAGAACTGGCGGAGGGCGAGCCCATGGTGAATGGTGACGCTGCCGATGACACCTCGGTGCAGGTGCTGGTGGAGTGGCCGAGCCGGCCGTCGCAACCGCTGGTCATGGAGTACGACTGGGAGATGGACGACATGGAGGAGGTGATCGCCGAGCGGCTGCGGGACGAGCAGCTGGAGCACTCGGATGCCGATCGACAAGCGATCCGCGGCGCGATCCGTGACGCGGTGCGGGCGCGTAAAGCGCAACTGCGGGCAGAGCGCGAGGAGCGCCGCCAGCGTCTGGCAGCGTTGACGCCCGAGCAACGCGAGTCGTTGCGCACCATGCAACTCATCAAGTACTATCCGTGCAATGCGGTGCCGGATATTCAGGCTTGCAAGACGCGTTACATCAACCGATATTACGGCAAGGCCACCGAGGTACGGTAAACTGTCGAGGCGGAGAGGGCAAAGTGGCGACGCGCAGCGCCGCGCGCCCTCCTCACATCTACCCATTCTCGTCGTCGTCGTCGTCATCATCTCTTCTTCTCAAACACTCCCAACACTCTTCATACGACTCCACCAGCGGCACATACGGACACACCAGCACGTCATCGGTGCACCGCAGCGCTGCCTGCAGGGCGCAGCTATCCTTGGACCGGGGCGCGCTCTCATCGGCGCCCGCCAGCCATTGTGCCAAGATGGCTCGCTGTACCGGTTCCATGGCCGCTTCACGGTGTTGCACTTGCCGTATCAGGCGGTTGCTGCCGACGCGGTGAAAGTATCGCGTGTCCCGAATGCGCACCAGCACCTCATCGATGCGCAACCAGAAGCGCACCAGGATGTACACATAGGCGTGCTGCGCGATGCGCATTTTCACCGACAGACGCGCCACCCCGTGATCATCCATCTCGTCTTCGTACAGCACCAGCTCTTCGTACGCCGCCAGCGGCATGTCGGTGCGTTGCAGCTCCTGTAGTGGAATGGCCGAGGCAGAAGCGGAAGCGCCGGTGGGCAGTCGCCGCCAGGTCGGTCGCACCTCCTGTCCCAAAGCGTCCCGCGGGTGCATGCGCACTTGGCCGCGATACGCCGCGGTGAACGTCCAATCGGAACAGTTCTGCACTGGTGACAGGTTGTGCGCACTGCGGTGCTCCTGCCAAATGCGTGCTTCCCGCACCGCCAGATCCGACGGACGCTCGCCCGACACCAGCGCCAACGCGTCCACCGCCTCAAACGACAGCACCCAGGTGCACGGTGCCGCAATCAGGTCAATATGCACCACGAGCCGATTCTGGGCGAATAACATCGACGGCAACGAGGTGAGGTGCGGCACGCGAGTCCGCTGCAACTGCTCGCGCTCCGCGGTGCCAGCTATAGCGGCGCGCTCCACCGTCACAGTGTACGGTGAATGTCGCCAGGTGCGTCGCATAACACGCGGTTGGACTGGACGGGTTTCCGCCGCCCCCTCAGGCACCCCCACCCAGTCGGTTGTGGTGGGAGCGCTCTCCACAGAGACCGGGGACGGGGTGGCCAAGGGGGATGCTCGAAGAGCGCTCCTTAAGGATTCCGTCGCTGGGAACCGCCTATCCTGCACTGATTCTGCGCCGTCCACAGCCTCATCGCTACCCACTCCACTCGACGTCATTTGTGACCTCTCCTGCTGTCTCCACCCACCTCATCCTCTCACGGCTCGGCTGCGGCATCGAACACGGTGCCGCGTTCGGTGCCGCAGCGTCCGGCGTCTCGTGCGTCGCGCGCTCCCTCGTTGGTCGCTGCTGAGGAAAAACGGTGCCACGGAGGATGCCGCCTTATGGGGTTTTGGGAGAGCGAAGTGCGTCGCCGAGGTTAGGATTTCTGAGCGGCGCGTTGAGGTCGCTGCGGATGGGCTGGTTGCCGCAGTGCCAGACGGCTGTGAGCCGTGCCCGGTGGCGACGGGCGTCGATGCAACATCACGGCGGGCGACCGCCGGCGCCTCCGCCGCGCGCGGTCGGCGCTTGCGGCAATCGATGGATGGGCGCCAGCAGTTTGCAGCGGCTGTCACCACCCCATCGATCTTTTGTTACCAGCGCGGAGGCAGCGGCGCCGGACCGTTACGTGCCGCGGACGCTGTTGTCGGCGGTGCGGCCCGAGGTGGTATCAACGGCCACCGTTCCTACGGAGCCGTTGCCACTGGCGGTACCCACAGTGCGGTTACGGCCGGGAAAGGAACGATTGTTTGTACAGGAACAGGCGTCGTTGGTGTTTGGCGGGGCACTACAGGAGCCGCTGCCGGCCGACGGGACTCTCGAGGTGCCCAACGGTGCGCTGGTGCAGGTGCGCACGGCACGCAATCGGGATGACGAGCTGGTCGGATACGGCTTTTACAACGCCGACTCCATGTTTCGGGTGCGGCTTCTGTGGCAAAACGCGTTGGATGGACCGCAAGTACCCGCCCGGCGCAACGAGGCCGGTGAGTGGAGTGTGGACGTGGGCGCGCTGTTGCAACGACGGTTCGCAGAGGCACGCTGCATCCGCGAGCGTCTGGGACTGCTCGCCGATGCCGACGGCGCCTGCCGTGTGGTGAATGGCGACGGGGACCGCCTGTCGGGCCTGTGTCTGGATCGATACGCGCAGTATTGGGTGGCGCAGAGTTCGGCGCTGTGGGTGGAGCGCCATCGCGGCGACGTCGAGGCGGCCATCCGTCGCGCCTTTCCCGAGGCACAGCATCGGCTGCTGTGGCGGCGAAATGCGGATCGACTGGCGCGAGATGGCCTGCCACCGAGCGTCGATGCCGCCGAGGCCGAATCCGCGGCCTCTTCACCGACGGCGTCGCCGCCGCGGGTGCGCGTGCGGGAGCACGACCTGTGGTTCGACGTGGATCTGGGCACCGGCCAGAAGACCGGACACTATTGCGATCAGCGCGATAACCGACTGCGACTGCGGCAACTGGTGCAGCAGTCAGGTGCGCAGCGCGTGCTGGACTTGTGCTGTTACACCGCCGGGTTCGCCTTGAATGCGGTGTTGGGCGGTGCGTCCCACGTCACCGCGGTGGACTCGTCGGCGGTGGCGTTGGAGGCCGCCCGCCGCAACGCCGATCTGAACGGCATCCGTTGTGCCGAGGAGCGCACTGCTCAGGATGCGGCGGCGCCGTTGCTGTTGGTGCACGATGACATGGTGCGGTATTGCGCGCGGCTTTTTCGGGACGACAACGAACCGCTTTACGATGCCGTGGTGTTGGATCCGCCCAAGTTGGCGCCGACGGTCTCGTCGTTGCCGCGGGCCAGCGCCCGCTACCGCAAACTGAACCGCATGGCCATGCAGCTGGTGCGCCCCGGCGGCCTGCTGCTCACTTGCAGCTGCTCAGCGGCCATGACCCAGAGCGGCAAGTTTCTCTCGGTGGTGCAGGCGGCCGCCCTGGAGTTGGGACGAACGGTGACGCTGTTGGGGGAGTTCGGTGCGGCCACCGACCACGTGCTGTCGCCCGGCTCTCTGCAGAGCAAATACCTCACCGCGCTGCTGGTGTCGATATCCGAGCGCCGACCGCTCGATACGATGCGCCGGGATCGAGGAGAAGCATCCCGAGATGGTATGCAAGAGTAGACGAGCGCGATGGTGTGATGATGATGATGAGGAGGAGGAGGAGGGAACAAGGCCCCAGGCGCAGTGTAGGCATTCAGCGGTATACGCTCTGGCACTGACTGTGGACGTGACATCGACGCGGTAACTTTTTCTCATCCTCGGCGCCTCTTGCGCTATCGCGCTCGTCCATCGATCGATCGATCGATCGACGGGATGTGCGCTCTCCCCCCGCGCGCTCCGAAAGGGGGCGAGGGCATGCGCGGAGGCCGGCAGGTGTCGCTCTCGCCTCTCCCATCGCGCGGCGGGGTCTCCAAGACGGTAAACTGGGGAGCGCAGCAGCGGGTGTCAGGGGCATGCCGCCATCGTCCAGCCGGACTGCTCTGGACGCCAACTCTCAGTCGTCCGTACCGACGGCGGCTTCGCCACCCCTGTCGACATCATCGTCGGGCACGTTCCGCTTTCCCAGCTGGCACGCCTACCCGCCGCTGTACACGATCCAGCTGTGTGCACGGACGCGGGAGCGGCAACTGTACTTGTGGCGACGACTGGCGTTGGATTACTGTGCTCATTACCGGATCTTCTGTTGGGAGCGCAGTGACATGCTCGGTGCCGAGTGCGAGCTGTTCTGCAACCGCACCATCCACCGACGTCTGAATGAAGAGGCGATGTGCCTGTTGTGGCGCGACTGGGTACAGCGCGGGGATGCTGCCTGGGCGCGCAACGACCGCCACGACACCCTGTTGATGTTCTGGCGGTCGTTGCGCACCTGGGCCGACGAGATCCGTGCCCACGTCCGACGATGCGGACAAGCCGCCGGTGGCATTTATACGCTGCAAGAACTGCTGAAAGCGGTGGAGGTGGACGGTCGGCCAGTAGGTTGGCACGGCATGCCGCCGCTGTTTCTCCAACGGGTGCTGGAGGGGCTGCAGGCTGACGGGCAGGCGGTGCTATTGGACGCGCACGGCACACTGGGTGTCAAGTTCTCCATCGACCCGCGATAGGGTCTACCCTCCGCAGACATTCATGTACAGATAACAGGCGCCAGGCTAGTTCGAACACTACAAAAGTCTCTGTCCATCACATGGGGCGGACCGTGGCGGCGCTCTCGCGCTCGGCGCCCGCCGACCCGTCTGCCGCCCTCGACCCCGCCTCCCGCCCATTGTGCAGCGCGCTCGGCTGACCGGTGGAACTCAGCAACCGCATCCAGGTGCGATCGCGCACGCTCACCCGCTGCTGCTCACCGGCCACATCGCTCAGCGGTATCATGGCGTATCGTCCGTTCACCGGCCCGACGGTGAACGAGGTGTAGCCGGCCATGGCGCCGTGCACTGCGCTGTGCGCCAACAGCGCACAGTACATCTGATCGCTGGCGATGGGCGGTATGGCGCGCACCATATACGTCGGATCGACGTATTTCATGGACACCTCCATCCCGATGGTGTGAAAGTAGTCCTCGATCTGGGCGGTGAGGAACGGCCCGATATCGGCCAGCTTGCGATTGCCGCTGAGGTCCGCGCCACGCACTTCCGGTACCAGCTCCTGGCCGGCGCCCTCGGCCACCACCAGCACAAAGTGCCCGTTCTGCGCCAGCCGCTGCTGGATGTACGCGCACAGGCCGTGCGGTCCGTGCAGATCGAACGGCACTTCGGGGATGAGACAGCAGTCCACATCGCGGCTGGCCAGCGTGGCGTACATGGCGATAAAGCCGGAGTTGCGGCCCATCAGCCGCACCACCCCGATGCCGTTGGGGAAGCAGGTGACCTCAACGTGCGCCGCATTGATGGCACGCTGTGCCTCCTCCACCGCGGTCATGAAGCCGAAGCTGTGATCGATGACCGGAATGTCGTTGTCGATGGTCTTGGGCACGCTCACCACACCCACCTTGCGCCGGAGTCGCTCGCACTCGGCGGCGATGGCGGCAGCGCCCTTGATGGTACCATCACCACCGATGAGGTACAGCTGATTGAGTCGGTGCTCCTCGATGGCGTGCATGATGCGCTCGAGGTCGAAACCGCCGCGTGATGTGCCCAGCACCGTGCCGCCCAGTCGGTGGATGCCGTCCACGTTGCGCGGGTTCAGCGGCATGAACGGCGTGCCGTCGTAGAAACCGCGATACCCGCCGCGAATGCCGTAAATGTGTTGCACGCCATACAGGTTGGCCAGCCCGTCGGTCAGCTCGCGGATGACGGTGTTGATGCCCGGGCAGATACCGCCGCAGGTGACGATGGCGGCGCGCACCTCGTCAGGGGAGAAGGCCACGTGCTCGCGCGGGCCGGAACGGAGGTAACGAGCAAAATTCTGCGGTTTGCCCGGATTCACCACCGTCTGTTTCAGTACCGCGTCGGTCGGTGCTGCCAGGTACAGATCCATGTCCTGGAAGGAGGGCAGTCGGGCGGCCGGATTCGGTATCCGCGGCACCGCGTCCTCGCCGAGAATTTCATACAACGTGGGGATTTTTTTCAGGAAACGCGCGTCGCGCACCTGCTCAAACGTCATGTGCGCGTACTCAGCGGGCGGCACAATATAGCCGGCATCCTGACCGCGGAACGAGTGTTCCGCGTCCGGATGGCCACCCTGCCGTCCGTGCACCGCGTACAGGTAGACGCGCCGACCAGAGCAGGTACAGAGAGACTGGCAGGAACGTCGCCGAGAAAGAGATGGACGTAGTGCGGCATGAGCGGGCACAAACGCCGCCATGAAACCGGGGATGCAAAAGTAGCCGCCGGAGTAGAAATGGATCGAATCGACGCTCCAGGAGCCAATGATGCGTCTCTTTCCCAGCGTACACGTGCAGCAACGTGACACAGCGCGCCCACCTGCAGATACGTGAGATGCTCCGCGTTCACTGCGTGGATTTTTACTGAGCACTCCACCGGACTTGCCCCTGGTCCACTGGGTCCCCGCTGCCGTCCCGACCGAGACCGTCCCGCAACACCGAATAGCGGAGTCGTGTCGCGGCCATCGCTCGTCGATCGCCATCGCTCGTCGATCGCACACCACCGCGAGGAGTGGCCTTCGAGGGCTCCCGCACCGCGAGCAGCACCTCCTCGCGAGCCCACGTGACCGCTGCGTCTGTCTCTCTGGGTGAATCGGCTGCGCAACGGTCATCCAGGGGTGCACCTGGCGCTCCCGCAATTTCACTTTCTCCATTACACGGATCATGCCAGCCTCTGCGGGTGGGAGCGGGCGGCACGGTACGGCGCACGCCCACGGACGGCCGCCGCCCTCCAGCGCTACCGTGTCTGGTGGCCGCCAGCGCGACGACCGTCACGAGGACACCTGGCTGTCGCTGAGCCCGCTGCTCGGTGGCAATAGCGGGGGCGATGCGGGGCAGGTGTCGCGGGCGTCTGTTGGTCGGGAGCGTAGGGCTCGCAGCCCGCTGCACGGTTCGGCGTCTTGGGCCGACGGTACGGCCGGACGGCTCCACAGCGGCGCGCAAGCAGCTGGCGAGCGCTCGCGTGCCGCTGTGCCGGAGGTGATGTGGATGTCCGGCGATGTCGCCGATCCGTTCGCCGGCCTGGACTGGCCGGCCGGGGTGGCGCCGACGAGAGAGGCTGACGCGGGCGGCTTGGCCACCGTGGAGCCGTCGGCCATGACCAGGTCGCGCAGCGGCACGGCGATGGCGCCGCTCGAGCCCATACAAGAGCGCAAGCGGCGACGAGAACGGGAGCGGCGCGAGTCGATGCGCTCCAAGTACGACGTGCTGGCGCAGCTGCTGCAGGAGGGCCGGCGGAATCTGATGCTGCTAGAGGCGCGTCGACAAGGTGGCGGCGGCGGCGGCGGCCGGCCAACAAGTGCCGACCCCATCAACGCGCCCATTTCCGCTGACGGCGATGCCGGGCGAAGCGAAACCGGTGCGCCGCTACCCACCGAGGTGTCCATTCCCACCGACAAGGACGCGCTGCTGTCGGAGTGTGTGGACCAGTTGCGTGCCTTCAACCGCGTGGTGCGGAGCATGCGGGAAGAGTTTGAGAAGACGCACGCCCAGATGGACGAGATGCGGCTGGAGAAACTGGATTTGCGGCACGACAAGCACTTTCTGCGCGACGAGGTGGTGCGGTTGCGCGACGAGGTGCGGCGGCTGCGTGAGAGCGCCGCCCAGCTGTTCCAGGCATCGCGCAAGGGCGACATGGTACCGGACGTGACGCTGGAGGCAGCGTTGCGCAGTCGACTGTTGGATATCACCGATGATGTATTGGCGGACGCGCCGGGCGATGTCGTCTACGCCGCGCCCGGCCCGACATCGGCGGCAGCAACCACCGCCGGCGCGGCGTACGTCTTCGAGCCCAAAGCGGCCGAGCGCTCGGGCACCACCTCACCGCTGGCCGCAGCGCCGCCGCCACCCGCCGCCGCAGTGGATCGTGGCGACGGCAGTGACAGCCGCGACAGCCCCGGCTACAGCGCGTGTGCGTAACGCTGGTGAACCGCGCGATATAAACTAGGCACTGCCCGTACCGACGGGTACGCGTCATCCTCTCGGGGATGCACGCATCACGCCACTCCATGCAGGCACCGCGCTATCACACCTTCCACTCCCGCCTTCCCCGCGTTCCCTGTCAACCCTATGGTTTATCTCAGCCGTCCATCACGGCGTAGCCGCGCGACGGAAAGCGATGGAATATAGGGTGCTCGGACGGCGAGCGTGCGCCCGCCGCCGGGTCGATCTAGGACGCGTGCAGTATCTCGAATTCTACGCCACGGAACAATCAGTCCGGCGCTCCGAGATAAAGGATGCACAGAGGGGAGACGGACGACCAGTTCGCCCGGTGCCCGTGTCCCCCTTTACGTCCGGGCAGCGCAGCCGCCGCGCAGACATCCATCACACGGCGAGTCGTCTGCGCGCGCAGAGGCCGCCTCGGGTGACCGCTCGCCAGAATTCCTCGCCGACACGACATGGACCATTCGTGTTCACTTCCCGTCTCCCTCTTGCATGGGTGTCCCGTTCGAGTCGGTCACGGCGGCGTTACCCGGCTGCCGCGCTGCTTGCTTGCTGAGGCGTTTGGCGCTCTTGCCCACCGGCCGCCGCAGCAACTCCTTCACCGCCTCGTTCTGCAGCACCGCTTCGGTCTCGACGCCGGCCGGCAGACGCAGCGGCGTGATGGGCTCGGTGTAGGCGGGCAGGATCAGCGCGGTGCACTTGAAGCGAGCCACATACTCGCCCTCCCTGTCGTACAGCACCGGATACGGGATCACCATGCCGTGCGACTGCATCTCGCTGATGCCGAGCCGCGCCACCCGGTTCTCGGCATCGTCCGGCACTGCGTCCCGCAGGGTGAATGGAAACACCGGCGCCGTCCGGTTCACCTCGTTCAGCAGCTGCCGCGATGCCTTCATCTTCAACATGTAGTCCACTTCGACGGCGCGCTTGTACACGGTGGTGCGCCCGTTGCCCGGTTTCAGCTTGCCGCCCTCCGAGGTGGACATCACCACGTCCACCGCGAACACCGTGTGCGGTTCAAAGGTGAACTCGTCCACTCGCTGGTCAGCGGTGACCTTGCTCAGCACCGCGCGCCGACCGTCGATGACGTACCGCTTCATCTCGTGCGACAGGACGCCCTCCACCACCGAGACCCCGAAATCTGCCGCCACCTGCGCGAACATCTCGGTGATCTGGCTGTTGGTGCATCCCGGGCGTAACAGCCGCAGTGCCGCTTCGGCCGCGGTATACGCCGCCATAACCGCCCGCGCCGCCTTGTCCGACAGCCGCGGCGCGGGCGCCGCCGCCGCCGCCGCCGCCGCATCGCCTCCGACGGCTTCCGCCGTCTCCGCCGGCACCACCGCCGACGTGCACAACACTGCCACATACCCGTCGATGTGCGCACCCAGATCGATCGTGCACAGGTCACCCGCCGCCAGCAACTGATCCTCGTTGGGCAGCGGCGAAAAGTGCCCGCCGCAGTGGTTCACCGACACACAGGTCGGAAACGCCACGCCCTTGCCCACACGCTCACCGCGCTCATCGCGCGCCTTGTTGAACACCGCCGCACACCGTTTGCTCACCGTCTGGTCGCCCAGTCGACACAGCTCCGCCACCGACCGTCCCGCACGCAGCGCCGTGGTCACCGCCTCCAACGCCGCCGCGGCAATCTCCGCCGCCGCCTTGTACTTGGTCACCACGTCCGCGTCTTCGACGTTCTTCTCGGGTGTGGCGTCACTCATGGGGCAGAGAGAATCGTGTGCAAGACCGAGCAAGCGCCTCCAAGCGGTGTGTCGTGCTGCTCGGCGAGCGCCACCGAGGGCGAACGCCGGCAGCGACGCCGACGCATCGCCGCGGCGACGATCGCGCGCCGGCTCGACCGCTCGCAACGAACACGTTGCGCGTTGAGGACGTGCAGAGGCGACGGCTGTCGCATGGTATGGGATTCGTGCAGACGGTGGTGACGCACTGGTCTCAGAGGAGTGGTGCAGGCGGACGAGGTGGAGGAGGATGGACTGGGGTGTTGCACCGGACGGGAAACGGAGGGCGACGTGCTGTGGTGCACAGAGCTCGAGTGGCACGGCTTGCACTGAACACAGAGCCTCGACAAGACCCGGGCGACCATAAGACTGCGACGACCACGCCCATTCTGCGCTCGACAACGCCAGATACCGGTGAGTATCCGACGAGTCTGTCCGGACCGGAGGCGTCGTTGCGCGCGGGCGGGTGGTTCAAACTGATATGCGGCGCCTCGTATCAGGACGTGGTGAGCATACGGCAACTGTCACGCGACTACACCCTGGCCGGCGCCGATTGTATCGACTGTTCAGCTGATGAGGCGGTGGTGCACGCAGTGCTGGCCGGCGTGCAGGATGCCGTGGACGCGCGACGGCGCGCCGGGGATCCTGCCGCCGCTTCCGCCTTTCCGCGACCGTGGTTGATGGTGTCGGTATCGGACGACGAGGAGCCGCACTTTCGCAAAGCGCGCCTGGATGTGCGCGCGTCGCCGCTGTGTCTCCATTGTCATGCACCTTGTGTGGCGGTGTGTCCGGCGGACGCCATCACCTTTCCGCATCGGCCCGGGCGGAGCGTGCCGGCTACGCCCGCCACTGGCATCATCGACAGCCGTTGTTACGGATGCGGACGGTGTTTGTCAGCCTGTCCGTACGACAAGATCACCGCCCGCACCTACGTACACTCGCACGATAGCGTCGCGCGACTGCTCCGCGAGCACCCCATCGATGCGCTGGAGATTCACACCCGCGACGCCACTCGGGACGCGTTCCGGCAGCTGTGGGGCAGCGCGGTGGGAGAGGCGGCGCGCGCCCGTCTGCGGTTGGTGGCGGTGAGCATGCCGGAGCCGGCACACGAGTCGGTGTATGAATACGTCGCGCAGCTGCTGCAGCTGGGCACGGAGTCGGAATACGGTGCGGGGAACGCCTCGTATCCGCTGTTGTTGTGGCAATGTGACGGCAAGCCGATGAGCGGCGATCTGGGTGGGCGCGGAGCGACGCGCGCGACCATCGCCTACGCTCAGCGTTTGGCGGCCACGCTGGACCGCCATCCGCACTGGGCGGCGGCACGCGGCTTTGTGCAGTGCGCAGGCGGCACCAACGCCCACACCGTGCCGATGCTGGGCGATGCCTCGGGGGTGTGCGGCGTGGCGTACGGTGGGTACGCTCGCAAAGTGGGTCTAGAGGGCGGACTGCCGGCGGCGCGCACGTTGGTCAGTGCCGTGAAGACGCGACGTGTGCCGAACGGGATGATGTCGAGGTCGCCGGCTTTGGAGAGTGCGGACGGGAGCGTGTGAGAGAGGGAGAGGGTACGGCGTGCTGGATACGGTATGGGAATGCTATGTGGGTATTGCAGGCGCTACGCTCACCTTCATCGGCAGCCCGATGGCAACCTACGACACCGACAGGGAATCCTCCTCCTCGTAGGGCGTGGCATACGCGTGCATACCGTGCTGATGGGCGTTGCGTAAGGCTTCCGCCTGGCTGGCGGAGAGCCCGCAGTGCCCATCGCGAAACAGCTCGCGCACCGGCGCCACATCCACTGCGGATGCCTCGCGCTCCAGGTACGCGTCGTAGAGCGTTTGTTTGTGCTCGCTGGGCAGACGAAAGCGACGCAGGAAGAGTGCCACGGTGGCGCGGCGATCCGCCGCCGCATCCACTGAGACGGTCGTCAAGTCGATCGCCGTAAACTGCAGCACCGCCCGCCGGGTGTCATCGCGGTGGTCCGCGCGGAAACACCACGTCCGCCCACCGACGTCGCTTTGGCACACTGTCACCCGGACCGAACGCTCCGTATCGCTCGCGGAGTTGCCCACTGGGGTCAACGTGCCCGAGTACTGCAGGCGAAAGACATCGCCTCGCGGTCCCTCTACCGCCAGCTGCATGCCCAGCAGTGGCACCTGCAGCGTGTTGGGTTGCCCCAGCACGGCAACGATATCCACCACCGACCGCCCGCGACGGGGCAGCTCCCGCGGCAGGATCGCGCCCTCGCCCAGGAACACGTTCATGCTCGCCAGCGCGCCGTATCGCCGCCAAGTCGTATTCGACGGCACGGCCGCTACCCGCATCGGACCGCCGGCGGAGTGCTGTGCGCTCCGCAACGGCCACGCGATCCACTTTCGGCACGGTGGCAAATGCACCGACACCGCGGCCAGCTGCGTCGTCGCATCCGTGGGCGTGACGAACGGCGCCGCGATGATATGCGGTCCGCCAAAGTAGTACTGATTGGGCAACTGGAACGCGATGAACGGTAGAATGGGTGCGCCCGCCCCGACTGCGCGCCGCCCGCTGTCCCTCTCACCAACATTGTCCTCCGCCGTATCTTGCCCTGTGATCCGCCCATCCACTACCCGACGCGACACCGCCCACGGATAGTGGTACATCGGCGCGCAAATCGGCCGGTGCGGCTCCAGCGCATCCAGAAACGGCATCAACGCCGCCCGCAGCCGCATCACCTGGCGCGCGGTGCACTCCACCTCCAGCGACGCGTACGCCCAGGGCTCGCGGCTCATAAAGGCGTTCTTGGAGCAGTGCAGCCGCAGGATGGGCGACCAACAGCCAAACTGCACCCAACGCGTGTACAGCTCGCCGTCCTCGATACCGCCATAATGACCGCCAATATCGTGCGACCAGTAGAAACAGCCGACATTCGCCGCCTGGGCGGTAAACTGCGGCTGAACCTGCAGCGACGACCACGACACCACCGTGTCGCCCGAGAAGCCGATGGGGTAGCGGTGACCGCCGGCGCCGGGCCACCGCGAGAAAATCACCGCCCGATCCGGTGATACCCGTTGACTCCAGACGTAATGATAGTGGTTCAGCAGCGGCATCGGATCGAAGCCGTCCGCCGCCGACTCGCCCTGCTGCCAGTCGATCCACCAAAAGTCCACTCCCTGGCGCTCCAGCGGATGCAAAACTTGGCGGAAGTAAGCACGCCGGAAAGCCGCATCGGAGATGTGGAAGGCAATACGTTGGCCGGGCGGTACCCGCTCCGACATCTCCGCTCGGGCGGCGTCGTAGCGGTCTTCCTCCGGGGCAATGCCGTCGGCCGGATGCAAGTTGAGCGTCACTCGCACCGGCTGCGGTCCCGCATGCAGCCACGACAGGAATGCTGGCGGGTCCGGGAACAGATCCCGATTCCAACTGAAGCCGGTCCACTGATCTGGCTGGTGCCAGTCCATATCCAACACCAGCACCGACAGCGGCACGGGTGGCAGTGGGGTGCTGCTGGTGCTGGGGAGTTTGGTTGCTGGATCATCTTCAGCATCGTCACCGTCGCCGCGGAAGCGCCGCACCAGCGCCTGCGACTGACTCGCATGGTACGCCCAGTATCGCGAGTACCAAATGCCAAACACAAACGACGGTGGTTTGGGCGGCTGGCCCATATGTGGAAAGAGAAACTCGCGTAGCAGGTCCGCAAAGTTGGCATGCGTCGCGTCCGGTGTGTGCTCGAAGGCGTACAGATCGATGCCGGGAGGCGCGCCGAGCAACTGCTCCCGTCGCATCCAACGACCAGCGTAGAAAACATCATCTTCGCCATCTCTTCCCGTGGATCCATTGACATACACCAACGAGTCGCTGTCGTCGATGATGCACAGGCCGTCGCGCGCATACCATCCCGGCTGCATCTGCGACTGCCGTATGTCCTCGCCGGTGTGCACGTTCATCCAGCCGTCACAGCCGTCCAGCGTCTGGCAGGTGCCGCCCTCGTTCTGCGCGTGCAGTCGATAAGGTGGCGCTCTCTGCCACTCTCCGTCCAACAATAGTTTGCGGCCGTTCTCGCTGCTGACCCATATGCGGTGTGAGGCGCCCTGCTCGGTGATCCGCAAAAAAGACGTCTCGCACAGCACTCGTTCCTCGCGAGCAACCGCTCGGCCTCCATCATCCTCTTGAGTCCACCTCTGGCACGTCACTGGCTGCGTTGACGTGTTGCCGGTGCCGTCTCGTCGCCAAAACGCGAACGACGGCGCATCGATGAAGGACCGCTGTGCGCCCGCCTCCACCCGCACCAGACGCGCATTCAACACCGTCACTCGGATGTACTGATTCACTGCTGGTGGATGCTTGGGTGCATCTCTTCTGCCCCCTAGATTCGATCGTCCCATTGCGCTCTACTCCGCTCACCTCGGCGTCTCCTGCTGGTGCACCCACGCGTCGACCGAGTCGCAGAGCGCATCGCGTTCGGTGACGGAGGGGAGCGTCGTTTCAGAGCGCCGCGGGCGTCCACAGCGTCGGTGACAATCGACACCGCCTCGCGGGAACGCTGCCGATGGCTCTCGGTCAGCTGCAGCGTCCCGAGGAGTCTGCGATCAAGTTGGTGGTGTTGGTAGCAGGTGGCTACCCGCGTGGCTTTGTGAGCCACACATAAGACGGCTTGTGGAAACGGGTTGGCGCCCGGACACGGCCGTGGGATCTCTTCAGGGCTCTTGCGCGCTCACCCGACCGACACTGTCCATGCCGCCGGAGTTGAACCGCGAGTTTCTGCATCAGCTGGTGGAGGAACACCTCCGCGTTCGCGGCGACGACTTTGAAACGGCACCGACGTGTTACTGGCTGCGCGAGTACCAGCGGCTGGTGAGCGACGCCGATGTGGACGGGCTGCAGCGGTCGCTGTCGCGCTCGCCGATAGGAGAGCGGGCGGCGCCAGTGCTGCGATCCGAGGGCACGCTGGTGCTGCGGCTGCGCATGCTGGCGTTGGCGCGAAGGGTATCCCAGGCGGCCGCGAGTGGCATCGACGACGGCAAGTCATGGACATCGGTGTTGGAGTATTTGCGCCAGCGCGCCCTCCAAGACGAGGTGTTGAATTTGTATCCCGAGGCCTTTCTGGAGTTTAAGCAGGCGCTGTGGATGCTCGTCGACGATGAGGCGTGGTCAGCGCGCATGGAGGCGGAGACGGACACGCTGGTGCCGGTGCTGCATGCGTTGTTTCGCTTCTGCACGCCCATCCGAGTGGTATCCGGAAAAAGCACCGACGAGGACAGCGCCACAGCCGGGTCGGAGACGCTAGCTGTGCACGAGGTGCGCGTTTCACAGCTGGAGGCCATCGCCCGGTACTTGGCGCTGTTTTGCGGACGAGACCAGACCGAGCGCGGCCGTTCATCTGGCGCCGATGTGTCCACCATTCGCCCGCCTGCCACACCGAAGACGAACGATTCAGAAGCGGCGGTGCCGAGCGATGACGCGGAGCCCAAGTCCACCCTGCTGTGTCGCGACGCCCTCCGATTGTCGTTCGATGGAGTGCGGCGCTCGCTGCAGTACGCCGAAAAGTTGGTAAGAGACGCCGGCGACCGCAATGCGGTCTTGCAGCAGTGCGCGCTGCTGGAGACGTTTGGCGCCCCGCTGCCGTCCACATTTTCGCGAGCGGCTGCCGAGTATGCCCGCTCCCGAGGTACGGAGTGGCAGCGGACTCGCTCGTTGCTGGCCCGTGGCGATTACGAGGCGCTGCTGCGCAAAGTACCGATCGCCGGCCACAGCACCGACGGCAGCTCGGGCACGTGCTATGTACATTTTGCTCTGGCCTACTTGGCCGCGGAAAAGTCGCGCTCACTGGCCGACTGCCGCAAGTACCTCGCGCCGATGACACAACGTGCACCGGCGCTGCTGCCGCCGCTTCAGCGCCTGATGTGTGCGGTGGTGTTCGACGACCAACCAATGACGTCGCCCTTGGCAGGCGCTCGCGATGCGCGGCAACGGGAGGCGCTGCACGACGCTATGGCCAGCGCGCTGTGCTCGCTCAGCAATCCGCACACTGCCGCCCTCACCGAGTGGCTGCTGCTCGGTTTGGCGGCGCGGCGGCGTTGGCTCAGCGGAAATCGTGTGCGGGCCGATGCCACGCTCGCCCACGAACAGCATTTGGCATTGGAGATGCTGGAGGCCGGCGATGTGATGGATATGGAGCTGGGAGCGCTGTGCGAGACAGATCCGGTGCACCAAGCGGCGCTGACGCGTTTCCTGCGACAGCTCGTCGGCGAAGCTGTCGAGGAATCGCCGCGGGCGATGGAACTGCCGACTGCTGCTGCTGTCGCTGCTGCTGCCACGACGGTTCCGGAGGAGGCCGAGGAGGTCGATCAGCAGGTGGTCACGCAGGTTATGGATGTGTTAGCGGTGAGCCGCGCCGAAGCCATTCTCCTGATACAGCAACACGCGCAGATGGATCCGTCAGGCCGCCCACCTGCTGCGCAGGAGATCATCGACCGTCACCTGTCGTAAACGCCTCACAAGCGCACCTCCCAGTCGCGCGCCGGGTTCGGCTTGCGTACATCGTTCGGCGCTCGCACAGACCGATACACCCGCAGTCGGTGCAGCTCCAGCACGCCTAATCGCAGCGCTGCCGGCACTGCATCCACTGGTAGGTGTCGTTTGGCGCGGAACTCCTCTCGAATCGCCTGATACACTTGTGGTTGGCGAATGGACGGGAAGTACTGCGCCGCCCGTAACATCTGTCGATACAACTGCAATGGAGTGAGAGAAGGCGAATTCATGGCGACAGGGATGGGGAGATGAAATCGGGCAGGGTACAATGTGTACGGACGCCGAGAAGAGCGAGTTGATCTTCTACGGAAAGTAGATGATTCTCCCAAACGGGCGCCTCGGGAGAGTCGTCGGGCGAGATCGAAAACCGAAATGGGTCACGCACGTGATGAGCGTGTCACGCAGCCGGCGAGCCCGTCCATCCGCACGCACAGCGGCAACCGCCGCTGTGCTTTCCTCAGTGCCAGGTGCGTGTCGGAGAACACCACACACGCTTCCGTAAAAGCATATGTCGTATCTTTAACTTACCACCACACCACCTTGGGTTTGCTCTCTCGTGGATATCGTTGTGTCCCTTCTGTCCTTCGTTGCGATGGCGCTTGCCTGTGGTCTCGGTTGCTGTCTCGCACGTATCGTGGCCTGTATAAGTTACGGCTCGCCGCAGTGCGCTGCCCTTGTGCCTGCATATCTGTCCCGAAATCGTCGTCGCACATTGTTGTCCGTGTTGTCCTGTCCTGCGTTCCCGTTCAGCGCACCGCGGTATCGCACCCTCTTCCACCCGAGCCTGCTTTCCTGGTACTGTCCGGCACCCCACCGTTACGACTGCACCGATGCGTCCTGCACTGCCACACTCGACCACACCTTACGCCAGGGTGCTCGGCGCCGGCGCCGGATACACCTCTGCGCCGGGGCTCGCCGCCGGTCTCGGCTCAGAGCCGGTCAACGCCGACGACGAGTAGACCGACGAGCCGCTGCCGCTGCTGCTGCTCGTATACGAGCTGCTGCCGCTGCTGCTCACGTATGAGCTGCCGCTATCACTACTGCCGCTGCTGCTCACGATCACTCCCTGCGTTGGCTGCGACTGCGATTGCTGGCTGCTGCTGCTCACGATCACGCCCTGCGACGACTGCTGGCTGTCGAATGGGCTGTACGTCTGCGGCTGCTGCTTCGGGTAGTACTTCTTGTACCACGACTTGTTCATGCCATACAGACCCAGCGCGGCGGTCGCATTCCACCCAGGCGGATAGTTGATCACCGGGATCTTGTAGTAGCACCATGGCACCGTCTGCAGGTTGTACTTTTGCTGCAGCACCGGCGGCAGGTAGAACGGATCGAAGCAGCATTGCTGCTGCAGACACTGCTGCTCGGTGATGCCCGGGTAGCCGCAGTTCTGGCGCGTCGCGATCGTCACGTTGCAGGTCATCAGCGATTGGTAGCAGTAGCCGAACTCGTTGCCGTACCAGCTCACCTGCTTCTGGGTGTTCTGGACCGAGCTCTGGCTCACGATGATCGAGTCGCTGTAGCCCATGTTCGGGTTCGACTCCCAGCAGCAGCCCTGCGCCATGCAGTCTTGCTGGTTCATGTTCTTCCAGCCCGAGTAGCACTGCACCTTGTAGTTGCCCACATCGCAGTCCACCGTCGGCAGCTGCTGCTGCGGCGGCGGCGAGTAGCCCACCGGCGCGTAGCACCACGGGCCCACCTCAGTCGGCGGCAACGGATTCCAGCAGCCGCCCGAGTTCAGACACTCCGCCGGCGTGATATCCGGGTAGCCGATCGACTGGCGGTCGCCCGCGGAGATGTTGCAGATCGACGTCGGCGTGTACGACACGCACACGCCCTGCCCGGTGCTGCCGAATCCGTACTGACTATCCGTCTGCCAGCAGCACTGGTAGTCGTAGCACGTCTGCTGATTGGAGCCAGCGTCGCCGCACAGATAGATCGAACACTGCGTGCCGATATAGGTCGCGTTCAGTCCGCCGCTCGACGACGACTGACGGCTCACTGCCGCCGCCATCGCCGGCGCCGCCCGCACCCACGACGGGCCGGCCGCAGCCAGCGCCGTCAACACCGCCAGCGCCAGGAAGAGAAACTTCCTGATTGACATAAGTATAAACTTATTCGTGGTTCACTTTTGTCTACGTGTGTGCGTCGGTCGCTCGCGCTCACGGTCCGCCTCTGCGTTGCACCCGCCGACGAATTCCCTTGCGCTCAGCACCACGAGTATATGAAGGCGCAGTGAACAAGCCCAAGCGCCAACCTACTTGGCAGTGCGCACCGCGCGCACCGCCGTGCCGTGTCACCGTCGCATAGCAGACAAGAACCCCGTAGAGGGCCAAACCGAGAGCTTGCGGTGGAAAGTGCGACAGCCGAATGGATCCATCGGCGCGGATCCAAATCGCCACGATCGGGGCCGTTTGCGCTCTCGGGGATGCGCGCAGCGTCGGCGGGAACGTGTGGGGAAGGGGAGCGAGGAGGAGACCTATCTGAGGAAAAAAGCCCAGGTGAGATTGTCCCCAGTAGGGGAGGCGGGAGCGGCCAGTGCTGACGCGTCGCGGGCCATAACGTTGCGCTCAGGGCGGACAGCACCGGAGAAGCGCGGGAACAGCGGGTGTGCCGGGAGGCCGTCTGTGGGGACGCGCCCACCGGCTTCGCGTCGGGGCGACCGAGTCTGCGAGGGGCGCCGTGGCGCGGCCTCACTGGGCGCGAGTGGCGTGCGCTGGTGCGGGATCGCACTGCGGCGCTTGGGCGGCTTTGGGTGTTGCGGTCGGCAATCTTGCCTCTTTTTCTCCCTCTTCCCACATGCGCTCGGCAAAGCGATGAGTCGTAGTAGAGGCCGTCTGAGCGCCACCGCATCGATCCCGTGGAAGCGGGCGTCACCGCCGCCGGACAGCGCCGAGGACGAGTCGTTGGAGTCGGGGGTGGCGCTCAGCAAGCGTCTGCGCTTGTCGGAGTGTTCACCGGATGTGGAAGGATCGAGTGCCGCCGGCGGAGAGGATAACGGCCTGGGCGTTCCGTCACTCGACGCCGCACTCGCCTCCCCGTACGCGGCGGTGAACCGTCTGCTGGCGCAAATGCATGGCGAGCGCTTGGCCCGACGGAACGCACCCTGAGTGCCTCCCATGTCGTGTTTAAAAATGCATGGGTTTTATTGAGCACACGCTCCTATGCATCTTTGTACCGAGCTTGTGGCCGGGGCGGCCTCTCCACCAACCCTCACTCCCACTCGTCCCACGCCGCTTCGCCCGCTGCTTCTCCCTCCTCTTGCACGTGTTGCTGTTGCAGCAGTGCGCGCCGCTTGGCTTCGTCCCGCTCCAGCTGGTGCTTGGCGTAAAAGTATCGCAACCAGAACACGTCCGGCTCGCACAACACCGGCACGATGCGCTGATACAGCTGCCACACGTTCGGATGTCGCGTCAGCACTTGGCGACATTCCGCAGCATGCGCGTCCAGGTCGAAGGTGCGTAGCCAGGTGGCAAAGGCGTCCGCGTCCTTAACCGGCTCGGCGTAGGTGGCAGGGTCGCTGCGCAGCTGGTGTAGCTGGCGCTCGAAGCGACTCTGGGGCGGCGATATGGACGGAGCCGATTCCTGTTCGGCGCCCAGACCGGCCTGCAGCCTCGCCCACCAGGACGATAGCGCCTCGGTGCTTGCTTGCCACCGGCTCGCCATCGCCTCCGCCAGCGCGTCCGGCGAGGCGTCCAGTGCAGCGGCGTGCTGAGCGCGCGGTACCACCACCCCGTCGCACAACAACGACTCGTGATCGATCACCTCCGCCAGCGCCGCCTCCTCCTCGGCGTCGCCCGCCACAGCCTCCTGCAATTCGGACCGCAGCTGCTGCAGCACCGCTGACGCATCGCTCTCTTGCAGCGACGACACTGCCTGTGTGGCTGCCTGCCACAGCCGCGCCCACGACGGAGCGTCTGGCCGTTCATCGCGTTCCGAACAGGTGGCCCGGGCAGTGCGCTCCTCATCAGGCCTGCCGTCTGCCGCCGTTGCCCCCTGCTGCTCCATCACCGGTACTGCTGGCAAGTCATCGCGCCGACCCTCACGTCGTGCCGTTGACACCACCTTCCCGCGCCGACGCTCTCACGCGCCCACAAGCGGCAGCGCCGTCCTGCCTGCTTCTCGCCGCGGTCCCCGACGACTCCGACTCCTTCAAAGCATATCGCGATGCATACGTACAATTCTGCGGCAGCTGCATGGCCTCGCAACTTCCTGCTGCCCGCTCCGACCCTCCAGACGTGCCGTTTCTTTACTCGGGTGCTCGCACGTGCACGATGCCCTGGTCGAGTAGCGACCGCACTTGTGCCAGGGAGCAGCGTGACCGTTGCAGCAGTTGCTCGACGGTGGCACGCGACGCCTCCTGGCGCTGCGCGTCGGCCGCCATCGCCTTGCCAAACTCCAGCTGTGCCTCATCGATGTTGACCGGGTGATAATCGCGATCCAGCAGCGACAAGGAGGGAAACCCGTGCACGCACTGACTCAGTTCGGGCATGGCACGCAGCAGTTGCTGGTCGGAGAGCGGCTCACTGGGAAACGGCTCTTTGGCCAGGAAAAACTCGAAATGCGTCACCTGCTCCGGGTCCAACAGCTCCACCAGTCGCCAACGGCTGATGTCGTCGAGCAGCGCAGCCCGCTGCATCACTGTCGGGTCGCTGCCCAGCAAGCGAGACAGGTCGAACTGGCGCGGGTTGGACCACCCGAGGAAGCGCAGACCGCTGCGGCGCGCCAGCTCCAACACCGAATGCACGTCGTAGTCGTGCTCCTGCGGATGCACGTACATGTCCGCAAAGGTGGCGTCGTGCCGGTTGTCCGACGCCCAGCGCTCCACCTCACGACGGCGCAACCGGTTGTTCTCCGGCAGCGCGGAGAACAGTGCCCGCCCCAGCTGCACACCGTCGCGCACGTCACCGCGCGTGCCCGCTGCCTGTTGCAACAAAGCGATGGCCTGCTGCATGCGGCGAATCTCCCATCGCCCAGCTTCGGCGTACACAAACAGGTGCAGAATGCCGCCCAGGGCCAGCTTGCGCGCCAGGCACTGCAGCGCGGCCGCCGGATCGGACGTGTGATGCACCACCCCGACGCAGTTGATCATATCAAAATGGCCGGCCACTTGCTCACCCACATCCAGGTCGTATATCGACTTGACGCACAGTTGCACGCGGGACAGCGCCTCTGGCACCGAGCGCGACAGGCGCTGCCGCGCCACCTCCACCGCCGCCGGCGACAGGTCGAACCCAACCACCTGCGCCTGCGGATTCAGGTGCACCAAATACTCGGTGCCGCAACCGGTGCCGCAACCAGCATCCAATATTCGAATAGTCTCCGTAGGCGGCAGTCGCCCCCGGGCACAGAAAGCGTACGCGGTGGGATAGTGCCAGCGCCAGTTGTAGCCGGGCGGCGGCCCGTCCAGCAGCGGATCCGGCGGGAACGGGTACGCGTCGTACAACCGCTTCACCGACTCGGATACTTGTTCACGCGCCCGCCCAGCCCCGCCGTCGCCGGATTCGGTCGGCGTCGGTGCGGTCTGCAACCGCAGTCGCCACAGCAGGGAAGAGGGGCGTCGAGGGCGGCAGGCGGGTCGAGCGGTCTGCAGCGGTACAGTTACACTGCGGTGAGCACCGCTTCTCTGAATGAAGCGTCGTGTGCGCCCATCCGCCGCGGTAAGGTAAACAAATCCCTGCGTCTCCACCATCTTGGGTTGCGAGCCACTGGATCAGCTGCGCTGCGCTCGCGGTAGCCGTGAACGTCGAACGACCTGCCGGGAGAGCTGGCTGACGACTTGCGGGTGCCTTCTCGGCAGCGGAAGGGCGAGTCGGTCGTTCTGTCCGGTCCACTTCGCCACAAGCCACCGGCAAAACACTCCACTTCCACAACCGCCTCGCCACTCTCCCCTCACCCGATGAGTGCCACGGATGGCGTGGGGGAGAATGCGGTGCTGACAGCGGTGGATCTGATCGGTGAGCCGGCGCCCCAGGTGCCGCGGGAGATGCGCGAGCGCTGCCTGAGCGACGCACCGCTGTGCCAACGACAGTTACAGGATTTCCTGGAGTGCATGCTAGAACGCAAGACGGAGAGCATGTGTCAGGAGGTGATTTATCTGCTGAGCAAATGTCGGCAGCGACGGGACGCCCAACTGCGCCAGTGTGTCTTGGCGGCGGACGAAGCGCTGGGCACTCCGGTGGCGCGGCTGCAGGGCGAACTGCAACAGGCGCAGGACGAGCTGCGGGATACGGAAGCGAACGGTCGGTTTGCCGAGGTGTCGCATGCCCGCTCACGGGTGCGCGACTTGCAAGCCCGCATCGTCGCCCGCCAGCGCTCCCAGCAGCCGTGAATCGCGGTGAAGGCAGATGCCGCTCTCCCGCCATCCCCCCCCCCCCCCACACACACGTGCGCCCGCTGCCCTCCCCACTACTTGGGTTGGCGACATTCGGCACAGTCCGGCGGCACCTGGGTGTGGTCGATGCCCATCGCGTGCATCCGACAGGCCACCTCGAACAGGTAATCCAAACACTCGTTCACCGTCTTGGCCTGCACATAGTCGCGGCCCCACACGTACAGCCCATGACGGCGCACCAGCACGGCGGGCGCTCGCGTGTACGCTCGCATGGCCGCGGCCATCGACGCCGCCAGTTGCTCCTCCTGTGCGGTGTTGTCGATCACCGGCACCACCAACGTGTCGTGATATCCGTGCTGCGGCACGCCCTTGATCATCTCCTGGTGTGTCATACGAAACTCCCCGGCAGCGACGGTCGGCGGCAGCAGCGTGGCCAGGACCGCCGCTTGCGAGTGCGTGTGGATACAGGCTCCGGCGTTGCGCATCTGAAACGCGTGCATAAACAGCGGGCAGCACTGCGACACCCGCAGCGCCGTGTTGGGCGGTCGGTGTCGCACCGCTCCGCTCCTATCCAGCACGAAGATGTCCTCGCGGCGCAGTCGCTCCTTCTGCACGCCACTCGGCGCCATGTACACCGTGTCGCCTTGGCGCACCGATATGCCGCCGCCGGTGCCCGTCACCCAACCGTGGCGATACATCTCCCGACACAGCCCGGTTATCACCGACACCGCGTCTTCGTGCCCGCGCTCGTACGCCTCATCCAGCGGCCGCTCCGGCGGGGAGGGCGCACGGTGCGTGCGATGATCGACACCGTCCAGCGACTGGCCGTTCATGAGGATGAGCGCAGAGCAACGGCTGGCGCAACACAACCTCCTTCACTGGCGTATATCCGCTTCCCCCTCCTGCTGCTTCATCCTCTGTTTCCGTCGTCGTTTACACGCCGAAACACGCCGTCAAGACGGCGCGTCGGTCCACCCACGGCGCGCTGCCCGATGCGCTTATCAGCACCTGCGGACGATGCACAGAGGTGGTGGTGGTGGTGGTGGTGGTGGTGGTGGTGATGGATGTGGCGGGCGTTTGGGAGAGTTGTTGCAAGGCGCGCAGTTCGGTTATGGTGAGGCCGCCAGCCACTGCCACCAACAGCACCGGCGGCGCGGTCGGGGTGGAGGCGGTGGTGGTGCCGGTGACGCGCGCCAGGCCGGTGCGCAACAGTCCGGCCAAGTCGGGACCGCTGTGCGCGGACACCGGGTAAAAGTCGATACCGCGCTGTTGTCCGCTTAGCAGTGCAGCCGCGGTGTTGGCCATCCGGACCGAGTCATAATTCGAATTGGTGGTGGCGGGCACCGCAGTGCGTGCCGTCGTCGTGGGTCGCAGCGTGCAACGGGCCACATCCGCCAGACGTTGGAATAGCGGGTCGGCCGTCTGTTGCAACCACTCGTCGCGTTCGGCGGCGGCGCGCTGCACTAGTGCTGAGCGCAGGCGGGCGATAAGCTCGTCGGGTGCCTCGTGGAAATGGAAGACGGCGAAAGCGGACAACAACAGCGGCAGGCCGACCGCCCGTAGTGGTTGCGTGCGCAGCGCCTCCTGCAGCACCGACGACACCGCGTCGATGTCTCCGTCGTTGGCTCGCAGCGCGTCCAGACGGTCCAAGTAGATTGGCAGCGCTGTCTCGACCGCCAAGGCGTCCTGCCTATCGACAGCGTCCGGTTGCGATGTCGTTTCGGCAGAGCGCCGCTTCTCATACGCCACCGCTACTCGCGTCAAGTGCAACAAGGTGACATGGCGCCAGCGCGTAGTGAGCGGCATCTTGTGCGCGGCGCGCTCCAACAGCGCTTGGGTGTGCGCGATCCGCGTCGCCTCATCCAGGGAAGGCGTCGTCACGGTCGGCGTCGAGGTGCGTGTGGCGCCCAGCTTGGAGCGCCTGGCGACGGCGACGACTCGTTTGCTGGCACCTCCTCGCGGTACTGACGCTCCGCCATCCAAGCACTGCTGCAGCTGATCGTGGGCATAACGCAAGAAGCCCTTCACGTCGGTCTGCAACGGCAGCACCTGCCGCGAGAACGATTCACTGGCCAGCAGCAGACGCGTACTCGCCGTGTCGGGAAGCAGGCCGGCGGCGCCCGTGTCCGGAGGCGTGACATCGGTCTCGGTGGCGAGCGCCGCTTCGACGCACGCCATGCTGGCAGTACTCTGGCCGCGCAACACCGGCGCATACCAATCCGTCGAGCGCGGATCGTGGCCGTGCGGGTGGCGCACGGCGGTGTCCATGTCGCTCAGGCGATCCACCAGCAACACCGTCACATGCCTTTCTACATCATCTGACTTTTGCACGGGTTCGACGTTGCGCTCGCCAAACGGGAGCAGCGACGCCTCGGCCAGGGTGTCCGCAAACTCGGCGCGGGCGCACTCGAACAACTGTGCGAAACGGTCACTCAGTGCCGCCGCTGCGACACCATTCGAGGGCGCAAACACTCCGTCGCACACGTATCCCAGGGTCACGCAGACTGCCGCCAGGTGGCGGGCAAATGTCAGCAACGCCCAGGTGGTGTCGTCGCGAGCGGCGCGATGGTGACCGCGCAGGCGCGCCTCCAGCGCGGGGCGATCGGCGGGAAACGCCAAGCAGTTCGTCCACGAGCGACCAGCGGCGGGCACGCTCAGAAAGCGTTGGGTGGCCACGAGGGAGACGCCAGCCAAAAACGGCGCGTAATACACCCAGGCGCTCCATTCGACGTGCGCAGCCAGATCGCGTCGTTGCCGGGAGGCACGCGAGAGGCGCCGCTTCCATGCTTGCGCCAGTGCCGCCTCCAGTTGGGCTTTCATGTGGGCATACGGAAGGGCGCCATCGTCGTCGTTGGCTTCCTCAGCGTCCGCATCCACCCCGTCTGCACCGCCATATCGCTCGGCGTCTTCGTTGGTCCAAGTTACCAAGACGGTCACCCGCACCGCCGCTCCCGCCTCCGCCGCACGTTGCGCGGCGCGCTCGAGCGCGTTGGGCACCCGTTGCGTCAAGCAGCGCGCCAGACGCTGTGCCACGGGCCACTCGCCCGGCACCCATTCCGCGCCAGCCACAAAGAACACCACGCTGGCGACCGGATCGTCGTCACCCTCTTCGTCCGACTCTGTACCCTGATCGTCAGCGTCTTCCTCCATATCCACTGCACGCCAACCGCGATAGTTGTACGGTAGCGCCGCCCATTCCGCCAGCGGCGCCAAACTCAACAGCGCCGCCGCGGCATCGTCATCGACCCACACCCAGCTGCCCGCGGGCACGTGCGCCTGCAGCCACCGCTGCGCCCGCCACCGCCACGTCGCGTGCGCTGCTGCCCATCCGCGCCAGTCCTGCCCGGTGGCCATAAGCACGCATTCGTCAGGCCGCTGAAGGGAGGACGGGAGGCGAGGCGGACGGACGCGAAGCGGCAGACGAAGGAGAGGGCGACGAGAATCGATGCGAGTCGGAGAACGAAAAGGCACCCTGACATTCCATGGACGTCTAGAAACATTCCCCGTTCTCCTCCATAGGAAGCCCTCTGGCCAACACGAGCAAGAGGGACGGGGCAACCCCTGACGGTGCGTCCTGCCCCAGCACCTCGCCCTACACCGTTTTCCGAATGCCCGCTTTACACATCCTCGCATCGCCATCGTAATACTTGCACGGCACCGGACTGCACGACTGCCAGCAGAGGGTGTGCGTCGCTGCAGACGACCGAGCGGACGGCCTCCGCAGTCGATGCCAGTCCCCTAAAGTGTTGTGGGCTGGTCGCGCCTGCCGTCCAATAGGCGACGGCGTTGGGGTGCTGCGCGTCGCCGGAAAAGATCACCGCGCGCGATGCATCCGCTGCCGGCATCCAGAAATCGGTGCGGTCCAGGCAGGGCCCGGGCACAAACCCGTTCGCTCGTGTGACCGCTTCAGCATCGCAACCGTCGGTATTCACTTGTGCGAGCAGGTGATACGCACCGCTGCCGCCACGATACGACGCCAGCCGATATCCATTGCGGCAACGCATGGAGTAGCATTGTGAGGGTGTGGCGACGCTCTGGCTCCACAGCGTCTCCTGACGGGCTCCATCGCCCTCGCCGCTCAACTGGGTGCTGGAGAGCGATTGCAAGGTGGCCTCGGTGATTCGCACGCAGACGCCCGCCTGCCCCATCGACAGCGTCTGCAGCGAGTGCGCGCCGCCGCATCCACCAGCCGGTTTGTACCTCTGCACCGCGGCATCCAGCTTGCGAGTGTCGTACAGCAGCACGGTCGCGTCAGCCGTACCGAGGGCGATCGCATGTGGTTGAGGCGGTGAGGCGAACGCCACCGACCAGAGCGGGCGGCCGGTGGCCACGCGCGCCACCACCGCCAACGAGGTGGCGTGCACGAGCGTCATCTGGCCGTCTAGGGAGACACATGCCAGCAGCGCGTCCTGGGCGGCCAGATCGCGTATCGGTGCCCGATGCAGCGCAGCCGTGGGCGGTGACGCATCCGATGGTCGCTGCAGACACAGTCGCCGCAGCCCGTACGAGTCGACCGCAGCAGCAACGGCTTGACCCACGTCACCGGTGGACACGAGCAGTGTCTCCGTGGGCGCATGGAAACTGGCCACGCGACAGTTGCGCATGCCCGCAGTGACGCTGCCAACGAGTCGAATCTCCAGCCGCGTCCTACTCGATGGCGACGCGTTAGCGTCGGCCGCGGTCACCGCAGGCGCCACGCCGGGCTCTTTCTCAGCAGGCATTGCGACCGCTCCGACCATCTCCCTCGCCGGCGCCACTGGTGGCCTGGTGAGCGCCTCGCGCACTCGACACAACTCGCGCTCCAGTTCGATGCGCCGTGCACGCTCCTGCAACAGCGCTCGACGCAGCGCCTCCTTCTCGCAGGGTTCTCGCGCCAACACCCGCACCGGCTGCGGCCGTTGCGGCAACGAATAGTGCATCGCACTCCGCTCCTCTTCCGCTGCGATGGTGCACGACACATATAACAGTCGCACGTCCGCCAACGACGCCCGCTGCTTGCACTGTGGGCACGACCGCTCCGCCGCCCGCCGCTGCTGCCTCAGCCATCGCTCCAAACACGACCACCCAAACATGTGCCCGCAACGCAAACAGCACAACTGGTGCGGCCCGCTCGTGCTCCACACCTCGAAACACACGCTGCAGTGCGCAGCGGTGACCACATCGTCGGGTCGCCCTTCCGAGCACCGAGGTGCGTCCTTGACGGCTGCCGCCGCCGCATCAGACGGCACATTGCCAAGGCGGGCATTCTCCTTGGCCGATTCCGTTTCCATAAATATTGTGCTTTCCACTCACTCCATGCCTTTGCGGTCTGTCGAGATCAGCCAGCAGGTTGTCAACGGGAGCCGATTTGAACTTGCGCGACCGCCTCGGACGACGGCGCTGCAGGTGTTGCGAGCGCGAACGTCGTGGGCGTCACTCGCGCGGCCAGAAACCACAGTTGGTGTGCCGCAAGGTTGGTAGCGTGGGCGTAGCACCTCGGCGCTGACGTCTCGTCCACGAACACATGGACGTGTTGGGTTTGCGAGTGGCCGAGCTGCGCGCCGAGCTGGAGAAGCGCGGGTTGGACAGCTCGGGTCGAAAGGCGGAACTGCAAGAGCGATTGGAGAAGGCGCTGGAGGATGAACAAAATCGACAGAGTGCGACGGCTGCAGCAGCGAAGTCGCCGCCGTTGGTGACGGCGGGCGCCACGAGCGAGTCGCTGGCCCTGTCGGGTGGCCGCGGCGGGCCCACGGGGAGCGCCGCGCAGGCGGGCGCGGCGTCCACCGGATCGGGCGCCGCCCAGAGCGAGCGAACGTCTGCACCGGAAACCGTTCCCGACGACGCCGAGCTGGAGCCGTTCCTGACCGTCCAGGAGCGCACCGAAGTCGATAAGACGCGGGAACGGGCGACGCGTTTCGGAATGCCGTACAAGGGTATGCCGGCGGAGCTGCGGGCGATCGCCACACGGAGGCACCGGGACCACTTGCGGCTGCAGCGGGTGTTGCGGCGGCAAGGCGGGGTGGTGCCGCTGGACGAAGCCGAGCAAGAGCGTCGTAGACGCCGCATGGAGCGCTTCGGGCTCAGCAAGCCGCTGTTTGAGGTGGAGATCGAAGAGCGGGAGCGGCGGATGCGGGAGCGGCTGGAAAAGAAGCGAGCCGCAGCAGCAGCCGGGACGGCAGCGAGCGCCGGCGCGCCGAGTGCGGGTGCGGGAGGGGCGGCTGGTGGGGCACCGACCTCGCCGCCGTGAGCAGTGGAGGGGCGTTTACGGATGAAAGGATGGGTTCTGCAGCCCGAGCTGGCGACGGTGGGCGCCAGCCCCGACACAACTTCTTGTCGCTACCGTACACAGCGTTTATTCGCGTCAGACGACCGCGCCGCCCATTTCAGACAGCTCGGCGCCTCCCCTGGTCTCTCTACTCGTCTGTCCTCCTCGCCCTCGCCCCTTTCCCTCTCTCACGCACCATCAGTGACGATCTTCACGCACGAAAATCTGCCTACCGTCCAGCTCGGTCTCGTTCTTTTCCGCAATGGCCCGTTTGGCCGTCTCCTCGTCCAAAAACTCCACCACCCCACATCCGCGCGACCGCTGCGTCTCCCGGTCGCGAAACACGTCCGCGTAGGCCACCTCACCCACCGACCGCATGTGATCCTTCAGCCCCTTCCACGTCGTCCGCCACGCCAGGTTGCTGACGTACACTCGACACCCCGGGTTGTGTTCCCGGCGCCGACCCGGTGCGCCACCGTCGCCTGGTGGCGCCCCCGATCCCACCATCTCACCGTCCGCTCCAGTGCCCTCCATACAGTACCAATCGGAGATCAACGAATAACGAACGTCGGGAGGAACGGTGGCCCCCCTCGCGTGTTCTGCGGCTAACAGCCCGGCCGACGACGCCGCGGCCGCGCGACCGCCGCTCCGCGTCATCGGCCGCGTCAGCGTTTGGATTGTGGCGTGCCGAATTCGCGCGTATCGACAAACTGGCGCGGACTGGGCACTCTGTGCGGAGCGACGGGCACCGAGGGTCAGAAGGGAGGATCTTTGGGTAGCAAGCCCTATAGAGTAGTTGATGCGAGAAAGTTAGCTCTATTGGGTGACGCCTGGAAAAGCTGCTGACTCTTTCGATCTTATCTTTCGCTTTGACGATGGCGTTCCGATTCGGCAACTTGAACACTGGACCGCCCACCGGATGGCCGACGCCAGCACCAAACACGGGCGCCTGGAGCGGCCCACTGCTTCCGGAGACGTTACAAAATGTACTGGAGTCGCTGGACGAGAGTCGGCCGTCGTACGCCCTGGTGCACTACTTTTACAACTACGTCGGGGACTCGGGCGCGGCTGCTCCGCCGCCTCCACCACCTCCGCCGTCGCCACTGCTACAGGCGCTGTGGCAAGAGGCCGTACAGCAAAATCCCGATCCCCAACGACTTTCGGTAACTCGGGTAGCCGGCTTCTCTGCGCTCTACGAGCGGGCGCAGCAGCAGCGCGAACGGCTGCGAGCGTATGCTGCCGCTTTGTCTCAGGTGGAACAGCGGCTGCAGCGGGCACAGACGCTGTTCGAGCAGCGTGTGGCGGCTAAGGTGGATCAAGTGTATCGAGCGGACGCAGCACTGCAGCACAAACTGCTCGACGTCATGGGCCTCTTGGAGAGCACGTTGTCCGTGGTCGGGACACCGGCGCGATCGGCTTCTCTAGCGACCGCCAGGCATGGAGTCGTGGTTCGCCAGGATGCCGCGGAGGCGGCGCACCTGCGGCAACGTTTGGAGGCGCTGCGCAAACGGATGGACGCTGCACGCGACTCGAACATGAAAGAGCGATGTGAACGCAGCTGGCGGCAAGCGCGATACCAGCACCAGCGAGCGCGCCATCCACACGGCCGCACGCCGTCGGCCGAATCGGCACCGATACCAGTCGCCGACACTGCATCGGCGCTGCGTGACGCGCTCGAGTACCAGCGACAAGGCATTGAGACGCTCATGCGAATGATGCAGAACGACAGCGCCGACATGGCGCGCATGCAGGCGACTCTGTTGAGCCTGCGTGCGCCCGCATCGCAACATCCGGTGCGCTGAACGCGTCGCGCAAGGTGCGTGAGGAGAAATCGCACCTGCAACGATTCCACGCCCAAAAGCACCCGCACTTGCCTGGTACCCAATATCGACCCAAATTGCCCGCTTTCATTCGATCGTGTCGGAGGCGCCCGGAATCGTCTCGCGTGCGCGTGCCCGATCTGCTGCTTCCGTCATCATCTCCGCGTGCGTTAACAGGTCGGTTGCGGCGGTCCAGGCGTTCCATTCTGCTGGGACACTGCGCCTCTCCGACGACGACGACGTGGACGACGACGAGGGCGCGGCAGGCAGCGACACGGGGCGCCGCTCTTGTGCTGCGGGTGTGGCGTGTGTCGGCCGGGAGGTGTGCCGCGTGCGCGCGACGGGTTTCGGAGCAGAGCGGTGGGCATCCAAGGGGACCGTACGGACGTTATTTTCGCGAGAGCGTCAACGTTTGAGCACAGCATGAGGGCGGAACGGTGAGAGCGAGACAACGACGACGTCGACGAGCCAAGAGGCGAGTTACGCGCGAGTCAGCGGGGTGAGGGAGACTTGAGGGGGAGCGCTCGCCTGGAGAGTGCCGGCCACGCCGGCCGGTTGACGGCCACAGCAACGAGGGCTCGTCAGTACGAAGACCGCTGGTATCTACCCGGTGCGCGCCATGTTGCTTCCGCGCGCCGCCGAGGCGGAGCAAAAGACGATGGGCACCTACACGCGGCCAGCACGCGGCGCGACGAAAACCGCGATGCGATGGGTGGACACGAGCTCCCGAGCGTCCGACGAGGTGTGCAGCTCGTGGGCGGACGTGTCCGACAGCGATATGGACGACGAGCCGCCGGCCGTATCGGAGACGAGCCTAGCTGCCGGCGCTCCATCCCATGGCGCCGTCGAGGACGGGGTGGACGGATCGACGTGCATGGCGCGGAACAAGGATGAAGGGGGAAGCGGCGCGTCAGTCATATCCATGGTGACGCGCGACACCAGTCCGCGAGCTGGCGGCAGCCGCACGGCCTGGTCGGTGCCCCCGTCGACGGGCGCGGCGCCGGTGGCCAACGGGTTTGACTTCTTGTCGCGGTCGGCGCGCCAGTACGCACAAGAGCATCCGCTGGCGATGGCCGCGGAGGGGCCGCCGCAACTGTTTCTGCCGACTGCGAGCGTGTCACCCACGCCTTCGTTGGCGGTACCGAGCCGTATGAAGTCGGGCAACCGCCTCGAGGCGGGCGATGGCGATTCACCGATCGAATCCACAGCATCGGACAGTGTGCGGGCGATGTCGGCCGCCAGCGACCACCGCTGGCTGCTGGCGTTGACGTCGCCACCCAACCACGACTTTTCGGAAATTCTCAGTGCCGCCGCCCGCGCGTCGATGGCGATTTCACAGGGCTCAGCGCGTGCCGAACGTCCGTATCGCGCGGGCGTCTCCGGTACGTACTTTATCAAGAAGACCTCCAGCTCGCGCAACGTGCTGGCGGTGTTCAAGCCGCTGGATGAAGAGACCGCTGGCACCGAGTTGCCGCTGCGCCGCAAGGGCTGGTACTTTCACGCGGCCGAGGGCGCCTACAAAGAGTGCGCCGCTTACCTGTTGGATCACGACGGTTTCGCCAGCGTGCCGCAGACGGCGCTGGCGCGCTGCGACCTCGGGCCGTCGCTCGGCCCGAATCCGGTGCAGCGCACCAAGTGCGGCGCCTTCCAGGTGTATCACCGCAACCTGGGCGATGCGGACGACTTCGGGCCGGGCGTGTTCGACACCGAGGCGGTGCAGCGTATTGCGGCGTTCGACATTCGGGTGCTGCAATGCGATCGCAACGCCTCCAATATTCTGGTGTGTGAGACGCGGCATGTGCCCAGGCGCGCGGCCGGCCTGCCCTCGGCCGCCCGCGCCGTGAACGGCGACGACGATGAAGTTGAGGAAACCGACGATGATGACGTCGATGACGAGGTGGATGGCGGGAGCAGCACCGCCAGCCGCGCGCAGTACCAACTGGTGGCCATCGATCACGGCTACATCCTGCCCGACGGCGTGCCGACGCTGCCGCGTGCGTGTTGGATGGATTGGTCGCAGGCGCGCGAGCCGGTGGCGCCCGCCGTGCGCCGCTACATCGAGTGTCTGGACGCGCTGTCGGATGTGAGCATGTTGCGGCGGGAGTTGGGCGCCGACATGCTGCGCCCGGGCAGTTTGCGCAGTTTGTGCATCGGCACGATGCTGTTGAAACGCGGCGTCGCTGCTGGCCTCACCTTGTACGAAATCGGCATACTGATCTACGGCGAGGCCGACACGGCCACTTCCACCAGCTCCGGCAGCGGCCGCCTGCAGGAGAGCGCCGCCACGACGGAGGGCGGCGGGTCGGATCGGACGGTGGCGTGGCTCGGGGCGTGCAGCAAACTGGAGCAGATCGTGTCCGAAGCGGAGTATGCTGCCTGTTGTCGCGCGATGCGTTTGTGGAGCGGCGCGGCAGTGGGCGCGTCGGATATCGCCGCAAGTCAATTGCGGACGGCGGCGGCGCCGTTGCCCGATGCCGATCACGGCGGCGTGTTTCTGTTCGAGGAACAGTTGCAACCACCGCGGCCACCTGCAGCCGCGGCCGAGACCGCCGCCCATCCCTGCGGCACCCGTCGCCACGGCTCGCTGTCGGCGCGCATTCACGCCGCCGCCGCCGCCGCTCCCTCGTCAGCGACCGATGCTTGTCGCGCCGACGCCCTCTGGACTGCTTACCCGCTCGGTTGCGCTTTTGACGATCTGGCCGGCCGCGACGACACCGCCCACAGCCGCGAGTCGTTGTTCTTCTATCATGACCTCGCCCGGCGCATGGACGAGGTGATCGCCCGCATGCTCGCCCAGCGCTCGAGCACCGCGACAGGGGTATCGTCGATGCCGCCGTCGCTCGCACCCACGGCCAACCGCAGATCGGCAGCGACCAGCGTAGCGGCCGACGGCGTCGCCTCACCACCACCATCTTCCTTACCCACCGGGGTGGCTCGCGCCCTGCTACGCCGCAACCACTCGGACCCGAACCTGCTGCGCCAGCCCGCAGCCAGCCAGTAAACCGACGATATACCGCGAATAGAGAGAGAGAGAGAGTCTGTGACCCAGCGCGCATTCCTCCGCGGACGATCCACGCATGTGCCCCGTCTCGTCGGGGGCGCTCCCCCTGCGCCACCCCGCCAGAACCCTGTTCACCGCTCCGTCGGTGTTACAGTGTCGTTGGGGAGGGCACTTACCTGTGAGACACTTTCATTTCGTCTCCATGACTTTTATCGTAAGCACCGGCAATGTGTCGTGCCTCCGCAAACACGCTCACTCCCGCTGCTCCTCTCCCCCCATCACCTCTCCGCACTCCACTCGGCGTCTCGCACTGTTCCGCCGCGGTCGCCGCGCCGGGCAGGTGCTGCGCAGCAGTGCCGAGGAGCCGTCGCGCCGCTCTACCGCCGCCGACAACACTGCCAGCGCTTCATCCAACGGTCCGGTGCGCCGGCCATCGTCCGGAGCGACGCCCAAGCGGCGCGCTCCGGTGCAGGGTGATGCGCGCTTTCGGTACGTGGCCGGGAACCAGGGACCGGATATTTGGCTCATCTTCTCGCTGCTGCTGTTTACCTTGCCGATCGTCTTCATCGCCTGGGCGTTCAAGACGGGCCTGGTGGATCCGTCGCGGTACTAGATGAGGGGCGTTGCCAGAGGGCGCGCGGAGAGCGGCTCGGTCGCCATGGCCGCGGTGGCGCTGGGTTTACCATCGGACCGGAGCGGACGCCCGCGGCGTCATCGCCACGCGCCACCTGAATCATTCTGACGCTTTCTGGTATCGCTGCTCGATCCAGCGAGACACCAGTTCGTACGCCAGGAACATGAGCGCTGTGTTGGGCACCACCCGCATCAGATGCGTGCCCATACCGCTGTAGAGACCTTGGCGGCCTTCCTCGCGGGCGATCACCCATAGCGCTTGCGGCACGGAGCGGTATTTGGGTAGGGCGCCGCGCGCCACCAGTCGCTGCTCGCGCAATCGGGTGCGCACCACCTCGTGCGGGTAGGTGAGCGTGCTGGCAATGAGTTTGCTGATGCCGGCTGCGGTCAGATACTGCAGCGGCTGCAGTTTGTCGGCCTCGGCGACCGCATGCCCGTGTCGCTGGTTGCGTCGATGCCACCACGCCTTGAGTCGTTCGTAAACCAGAAAATGAATGGCGCCCTCGGTGACGCCCCAGAAGCTGGCGGTGAGGCCTTTGTAGAATCCGCCGACGCCTTCCTGCTGGAGGATCTTACGGCAGGCATCCGCATATCCGTCGTAGCGGAACCCGTTGGTGCCGGCGTCGAGCTGCATACGCGTCTTCACCATCCAGATGGGGTTGGTGAGCGCATTGGATACGATTCCGGCCGACGCCGCCGACAAGATGTGCGTGCGCGCGTCCGACTCGCCAAACACCGGCGTGAGCGTGGACTTGCAGGTGGTGTACGCCCAAAAGTAGGTGGCGCGCGTGGGCAGGATACCTACCCAGGTGGGGGGCAGGCCGCGAAAGAATCCGCGGAATCCCTCCCGTCGCGCGATATCAGTCGTGACGCTCACAAAGGTGGCATGTCGTCCGCCCTCTTGCACCGACGATATCGACTGCAGTTTGGTCTTGATCACCTCCAACGGGCAGGTGATGGTGGAGGCGAAAGTGCCCGCAAAGCCGCCGGCCAACAACGACGCCACCTGTCGACGCCGGTCCAGCGCACCGAGCGCAACGGCAGTCGGACTGGTGGTAGTGGTGGTGCGCAGCTCACCGCGGGCCGCCGCCGCCGCCGCCGCCCCGCTATCCTCTCCGGCGGCGTCGCCGGACTCGCTCCAGCTGGCCTCGTCGTTCCCAGATAGGAACGCCTGTCTCTGCGCACTCATCTCCTGATAACCGAAAACCACCTGATTCGTACCAACCGCCGTCAGCGTGCCGCCGCCGACGGACAGCGATCGGCTGTGCAAGTGCCACCGGCAACGGCGATCGCGCAGAGCGGCAGTGTCGGCCAGCAGGTCGCCGCCGCCCAACGCTCGCATGCCGCGCCGCCACCAGCCACTTCCAGCACTGCCAAAACTCACCGCTCAGCAGCCCAATGCGCGCAATGGAAGATGACGCCGCCTGTGATGACTGGGAAACGTCGTTGTGGAGTTGGTGGGAGTGTGATCGATCGGCCCGTGGAGCGGAAGCCACCGCGTTCCGAGACGGGCGTCCGGCGCACCGAGGGCGAGTCTGCGCGCCGAATTCGCCCTCTTCAAGAAATGAGACAATTTATGTCAACGCAGGGTGAATGCCGAGTGCCTGAACGACTTTCCGATGCACCGAGCGCATCGCCGCGCTCTCGACGAATACGCCAGGCACAACGCAGCCGCACGACATGTGGTCGTTATGTGTGCGCGTCGTGTCCACGTCCGGTGATGCCGCTACGCTCGCGTCTCCGCATTTTAACCCCGACAAGTGGCCCCGGCATTTACATGTGCACACGCCCCGTGTTCTCCCTGTGTCGTGACTCTGTGCACGCCCGCGGGACCACTAGCCCACGCCTCGCTGCTGCCCTGGCTTTTCCGTTTCCGCTGCGGCCATGCTTATCCGCGCTTGTTCGGCTACCGTGGAATCCGCACTGTCCGCCAGGTGCCGCAGCGCCTCGAGCGCCTGCTGCGAGCGCGGCGCCCATCGACCGAGCGCCTCGGCCACTGCTACCAGCACCATGCGCTGATTGCTACCCGCATAGCGGCAGAGCGCGTCTACGGCGCGCGCTCGCCACTCCGGCTCGACGCGGTCGCTGACGGCGCCAATTTCGCCCACGCAACCCACCACCGACTGCACAAAGAGCGAGGTGCCCGACTCGGAACGCACCGTATGCCGCTCCAATTCCTTCACCAGCTCCGACAGTGTCTCGTGCGCTTGCAGCATGCCCAGACTCACCGCGGCGCTGAGGCGTACGATCCAGTCCTCGTTATCCTCCACGAAGCGGCGCAACAGCGGTGGTATGGCGCGTTGGCGCACCGTCTGCACCCGACCACCAATGTGGCCCACAGCGCCAGCGACCGCCGCGCGCACCGGCGGATCCGGGTCGTGCTCCAACGTGTCCAACATCGCGTTCACCCCATCTTCGCGCACGTCATCGCGGAGGCGGTCCATGAGCGATGCATTCGACGGGCGACCCAACACCAGCGCCAAGGAGAACGCCGCCTGCGACCGCGACAGCTCCTCGTAGGTGCGATGCTGGGCACTCACCGAGCGGAGTATCTCCACGCGCGATTGCAGCGGCTCGGCCGGCGCTACCTGTTCCAACTGCTCCCGCTCCCGCTTCTGACACAACGACGACAACAGCACTTCGATGAGCAGCGGCACCACCGCCGCGGACGGATAGAAGATCGCCTCTTGCATCGCCGCCAACCGACTGCGCACATCACCCCGACGGACGCTCACCACTACAGCCTCAAACCGCTCCTCCATGCACGGAATGCCGCCCGCGGCGCCGCGCTGCTCCAGCACCGTCAGCACGCGCGCCGGCAGCGCCAACACTTCGCGGGTGGCCACCCCAAACGGTGTGGCGATCTCCACCGAGTCGCCGGTGTCGCCGCTTCGCGCAGCATTCGTAGCATCCCTCGGACCGTCCGGTCGCGATGGCGCAGCGAGTAGGCGCAGACGACGGAGCTCGCGTGTGGAACGGGCGACGCGCGCCCGTCGGACACCCGCTCGGCCCGCTGCGGCCGAGGTGCACGCCGCCGCTCGCCCACTTGGCCGAGCATTCAGCCCGTGCAAACGCACCGTGAGCGTCACAAACGCACTCCGACCGTCCGGCGTCGTGGCCCCCAGGGCCGAGTTCTGGTTTGGCAACCGCTTCATGCTCTCGTTCACCCTCACCGGGAGAAACAGATCCCCTCCGATGGTAAAGGCCCCCGTCAAGCAGCCCCTGACTGGCGACCGTTCCGACCGAATGAGGTGGAGCCAGCGTTTGCCTTGATGTAGCCGCACTCGCCAGCAACCGCTTCGCCTTGCTTTCTCGTTACACACAGGCAACGGATATTCGGTCTCATGCACGCACCCTGCTGCGCGAACGGAGGCACGCGAGCGCGCCATGCGCGATGAAGCGCACTCCGTCACATCGCCTCGTGCCGTGACACGATCGAGTCACGCTGCTGCTCCGGCCGCCCTGCGGACGGACGTCGTCCACGTCGCTGTCTCGCTCCGGATACGCGAGACGTCCGACGCGTGGTCTTCTCAAAGCGGGAAGACGGCTGGCGGCGGCACAACGAAAGAGTGCATTGCACAGACTTCTTTGCTGTTCAGTGGATTCGGTGGGATTGCACGGCCGGTGGGAAAGAATTCACTGCCCAACGGCTGTCGCATTTGCGGACGAGCGACGATGGCCGGGAGTGACGTCGCGTTTACTGCAGTTATGGGAGCGTCGGAGGATCGAATGGGACGGGCGGCGCTGGAGACAGGGCAGAAGCTCTGTTTCGCGGCGCCGTTTTTATGCACTAGGGGTCATTGCGGCGTGCTGCGGCGATCGTTGCGGGCGAGCGACGTCGGCGTCGCGCCGCGGCGGGGTTGGCTGGGTGTGGCGGTAGCGCGCCGGGTGACGCCTCGGCCGGCGGCCGCGCTGTGGCCAGCCGCATCGGCTAGAGTAGCACCGGTGGCGCCGCGCTTGTTGTTGGACTCGGTCACCTCCCGTGAGCGGAGCGGGGAGGTGTCGCGAGCTGCGCGAGAGCACGGAGGCGCCGCACCGGAGCTGACCATGTCGGCGGCGCGCGGTGATTCTCAGGACGACTTGCTGCAGGAGGAGGCCGAGGCGCTCATGTCGGGCGATGCAGTGCCGGCGGGCGAGCCCAAACGGGGACGCGCGCGTTCGGCGGCCTCGCCGGCAGCGTCGGCGGAGGCGCCCAGGCGGCGGCGCGGGCGGCCGCGCGGCTCGCGCAACGCCAAGAAGGACACCGCCGAAAAGGCGTCGACGGTGGATTCGAACACACAACAGCAGGAGAATGGTGTGAAAGCATCGGACCGGGTATCTCCTGATAAGTCGTCGCCTGCGCCGATCGACGAGGCGATCTCCAGCACCCCCTCTCCGACGAGCGATCCGGAGGCGATGCCATCGGCTGTGCCCGCAACTTTTGCAGCGAACGCCGCGGGCACGGTAGCTTCAGCAGACGAGCGCACGCCCCACCCGACCGCTGCAGGTGATCCTGCGGCGACGTCGCCGAACGAGCGGCAGCCACTGTCCGCGAGCGCAACAGCGCCGGCGGCTGCGGCCACGAGCGCCAACGAGCAGCGCGCGAACGCCCAAGCGGGCGACGAAGAAGAGGAGATGTCGGTGCTGATCGGTCCGCCGAGGCGTTCGCGGCCGGCGGAAGTCGGCAGCAGCAATGAACCGGCCGGGGGACCCATTACCGGCGATGCGAATGCCACCTGGGCGTCAGCGACCGTTGCAAGCGCTGCCAGCGGCAGCAGCAGCCATCACACGGAAAGCACCTGGCCTGACGCCCCTAAGCGCCATCGGAGCATCGACCTCTTCGACAACGCCCCCGGGGTCAAGTTGCCGGACAGCGCGACCGACCAGACGTCGCTCGCCGAACTGCTCGAGTCGATGGAGCCGGCGGAGTCGATTTGGCGCAAGGGCAAACTGGCCGAGTCGCGCGGCCTCAACAAACTGGCGCAGCGGTTGTACCGCCGCGCGGTGCAGATCGACCGCCTGCTGGGACGAGCGTGGTTGGATCTGGCCAAAGTGACCGGGCGCATCGGCGGCGGCTTGGCGCAGACGCGCCTGGTGCTACTGGAGGCGCTCTCGGTGAACCAGGAGAATCCGTTCCTGTGGCAGGCGGTGGGCTCGATCGAGCAGCGCATGGGTAACCTGGAGGATGCGCGCGAGTCGTACAAGCGGGGCATCGAATACGACCCGCGACATGTACCGATATTCACCTCGTGGGGCCGTATGGAGGCCAACGTGGGCAATTACGAACGGGCGCGCGAGCTGTTCGAACGCGGTGAGCGTTTCGATCCGCAGAGCTCGCGCCTGCTGCTGGCGTGGGCAGATATGGAACGCCGAGCCGGCAACCACGCGGCCGCCGAGCAGCTGATTGAGCGCGCGCAGCGCACTTCGGCGCAGTCGCCGTTTGTGTTGGTGTCGTTGGCAGCGGTGGCGTTGCGTGACGGCAAAGTGGACAAGGCGCGCAATTTGTATCAGGAGGCGTTGCGCGCCGACCCCGGAAATGTAACCGCACTGGATCATTGGGGCCGGTTGGAGGCGAGCCAGCGCGGCCGGGAAGCGGAGGCCCGGGCGCTGTTTGAGCGGGCGATACGCGCGGCCGAGGCGAGCGGCAGCAAGGACCCGCGGCCGCTGCACAATTTAGCGGAGTTGGAGCGCTGTGCCGGCCGCAGCCAGGCGGCCGAATCCCTGCTGCAGCGGGCGCTGGCGATACAACCCAAGGACGGACTGCTGTGGTACGCGTACGGCACGCTGTTGATGGAGGCAGGTGGGCGGGTGGAGCAGGCGCGGCGTTGTTTCGAACAGGCTGCGGCGCTGTCACCGCGCGACTGGCGGGTGCTGGATCGATGGAGCGAGCTGGAGAATCAGGCTGGCCGGACGAGTGAGAGCAACGTGTTGTTGCATCGCAGTTACGCGCTGCGGTACGGTGCCCGCGGCGAGTTTTGCATACTGAGCTGTGCGATCACGCGCGACACCGACCCCCGACAGCAGTCGTCGACCCATCCGTGGGCTTGGTCGGACGCGGAAATGAAGACGGAGCGGCTGGCAAAGGGCGGCGGAGGTGGATGAAGAGGAGAAAGCACACCGTTGGTGGTGCTTCCCGCGGAGAAGCGTAAAGGCGTCGGCACCTGTGTCCCCCGGAATCGGCGGCGAGGACGAGCGGACTCGGACGTCGGCGAACATTCCCTTGTAAGGGATTTCCAGTCCCTTGTGCGATTCCCGTGAAATCACGCTGTTGCAGCTGTTTGATTTTCCCTTATGGGGCGCGCGTCCGGCACGCGTCCGGCACGCGCTCGCGCATCTCGTCGACACCGGCTGGGTGGCGCGAAGCGTGCGGTTGCGCGCGCCATGCGCCGGGTTGCTTCCGGTGGAGTGAACAAGTGCAAAGCGGTGCGACCGTTTGTGATCCTACCCGTTTCCGGGCGCGTCAGAGTGGTTCAAGAGGTATGGCCTTTGTTTCTGTCAGCGTCGGCGTGGGCGCGGCGCGATTCTCGGAAAGCACCGTCTCCCGACGACGACGACGACGACCGCGGACGGCGCTGCGCATGGCGTCGGCGGACGATGTACCCGGCGAGTGGCCACACCCGCTGAACAACTTGACGTCCAGTCGGAACCGGGTGCGGGTATCGGGGGGTGAACTGGCGCGCCCGCCGCTGAACGGCCGCTCGGTGCTGTCGTGCGCCCCGGCGCTGATCACCGTTCACCACCAGGGCGGTGGTGAACCGGCGGCGTCGTCGGATCGTCACCCGACAGTGCCGTTACGGCAACAGGTCATATCGCTAGGGACACACGCTGCGCTGATGGACGGACGGGTACAGGCGCAGGTGGCGCGACTGGTGTCGGGTGCGGACGTTTGTGGCGCGGCGCTGGTGGCGCGAGTGGATCCGTCGTATGTATCGTGGGTGGAGGCCGCCAGTGCAGCACACACCACCGTAACCCAATCTCCCGGCGGGCGGCCGATGTCGGCCAAGCAGCATCGGCGCGACGAGCCGCTGCACACGCGCAGCGGACGAGCACGTCCCGCTTCAGCGGATGACGCTGGCGAAGCGCCGCTCCGGGCCACGGCCGAACCGCTCGCTTCGCCGTTCTCCTCCTGGGGCAGCGCGACTGCGGTGGCGGGCGCCCGGTCGGGGCATGAAAGCCAGCAGTATCTGTACGTGGACGGCGATGTGACCGATGCGGCACCGCGCACCGGCTCCTTTCACGGACCGCCCGCGCCGGAGTGCTTCGCAGTGCAGCTGGTGCGGTACGCGCAAGAGTCGGGTGCACAGGTGGACGAGCAGTCGTCTGATGAAATGCCCTCGCGCGATGCCTACTGCCTCCTATGTTCCGGTTCCGGTGGCAACATGGTGTGCCGCGCCTTCCGTGCCTGCTTCGGGGAGCGGCTGTGCGAGCATATGAAGATGCTGGCGCAAAAGACACTGGAGCCTGCCGTTCGTGTGGCGGTGTAGCAGCGGGGTCAAAATGGAGTGTACATTCGGTCGGTACCTGGTCTTGTTGCGACATACCACGACGCACGCCTGTTTGCACCCCCTCTGGTAGCTGCGACTCCCCCGCCTAGTTCTTCCGGGGTGCCGCCTTCTGATGGGCCATATGTAGCCGGAAGATAAACCTCTGCATAGCCGCGGCTGCGCCCGCTTGGTCGTTGCTCTGATCCATCACCATATCGGCCACTGCTTTCACGTCTGGAAAAGCATGACAAGCCCCTCCGCCACTCCGTCAGCTCGAGCGAAACCGAGCGCACCGAGCAGCGCCTCCCTCGAGTCGACCCAGCTGCGTCCTTCGTCAGCCCACACTCTCCTCTCGGGAGGTGCTGCTCGGTCGGCTAGGATTTATCCAAACTGACGGAGCGTCAGAGTGAAAGCGATACGGGGAACAACCTCCACTACTCGCTCATCGCCCGCTCCACTGCGTCCCCCATCTCCCTACACCCGACCAAGCGCATACCCCCACTCATGATATCCGCCGTGCGATACCCGGCGTCGAGCACCCGATTCACTGCCGCATCGATGGTGTCGGCCACGTCCGACCGGTTCAGCTGATACCGAAACAGCATCGCCACCGAGAGTACCATCGCCAGCGGGTTGGCCTTGTCCTGTCCGGCAATATCCGGCGCCGATCCGTGCACCGGCTCGAACACACCCGGATAGGTGCCATCGCCCAGGCTGGCGCTGGGCAGCATACCCAACGATCCCACCAGCATGCTGGCCTCGTCGGACAGAATGTCGCCGAACAGGTTGCCAGTTACGATGGTGTCAAATTGGCGAGGCGCCCGCACCAGCTGCATGGCCGCATTGTCCACGTACAGGTGCGACAGCTCCACGTCCGGGTACGTGGTGGCCATTTTGGTGACGCACTCCCGCCACAGCTGGCTCGACTCCAGCACATTCGCCTTGTCCACTGAACAGAGGCGCTTGCGCTGCCGTTTGCGGGCCACCTCGAACGCCACCCGTGCCACTCGAAACACTTCGGTCTCGGTGTAGATCATGGTGTTGAGGCCCTCGCGCTCGCCGTTGCCCTGAAATATGTAGTGCAAGCCGCGCGGCTCTCCAAAGTACACGTCACCGGTCAGTTCGCGCACCACCATCACGTCCGCGTCGCGCACCACGTCCGGCTTGAGCGGTGAGGCGTCGATCAGTTGCGGTATCGACTTGGCCGGGCGCAGGTTGGCAAACGCCTCCAGGCCTTTGCGCAACGCCAATAGCCCGCTCTCCGGCCGTTTCTCCCGCGGCAGGTTGTCCCATTTCGGCCCGCCGATGCACGCCAACAGCACCCCGTCCGACCGCGCGCACGCCGCCAGCGTCTCTTCCGGCAGCGGTTCGTTCAGCGCGTCCAGCGCCGCCCCGCCTACCAGGTGCTCCTCCAGCTTGAAGCGCAAGTCGAAGCGCCGACTCACGTGATCCAGCACCTGTCGCGCTACCGCCATAATCTCCGGGCCGATGCCATCACCCGGCAATAGCGCCAGGTGGTGGATGAGCGGGGCCGGCCGGGCGCCGGCGCCATCGAATTGCATGCGCACCCGACGGCAAACCGACCGCACCGGACGGTGGCGCCAGCGCGACCGATCCAGACGAGACGGTGCGCCAGCCACCACAAACGCACAACTCAACGCATGATGGAATGCTGGACTGTCCATTGTGCCGCCTCGACAGCGAGTGCCCCTCAGCGACGTCGTACACGATCACGGGAGGCGCGCCGAAAGACCCTTGTTCCCCGATTTTTCATCGCACCGCGGGGGTGCCGCGACATCTGCCGGCACGAGCACCACCACCACCACCACCACCACCACCACATGAGCACGCAGATGGCATAGGCAGGCGGGAACACGCTCTCACTCATTTACCGGTGTCTTGTAGGCACGACTCGGTGGTGAGCCACTCGGCCACCTGGAGGCAGGCCGCGTCGATGTCGTGCATCACCCGCTGGAAGGCGTGTATCGCTTGCGGCGCGTGTCGTTCCGCGTGCGACGCGGGCGGCATCAGCGGGCGCAGAATGCCACGCGACCGTCGGGGCGGCGCGCAAAACTCGCCAATGCAGCGCACGCGCTTCTCGGCACCGACCACGCCGCCGGGCACGAACTGCATCGCGTGGCCAGTCAGTTGCGTCAGTGCTTGCGTTCGCACCGCTTCGTCCATGCACAGCACCACATCGAACATGTCCAGCTCCAGCGACGGCTCGAACTGCGCACACGGTTGCGCGTCGGTCAAGTCCACGCCGCGCTCGGCAGCCGCTCGCACCCAATTCAGCGGCAAGCGCGCGCCCGCCTCTACCTCCAGCCCTGCCGACAGGCACAGCACCTGCCGGGACAGCGCGTCGGTGAGGTGGCGGTTGAGGACGCGCTCGGCGTAGATAGACCGCAGGCAGTCGTCGCAGAGGAACAGCAGCGCCAATCGACCGTGCTGCGGGCCGCGGCACTCACGCAACACCCGCGGCACTGCGCGGACCGCCTGAAACTGCCGCACCGCCTCCTGAGCAGTCATGGGCGGTTCACGCATAAAAACGGAGTTCAACGCTGAGGTGTGTGCCCCGGACGTCGCTCCGGAGAGACGAACGGGGCGGGCCCTCTTGGCGACGCGCTCCACTGCTCGATGCCCGTACTGAGAGGCACTGCACCCCACACCTGCCACAAACGCCATGGCGACCGACCCCTCGCCTCTTACTCCTCAGTCACCTCTTGGTGAAAACACTTGAGAACACACGTGCCAGACACCGAAACGTCGGTGGCAGAAGAGATGTCCGCGACGAAAATCGGCCAACGGCGGCAGCGCGCCCCACGACGCGGGTTGCACGTCTCTGGGGGAGCTTCCGGTCAGCACGGAGACGATATATCGCCAATGGGGTAGGGGGGCCGACAGCACCGGGCGAGTATGGGAACACATGTCGCCGGCCAGTGCACTGCAACCCTCCCAACTTGTCGAGTCCGTAGGCAGAGATCCAGCACACGCCAGCACCATGACGCCTCAGCGCCTGCTCATCCGCGGCCCTATCCCACCTGTCAATACCCGTCCGCAACGCATCAACACGTATCAGCCCCATCGCACCTTTACTGCGTGTCGAGCATACGGCCTCCGATCGTCACCACCACCGCCACCGCTTACATGCATACGCTCCCGACCACCACCATCCCTTTTTTGGCGCGGGCGCGCGGTTAGAAGCACTTGCGGTGCACCACCGCGGGCCCGATCTCTTCGTACTCCGCCTTGCTGATCCACATCTGCTGGAACGTGCTGAGTGATGCCAGGATGCTGCCGCCGATCCACACGCTGTATTTGCGCTCGGCCGGCGCGACCAGCTTGATCTTCACCGAAGACGGCGCCACGCTGGCCAGCTCACGTTGCATGCGGTCCGCAATGCCCGGGAACATGGTACTGCCGCCACTGAGCACCACGTTGGCGTACAGGTCTTTCCGAATGTCCACGTCGCACTTCATGATGCTCTGGTACGCCACGCTGTGGATGCCCTCGCCCTCCATGCCCACCAGCGACGGCTGGAAGAGCACCTCTGGGCAGCGGAAACGCTCGCTGCCGATGGTGATCACCTGTCCGTCGGGCAACTCGTACTGCTTGTCTACCTTGGCCGATTGCGACCCCGCCAACTCCAGCTCCGCGTCGTAATCCTGCGCCACGTAGCAGCACTTTTCCTTGATGTCGCGCACGATCTCCCGCTCCGCCGTGGTGGTGAACGAGTACCCGCGCTCGGTGAGGATCTTGGCCAGATAATCGGTCAGGTCGCGCCCGGCCAGATCGATGCGGGTGATGGCGTGCGGCAGGGCGTAGCCTTCGTAGATGGGCACCGTGTGCGTCACCCCGTCGCCGCTGTCCACCACGATGCCGGTGGTGCGCCCCGACGCATACAGCGACAGCACCGCCTGGATGGCCACGTACATCGCCGGCACGTTAAACGTCTCGAACATAATCTGAGTCATCTTCTCCCGGTTGGCCTTGGGATTCAGCGGCGCCTCCGTCAGCAGCACCGGATGCTCCTCAGGCACCACCCGCAGCTCGTTGTAGAAGGTGTGGTGCCAGATCTTCTCCATATCGTCCCAGTTGGTCACGATGCCGTGCTCGATGGGGTACTTGAGCGACAGAATGCCCCGTTTCGACTGCGCCTCGTCGCCCACGTACGAGTCCTTCTGGCCCATGCCCACCATGACGGCCTGGTGGCGCGGACGCCCGACGATGGACGGAAAAACCGCCCGCGGCGCATCATCGCCGGCGAACCCGGCCTTCACCATGCCGGATCCGTTGTCCACCACCAACGCGGTGACGTCTTCGTCGGTCATGTCGATTCGAGCGGATTCCGCAGTGTGATCCTCGTTCGTCGTGAACCACAGCGCCGGATGAGCGAGCGTCCGTGTGCAGGCCACGTCGACAGACAGGCAAACGCCGCAGCACTCGTCGAGTGATGGGAAAGCGCGCGCTCGCACACGCCACTCCGCGCGCCCTAAACGGGCGGACGGCGGGCGGATTCCCTTTCGAGGCAAAATTGAAAATGCGAAATGGGTCATTTCACCGCGAAATGCGACGAAACGGACAAGAGCCCGGAGAGCGTCGGAGGTGCGCAACTTCTCTGCACGCAGGTTCTCTCGCGCGTGCGCGAGGCTACGCTCCTAGCTCCGAAAGCGGAATACAGGGCACGGAATACCGCTTTAAACAAGCGAATCGCCGTGCACTAGCCCGGCACGCTTTTCCCAACCAAACTCACCGGACATCACGCTCCCACACAAATTTACCTCTTTGACATCAACACACCGTCACATGTAGCAGTTCCATCTCTCAGGTCGGCGGCTCACTCCGGGTATCGTGCCACGGCTCCCGGCTGCGGGCCCGCAAACTCGTAGACATGCGCTGCAACAGGCACTGCAGCATGGACCGCTCCTCCGGGTGGGCGCTGGCGCTGCGAAACAGATCGCGCCAGGTGCTCTCGCTCTCGATCAGTTCGGTCGGATCCTCGTCCGGATACAGCAGAAATGTGGTATGCACGGCGCCATCGCAACCCGGTGCGCCGGTCGCCTCGCGCGGGTCGTCGATATCGCGCTTGCAAATTGGACAAGCCTTGCAGCGCGTCAGCCACCGATCCACGCAGTCCCTGTGGAAACAGTGCACGCATGGCAGCATGCGCACCATTTCGGCATCAAAAAACGCATCGAGGCACACCGCGCATCCGTCGCCCCGGCCGACGGACCGCGACAGCGCGGTGGCCGGACGTTTTTCTGCGGCATTCTCAGGCGCCGCTGCGCTGGTGGGTGCGGTGCAGTGCACAAACAGGAGCGTGTTCCGCTCGATGGTCTTGGCATCGGCGCCGCCGTGTCCCCGCTTGGAGTGGATGGCGGCGACTGCAACTGCCGCAGCAGCGGCGCGTCCCTCCACAGAATCATCCAACCCCAGCAGGTCGTTGTAACTGCTGCCGCCCATGTTGGCCACCTCGTCCGGTGCACCACGATGGGACGGCAGCGGCACCGATCGGGCAGCGCCAGTCTGTGGTCGGCGTTGCGACGACGACGACGACGACGACGACGACGATTGCCAGCTTGTGGCCCAGCTGTACAAGGAGCGAGTCGGCACCGACGACGATGATACGTCGTCGCCTAGCGCTCCGGCATCCCGATCAGCAACGGCATCGTCCAGCGATCCTCGCACCGAATCGCCCGACGCTGGTGATGTTGACGTCGCCGCGGCGTCAGCGCCATGCGCACTCTGTGCATTCTCGCGGGCGCGCGAACTGGTCGGCGTGGCCGATATGAGCAGCGGCGCCGTCGCATCAAACGGTGGCTCGTCGTTCACGTCAATCATGCGAAATGCCATGCCCCAGCGCCACACCGGCGGCAATGAGGCCGATGTCGCGATCGGAGCGCTGGTGTTGATAGGGGGTCGCGCCGATGAGGAATCCGGTGTGAGCTGCGTAAAGTGCTCTTCAGAGTGCGCTTCGGACACCGGCGTCGGTGTGGCAGCAGACAAGCCGTCCGTCGTCATAGACTCCATCTCCACGTCGTCGCCTCGGGAGCTGTCGGGACCCTGTGCACGATCAGCCGCCCATCGTCCGAGTCCTGGCCACGGCAAGTTCACCGTTGACAACCGATCCCACGGCCAGGACGTGTGGTGGGCAACTGTTGCAGGTTCTGAAACCGCCGCACGCGGGCGCACCGCACGTCCCCCGCTGGGTACATCGCCGGGCGCGGAGTTCTTTGGCCATGCCACCCTCTCTTCACAGGTATCTCCGCCGCCGCGGTCACAAGTTGTGTCCTTCTCTCCGTTCCTTGACGGCGCCTCGGACGCGGGCCACGCCAAGCGCGCCACTGCCAGTTGCGCCAGACTCGGCCACGCGTTGTGCCGCGAGAAAAGCCGCATCAGGTTACGCGTGGCCGCCGCGCGAGCGGCAAAGTCTCGCGACACCCGTGAGGCCTGCATGGCCGCCCACGCGGACAGCGTCTGCTCTTCGAACCAGTGACGCAGCGAGAAGGTACGCTTGGCCGACTCGTCGTCCTGCTCGCGTTCTGCCCAGTTGCCGCGCGTCCACGACGGCACGCGCAGATGCGTCGGCCACCGCCACCTGGTCGGTGCGTCCTCGGCGAGTGAGCGCGCCGCATCGCCCTCCAGCCACGGCGCTTGCAGCTGCGCAGCCCGCAACGGGAACGCCAACACCACCCAGAGGCTCTCCGACACCAGGCGCGCCACGTGGTACAGGTAGTACTCTCCGTCGGAGGCTGGCGCGTCTCCACCGTCCCTCATGTCCTCGTTTTCCTCTGCTGCGGACGGTTCCGCAGTGACGTCCGCTTCGGCGCTCCCCGGTTCAAGTGTGTTGACTGCCAACTCCTCGCGCTCGCTCTTTGGCATGATTGTGGCCACGTCCGTGCGGCCGGTCGCGTTCATCCGCGCAACCCGACTTGTCCTACTCAGATTCGAGACCCGGACGCGACTTCGCCCTCAACGCACCCGCATACCACTTTGTCCTCCTCTTCGGACGGTCGCCTCTGCAATCCCGTCGTCACTGGTGTTCAGCACTCGCGTGATGTGTTTCCGGAAACGCCAGAGAGCGAGAAACCTCGACACGGCCTCCCCGTCGGTCATGCGGTGCGACATGCACAAGCTGTTCGGGACGGACACAGGGCGCGTTTACCTCGCATAAGGGCCGTGACATCGGCGACGTATGCACTGCTCAGGGCGAATGCGGTACTGCCGTGTCCGCTGCACCAGCTTGCATACCCCAGCGGAGAATCCGCAGCGACTCACAAAGAGGTCGCCCCGAGGAGATTCTTCAACCACTCGTACACCAAATAACTCACGCCAGCGCTGGGAAACACACTGGTGGCAGCCGGAGTCAGACCTTTGTACAGTGCGCGCACGCCACCCTCGTTCTTGATGATTTCGCACGCCACGTGCAGCATGCTGTGATATTGAATGGGGCGGTTGCCGATCCCTTGCAGCTGCAAGCGCTTGCGGATCACGTCCAGCGGATGGCAGACGGTCTGAGCGACGGTGCCGGCTACCGCGCCGAGCAGCAGCAATATCCACACATTGGGCTGCTCCGGCCGCACGCGCTTGCCGGGAAGTGGCCGCGCCATCGTCCCGCGCCGGTCGAGCTCGGCCGAGGCCACCGCCACCATCTGTCGCTGCATCACCGCCAGCTTGAGCTGTTCGTACACCATAAACTCGAGTCCTACATACGGGAACATGGCCACCATGGTGGGCGCCAGTCCGCGGTACAGCGCGCCGATTCCTTTCTCCCGCACCAGCGTCTGCAGACATCCAAACACGCCGCGGTAACGACCGGGCTCGGCAGTCAGCAACGTTTTGGACACCTCCAGCGGGTAACAGATCACTGCGGCGGCCATACCGGCCAACCCGCCGGCGATCAGTCGTTCACCGGCGCGCAGCGGCACGTCCTCCGAGTCGCTCAGCGTGCCGCCCTTTTGTAACTGTCGCTGATGCCGTCGGCGGAAGGCGATCAACTGCTTGAAGGATTCGAACACCACAAACTGGATACCCTTCATCGGGGCCACCTTGAGACAGTTGGCCACGTTGCCCTTGAAGAGGCCACCGATGCCCTCGCGCCGGAACACCGCGCTCATCTCCCGCAGAAAGTTCTGCGTCGCCCCCACGGTGGACATGCTGGTGGTGGCCACCACCTCCAGCGGCGACACGACGGTGCGCGATACCACGCCGGCCAGCGCGCCCGACACCAAATACTTCCACGACGGCTCCTTTCCACCAGAACGCAGCTGCACCGATGATTTAAGCGAGGAGCCGCGCGCCTCCTCTTCGGCCTCGCGTGCTCGCCGACGCGCCAGGGCGGCCTCGGCCTCGGCCCGGGCCCGCTTCCGCAGCGCTCGCCGTTCGCCCAGAGTGGCGCGAAAACTGGCAAACGACTCTTGCAGAACGTGGTCTACTCGACGAGGTGGATGGTGGCTACTGTCGCCGCCAACAGAACACACGAGTACGCCATCACCCCGTTCTCGTCGGTGGCCGCCCAGCGCCCCCCGCCAATACGACCGCGGGCGCGGGCCCAGGCGGCGATAGGGTAAGGCCTGCGGATCCGGCGGCTGCAGGCGATCGCCTCCAGGCAGCGTTCGCAGCATGGGAGATGAAGGAGTGCGCCCAGTGCGCCCACTGGTCACTCTACGATCCACTGACAGGTGGACTGTATGGGTCTTGCCTACGCCAGCGACGGTGCGCGAAAAGTGGTCTGGCAACGCCCGCCACGCCGCTCCGCCGATTGCGCGGCGACCACACGCGCGTGCGCTCCGTGGCGGGCGCGCTCTGCACGAGTGTGCGGGAGGGCGAATACGTGAGCGAGGTGGCCCGGGAGGCGGTCAATGAAGGGATGAGGTAAAGATAAGCGTGTGGCTAGGAGAATGTGTAGAGAGAGCAGGAGCGATTGGGCGTCGTGGTGGACGATCCCTGCAAGTGAACCATACGGCCGAGCAAGGCTGCGAGGACGGTTGGGTAGGTGTGGGAATCACAGTTTTGCGTGCAGATTCGTTGCGCACACTCCAAAAGGATCCGCGGCAACACCGAAGACTCCACCACGACAACCACACGCCCACCGCTCAACCTGGCATAAGGCGCGAACGCCCCCTCGATAACGCCCACAGCACGCGGCATGCGCAGGTGTGCTTCTGTCGCGCCAAAGTCGTTGTTGTTTCAGGTTCATCCTCACGGCCGCGCACCCTTCCCCGTCTCCACTTTTCCCTCGGTCCCCCGTGCGCAGCGTTGCGCGTCGCGCTCGAAGCGCAACACGCTCGGCGATCGGACGACGACATGACCGTTGCAAAATTTTCGCTCTCTCGTTTTTCAAAAATCCGCGACGCACACCCTCACCACCGCCCACGGCCTCTCCGTTGTCATGGTGTGCCCGAGAGCATCCACTCGTGCAGACCGCCACCACTCTCCCAATAACTGCACAGCGGCCTGAGCTCACCCTCCACAACGCCGACGCCGTTGGAGTCCCAGGCTTTCCTATCTGCAGATTCTCGTCTCCCGTCCCTCCCGACATGGACCGCGAAATCGCGCCCGAACGGGAGGACCGCCCGGTCGCACACTCGCGGCACGGCGGGGAGCGTAGCCCATTGGCGGCGGTGGAACTGAACAGCCCAGCCGCGCCCACACAATCTTACCGCCCAGCTGGAAGCGCGTCACCCACCCCGTTGAAACGAGGACAGCCGCCGTCGGCAGGTGCCCTGCGGGCCAAGCGCGAGCGCCGGAAATCGTCTTTCGGCAGCAAGACCAAGCGAGTGTCTTTCGGCGGGCAGCAAATCAAACTGTACGAACAGCACGAGAACGAGTGGCGCAGCCCGACGTCGCCCGAACCGCTCGGCGACGTAGCAGAGGCCGCGATTGCGAACCTGACGCGCGACGCTTCGGCGCCGGACGACGACGACGCGACGGTGGGTGTCTTGGAGATGCCGCTACGGCGCTTTTCGGACACACTCACCGACGATGCCGACTCCACGCTGGGCAGCGAAGCCATGCGCGACAGCTTGGCCGGGGCAGCGGGCATGCCGCGGCGCAGCAGCACCGACGGAGACGAGGCGCACACCGTCGGCAGCGCTCAAGCGCTCGCCGAGGCGGTACTGGCACACGCGGCCTTCGGACCGGTTCCTGCCCGCGGCGGCGGCGGCGGCGGCACCGACGACACCAGCCTCACCCGGCATTCGGAGGAGTCGGCGGCCCCTGCCAGCGGACCGCGACGCGGCCAACCAACGCCCAGCGCCGAGTCCATCGGCTTTTTCATGGACGAAGACGTCACCCGCGGCGTTGGCTACCCGCGCATGTCGGTCGGCATCACCGGTGTGAGCACCGCCTCGGCCGTCACTGGGCCGGCGACCAACGGCACGCTGCGGCGCATGTCATTCTCCACCGCCGGACGACGACGCTCATCGATGTTGCGGCCGCCGCTGCCGACGCAACTCCAGGCCACCTTTTCGCGGCCAGAGGGCACTGATGTCGATGCGGAGGCGAAGACAACGACGACATCAGGGGCACGTGTTCCGTCCTCGTCGGCGCCCGACGACACCGACATCACCGGCCAATTGCCCACGCTGGGCGCGCTGCTGGATACGGATCGGGGCGACGAGGCGGATGCGATGTCGGGCCGCGCCGCGGGCGTTTCGGATGGTCCTGACGAGCCGCCAGCCCCCGAAACCGCATCGCGCACTGGCGCTGCACCGCTGGACGCGTCCTTCGACGAGGCGTACGACCGCGTGCGCTCGCGTCGACTGACGCATTCCGCCGAGGTGGACGACGAGGACGTCACCGGTGAGGTGACTGCGCGCATCCCCTCCCTGGCCGAGCTGATGGCCGACGACCGCACCGCCTTATCAGGGCGCCGCGCCGACGCTCAGCGCTCCAGCGCGCTGGAGCATTCAGCGCCACTGCCATCGAGTGCGCCCCGCCGATCGGTGCTGCTCTCGCCGGCGGATATCACCCGCGGCATGCCGTCGTTGCACCGACTGCTGGAGGAAGACGACACCGCCGACGATAGCGCTGCCGTCGCCGCCGCGCGCCTGCCCCTCCCGATGGTCGAGTCGCCGGCGGTCGGTGCACGCAAGCCACCGCCACCGCCGCCAAAGAGATCGTCACCGGCGCTGCCGCGATGGCCAGCGCCGCTGACCACCGCCGACAGCCCCGCCCTAAGCAGCGCCAACCGCTACACCACCGAGGCGATGCGGCGACAGCGCGTGAGCGATCGCCGCCGCACGCTAGCGGCCGGCGTGCGCCGCCTCAGCCTCACCGGAAGTCGTGCGTCCCTCGCGCCGCCGCCCTCCGAGTCGCGCGTCTCCGCTCGGACGCGCCTGCCGTGGCAGCCATCGCCCACGCCGCAGCGCCCGACGCCGGCACCCGTAGCAGCCCAACCCAGCGCCGCCCCATCACCGCGGCTGCAGCTGACCGAGGCCACCTTTCGCGACTTTCTATACGCCGCCGGAGTGCGCTTCCTGGACGACATCTCCAACCGCCGTCGCGCCACCTCGTTCGGTGTGCCCAGCATGGGCGCTGTCGCCCCGGCCAACACCCTGGAGCAGCGCGTGCGCCTGGTGTGCGTGGTGGCCCAGCTGGTCGCAGTGCAACAGCAACACGGCATTGACGCGCTGACCTCCCAGGGCGCCGAGCTGCAGCGCCGCATCGAGCGCCAGGAGCAGGAGACGCGCCAGTGCTGGCTGTTCGCGCACCTGCTCAGCGCCTACCACCAGCAGGGTCCGTCCGACGCGGCCGGCAACACGGTGACCCGTTGGCAGGTGCAGCTGAAGCGCCTGAAGAACACCGGGCGCCTGCGGGCGCGCATCGGGTGGTATCAGTGGCGCGGCCGACACGAGCACGCCCTGCAACAGGCACTGGCGCTGGAGCGCGCCGCCCTGGAAGCCGACGCAACCCAGATGCGCGGGCTGGCGGAGAGTCTGCGGGCCACGGCAGCGGCGGCGGCCGAGGATGCGGCTGCTTGGGCGCTGGGCCCGCTAGGCACGTCCAGCGAGGCGGTCGCCGCGGAGGCGGCGGCGTTGGAGCGCGCGGCGAATGCCGAGGCGCAGGCGCGACAGGCGCTGGAGGCACAGTTGGCGACGATGCGACAACGTCGCCAAGAGCTTTACGCGGACAAGAGCGCGTTGGAGCTACGCTGCGTGGAGCTGGCACGGGAGCGCGACCGTCTGCGGGCGCTGTGGGCGTATCGCGGCCCCGGCGGCAGTGGCGACGACGACGACGCCCTGGCCGCCCTGCAGGACACCTACGACATCGTGCTGAGCGTCAGCAACGTGCGGCCGGTGCATGTCGGGCGGGCGCAAGCGGTGTTTCGGGTCGGCGACGATGTCTCCGTAACGCTCCAATGGTGCGATAACGGCGAGCACGCGCACGGCGCTCACCGACCGGTCGGCTGTGCCCTGCAGGTGACCGGCACCGACGAGGTGGTCGTCGAAGCGGTGCGCCGCGCCCTGCAGCCGTGGCGGCAGCGGCTGGAACCAGACACGGCCTCCATCTGCCGGTGCCAGCGCGTCATCGATGCGGCGCTGCTGCTGCCGACGCTGGTGCCGGCGGTGCTGCGGGAGGCGGCGCGGGCGGCCGGTCAGGCGCACGCCCTGCAACAACAGCTGCAGCAGCTGGCGACACACTGTCCCTACCGGGTGCGCTGGGAAGCGCTGGCGGACGGGCGGGTGTTGTTGGTGGCCGAGCTGGGCAGCGTCGCCGCGCACGCCAAGTTCCGCGTGGCCCTGTCGCTGCGACCGGACTCGCCCGCAGTCACCGTGGCCGACGTGCAGCCGCTCATCCATCCCGCCCGCTGTCCGTCCATCACCCAAGTGCAGGCAGCGGCCCAGCAGGAGACGCCCGCGCCCACCGCCGGCGCCGTCGCCGCGCACCTCCTGCACAACTTGTACCGACAGCTGCAGGCAGCATAAACCACCACCCTACTCGGCTGTGCCGTGCGTCGCCCGCGTGTAGATCCCCTGCGCCTGATGCGTGGTCACCGGGCGAATGAGATCGCGTGCCACCATCTCCCGGATCGCCGCGCGCGCCACGCTGCCGTTGATCTTGAGGCGCTCCACCAGCACGCTGGTGGTCACCAACTTGTACTTGGACGCCTCCTTTATCAACCGGTCGTGCATCTCCGGATCCATCACCACCTTGTGATCTGACTTTTCCTTCGTCTTTCCCTTGGACCACTTTTTCTTGGCTGCCATGACGGCTGAGAGGAGAGGGTGGTGCGGGGCGGATGGCGTACCGTGGCCGATGTCGCAGCACACAGGCCGAGGCGCGCGCGCGCCGCGCCGGGCGACCGACTCGATGACCCACAAAAGGAGGCGTCATGATACAAATAGGGATGAAATAGGACAGCGAGCGCGGGACCGTCGTTCCGCAGGGCGACCCCTCTCGGGTCGCACGGCGCGCTGCGCAACGCAACGCCCTCCACCTGTGGACGAGGGTCCGTTTCTACGAAGCCGTTCCGACACCACGGAACGGCTTCTCGTCATCACCATCCGGCCTCTCTTTCTCGTTGGAAATGGTGGGCCCGCAGACTACACGCCGCTTCCATCCATCGGGCGCCCGGAAACGTCGCGGCTGGTCGCGGACGCAGTGGCGACGACGAAAATGGGCGCTGCACAACACGCAGTACTTTGGGCGTGGCGAGGGCACGGACAATATGGTGGGTGCGCTGGACGTCGATGAGCAGGACCAGTGCGTGTACGTCGTGCGGGTGCCGCGTTTCCTGGGCGCGTACTTGGAGCGCGCCGTCGACCTGGAGCTGCAAGCGGCAGCGGCGCACGCCGCGGGAGCCGCCGACGATCCGCACTTGGGGACGGGCTTCATCGTCGGCCGACTCCGCGTGCCGCGTCGCCTGCACGTGAAAGCGGAGGCCGGGACGTTGTCGGACCGACGCACTGACGGCGGCGACGGCCACGCGCCCTCGTCCTCGTCGGCGGCCGCCGAGGTCATCCTGGATCGGCGCGCCCTTCGATCACTGCAAGAGTCGGGCTCGTCGGCGTCCATGCCCGATTTGCCGCCGACGGCGGTGCCGACGCACTACGAGCTGCGCTTTCACCAGGAGAATCCCGGCATGCAGGCGTTCTCCATCGACGCTGCCGACGACCTCGGCCGCGCCCGTGTCGAGGGCACCGTGGCGTACGTGGGTGCGTTGCAACCGCGCCTGGACGAGGCATTCCGCGCCATGCATCGCTATCGTGCGGCCACGCATCAGACCACGATGCGCAAGCAGGGCAAGCGCATGCGCGAAATCTCGACGGCCGACCTGCAGCGCGAGGAGCTGCGGCGAGCGCAACCCGATGCCGGATGGACGGTTTCGGAACGACCGGCGGCGGCTGCATCCATGGTGGGCGTGCGACATGCCGCCGACCAGATCGAGGCGCAATACGAGCGCGAAGTGCAACAACGCCGCGCGGAACGCATCGCCAAGCGGGAAGCGAGCGCGTCCACGCTGCGATCCGACGCGCCCGAGACGGAATGGCGCGAGGCGGCGATGCAGTTGGTGTTCGAACTGTTCGAACAGCAGCACTGGTGGCGCTTCAGCGACCTGGCGAACGTCACCGGACAGCCGACCGCGCGCCTCAAGCCGCTCATCACCGAGCTGTGTGAATACAACAACCGCGGGCCGTACCGCGGCATGTACGAACTGAAAGACCAGTACAAGACGCAGGCGCAACGCAATCTGATGGACGTGCAGTTCCGCAAGCGCGAGGCGGAGCTGGAGGAGGCGCGCCAAGAGCGCGACCGCGAGCGCGAGCTGCGCAAACGCGAGCGCGATGCCGAACGGCGGGCACAACGACGTGCACAGCTCGTCGACGCCACCGGACTGGGCAGCGGGGCGCCGACGGACGACGCTCGAGACGACGTCGCCGAGGAGGCGGATGCGGGCGGCGAGTTGGATTACGGCGAGTAGCGCAGGGAGAGGGGTGAGGGATGGCGGGATGTGTGAGCCTATACCACGGCTTTCATAGGCTGGCATCTCTGCGTAAAGCGTTGCTGACGTGTCCCACGCGATTCCCACACACGGTCGGTCCACCTCGTGGATGCGTCGCCAGTTTTCTCGCTCGCTTGTACTCGCGCCGTGCCGGTTTCTGGCGCGGCCGCCACCGTTTCCGCCATCGTCTCGGCAGGTGCACGGTTCCCTGTCGCGGTGCTTGCACACCGTCTGTTTCGGGCCCGAATGAAGTCGGGTCGCAGTGAAATAGGGCGTTGGTGGCGGGCACTGGGTACGGCCCGCTGCGAGGTGCTGTGGCCGCTGGTGGTGCTCTCGATCGGTTTTGCGGTGTTGGCGCTGCGCCAGCCGCTATCTTCGTGCCAAGTGGAGGCGTGGCAGTGGCGGCGGCCGGCGCACCGTCGGTACCACGCCGAGCAGCGACTGCACCTGTCGGTGCGATCGGCCAGTTCGTGCTGGCGTGCGTGGACCGCGTGTAACGGCCCCGACGCTGCGGTGTGTAACGAGGCAGTGCGGCGCATGCGTTGGCTCGAGCGATACTGCGGCGAGCGGCGCACGGCGGTCACCGCGTTGCCGCTGTGGTTTGGTCGGAGTGTGCGGCTGCGTCTACCGCCACAGTGGGCAACGACCGATACCGTTCCCTTGTCGGAGGTGCAGTGGTGGCTGGATGTGGAGCCGGTGCAGGTGCGGATATCGACAGCGGCGTTCGGTGCCCGTAACGAGGCCGACGCCGCGCCCGGTGTATTGCCATGGAGCATGCGGGTGCTGTATCGGACGGAGACGTCGGGGACCGCGGAGTCGCTGCACGTCATCGACCGAGTGGAGCTGCACGTGCCGCCTGTTGTGGAGGATGAACAGTTCGTTGCACAAGTCCGCATGCCGCGCGTATTGAATGTCTCGTTCGAGAACGTGGGCGCGCTGGACACGCTGAATGAAGTACCGCCGTGGACGCGTCACCGCGCTGGCGGCGGCATTCCCTATTGGCCGCGGCAGCTGTCGTCGGGGCCACGGACGACGCGAGGTGCTGGGAGCGTCCCGCGCGCGAATCGCTTATCGGCGAGGTATATGGGGAGCTCGTGGCTGCTTCTGGTCGTGTTTTGGGTGTATGTGCGCTTGCAGCGCACGCACTCAACGTCGTCGCCTGGTGCGCGCACCGCTGTGCCGTTCCACGGCGAGGCGGGAGACAGCACCACCGCCGCTTCCACAGATCGTGTCCGTCGCAAAACCGGCTCCCCTGTTCCGGATATCGAACGGGGCAGCCGTGCACACGGCCACGACCAGTCGTCGGCGGTGGAGTTTGGGTGCTCGCGACAGAGCCCACCACCGATGAACACGGCGGCGTCTGGATCGACTCCCTCGGTTGCGGCTCGCCGCTTCGCCCTGCTGCACGTCGTCACACACGAGGCGGTAACCAGTGTCATCGGCGCCGGTGGGATGCTCTGCCCACCGAGTGCCTGTGTGAAAATCGTCGCGGTAGACACCATCGTCTGCCTCGTTGCGTCGCTGGTGGCCGGCGCCGTGGTCAGCGCCACGGCCGCCGTTCCCATCGACGCCACCGCTGGGAGTTACACGTTGGCGGTGCTCGAACCGCATCAAGACACTGCCGGATTGGATGCGCTCCGCAAACGATCGACGGGGATTCTGTCAGGCGACCGTCCCACATCGGCCGCCCACAACATCGAGCCGACGGCATCGCGGCATCGCCGACGGAGCGTCTGGATGGAGCGTCTGCGCCACACGATCAAAGCGGTGGACGCGGCACGCAAGCGGATACGATGTGCGACCGCATGGGCCACCGCCCGTGCGCTGAGGTACACCGGCGCAGGACGGTGGACGGGGCGACTTGTCCAACGGGGAAGCGCCCGGCTCGATCGATGCGGCCCGTGCGTCGATCGGCTTTTGCAGGCCGCTGGCCAGGCGTGCACCCTCGTCGCGCCGCGTTGGCTGTGGCGCGGCCTCGCCTGGTACGCCGTACCGCGCCTGGTGGCCACCGTGCTGTTCGGGCCGTCGGGCGTATCGCAGCGCTCCCTGGCGCTCTTGGCCGCCGCGCTGGCCCTCCTACAGCTTTTGGCCGGCAGCACCGGCGCGGCCGCCGGTGCGCTGTGCCGCAGACACCTGCCAGGACGAATGCGACCGGTACGCCGCATCCCATCCTCGCCGTTGTTGCTCGCAGCCGCCGCGCTGCTGGCGTCGACCGATCTGCTCGCGCAACCGATGCACTGGGCGCGCATCCTACCGCACCGTGCCCTGCCGCCGTTCTCCATCACGATACGCCTGCCGTCACCCTGCGCCGGCGACCTGCTGGATCGGCTGCCGACCGCCGACGTTGCTGCAGCATCCCAAATCGCGCTCATCGCCCTGCATGCCACGCAGTGGCTTTGTTGGTACGGCCTGTACGGCCTGCTCATGCTGCTCGGCGTGTGTTGGGCCACGCATCGTACGCCGTGAGAGCTGCCCATGGCTTGTCCTATCTACTCTCCGCAAAGCAGTCGGGGTGGTTGTGCCACCTACCCTCTCGTGAGCCGTAGCCCTTTGCCTCGTCCATGCAACCGCCTCACCCCTGGCGTGACTCGGCATGCACGGCACCCGCGCGCTGCTCGATGGGGTGGGAGACGCGCGCGCGGCGTTTGCATCGGTCGGTGTGGAGGAGGCGGTCTGTGTGTGTGAGAGAGAGAGAGGTCGCATCGTGGACGAATTGGAACGGTCGGGGTGGGCGTGTTGTGGCCGCCGCTGCATGATGGGGTCGCCGTCAGCGGCGTTTGTGGGCAGAGCGGCGGCCGTTTCGGCAGTGCGGCGGCCGGCGGCAGTTTGTCGATGCGCAAAGGATGAGACAGAGGGCTGGGCGGGGAATTCAGGGGTGTGTGTGGCAGGACAAGGGTTGCGGTTGAACTCCAGTGTCCGTCTGTGCCGCTTTCGCTGTAGCGTCTCGTCGGCGCGCCTGAATGGGTTCGGTCGGTCGCGTGTGGAGATGGTCGACGACGCCGGGCGCTGCGCCGGGACGGTCGCGACCACCGATGCAGCGACGGCTCGGGCGGCTGCTTTCGCATCCCGCTCGCTACGCAAGAAAGGCGTTCCACTGTCAGCAGCACTGGAACACCTGGAGGGTGTGGATCGTAAGCACTACCTCCACGACCTGGGCGCTTTCAACGAGTATCTGTTGGTGTTGGGGCAGTGTCGCGGTTTTGCCGAAGCAGCCGCGCTGTACACCTGGGCCACGGGCAGCAGTCACGTCAACGCCACGCCACCGTCCGCTTCGACGGCCTACCCGACCCTGCGTCCCGATTTGTGTACGTTGAACACCCTATTGCGCGTGCTGGCCAGCACCACCCCTGCTGCCGCCCGTGCCCCGACGTTCAGCACGGCGCAGCGACTCTCCTATGCCGAGCGCCTGCTGCAGGCCATGTCGGAGTATGGCTGGCAGCCGGATTCGTTCTCGCTGTCGGCGCTGACGCGCATCGGCACCCAGGCCAACGAGCCGTGGTTGGCGCTGCGGGTGCTATCGGCCATGGCGGACCGCATGCGGGCCGATCCGAATGAACGCTGTCTGGACACCGTATCCTACACAGCGGTCATCTCCTGTGTGGCCAAGTCGTTGCGCCCGTTGCAGGGCAGCCCGGTGCCGCCGTCAGCCGGCGGCAAGTACGTGGCCGTCGGCGCACCGTTCGATGGTTTGGCGTTGGTGCAGGCTCTGGCGCGCGAAATGCAGCAGCTGGGCGTGCCGCGGAATGTGCGCACGTTCTCCGCGCTGGTGGACGTGTGCCTGCAGGTGGGCACTCGTCCCGCCGAAGAACTGGCCTTCCGCTGGTTCGAGGAGATGCTCCTATCGCGGTTGGCGCCGGACGAGCTGCTACTCAGCCGGCTGATGCTGTGTGCTGCACAGGTCGGCGATGCTCCACGCGCGCTGGAGCTGTTGCAGTTTGCCCGACGACGAATGCGGGTGAATCGAGGCATCTGGACACACGCCATCGATGCGTGCGTCCGCGGCGGTATGTTGGACGATGCGTATCGCCTGTGTGAGGAGATGCGCCGCCGCGACGACGCGTCGGCAAGCACGCCGGCTTCGGACGCGGCGTCGACGCCGACCGTCGCCCCCAACGGGTATGCGTATGCCACCCTGCTGCCGGCGCTGGCGCGCGCCAACCAGATGCCGCTGGTGCGCCAACTGCTGGAGGAGATGGCGGCGCGGCGCGGCGCCTCCGGCCACCCGCGCACCGCGCGCGTGACCGCCACCAGTGTGGGCTCGGAGGCGCTGGCCAGCATTCTCTACCACTGCGGCAACTGGCGCGACGAGCCGACCATCCGGCTGGTGCGCGAGCGCCGCGACCATCCGCGGTACCCGCTGTACAACACCGCAGTGATGAACGCGCTGATGGACGCGTATCGTCGTTGCGGCCGCCCGGACGAGGCGGTGGCGTTGTATGAGGAGATGCGACGGTGTGGCGTGCCGCGCGACACCGTCACCTACAACGCCCTGCTCAGTGCGTACGCGGACGCCGGGGCGTATCGGCCGGAGGTGTGGGAGCGCCTGTGGCAGGACGGCCACAGCGTTGGATTGTCGGCGAGGCGGCGGCCGGATCTGACTTCGTGTCTGGCGCTGTTGCGCGCCGCCGGGACGCTGACGCAGGTGACCGACGCGATGCAGCGGTTCGTGGACGCCGGCATTCCGTTATGGCCGGAGGCGAGCGCGGCGCCCCCGTCATCGACCATCACCATTGGCGGCATCGAGGCCGCGCTGGCGCATCCGCGACTGCATCGCCTGCTGGCGCACAAGCTGGGCGCGATACTGGCGACGACTGGAGCGGATGTGAGGGCGGATGCTTCCGAGGGCGGCGATGGAGACGCGGATATCGCCGACGCCTCCATCCCGGACTTGGATCTGTTCGACCGTGTGGCCGATCTGGCGCTGCGCCACGTCCTGCTCGGCGTGGACGCGCAAGTGGAGGCGTATCTGTTCACGCGCTTTGCCGCTGCCGTGCTGCAGCGCCATCGCCACCGCGCGGCCCGGCGCCGCGTCGACGAGGCGTCCGGCAACGACTTTGACACTTGCGAGGCGCACCCACAGCTGTGGCGATTGTGGCGAAGCGCACCGCGCCTCACCGCCTGCTATAACGCGATGATCTACACGGTGGCCATGACCAGTACCGACATCGAGGCCGCGTTGGCGTTGTGGCAGGAGATGCGGCGCGCCGACCACGCCGCCAGCGCACCCGATGCAGTGACCTACTCGGCGCTGGCGAGCGCGCTGCTGCGCTCCGAACACCAGCACGAACTGGGAACGAAGACGGCGATGTCGCCGCGGACGCAAGAGCAGACGGCGCTGTTGCAGGCCATCACCGAGCTGCTGCCCCATCTGGACACCACCACCCGCCGCAAACTGGAGCGCAAGGCACAGCGGCTGTCGCGGGTGCGCCCGACGTGCCGAGACCGCTGAGGTGTCGGTCGGTAAGCGTACCGCGTATCGCACCGGGAAACGCTCGATTCATCGTTGTTGTCGTTGTCGTACACTTTTACCTACCCGGGCGCTCGCGCCCACACATCAGTGAACTCCTATGCGCATGCCGTGGTCCACGGTGCTCGAGGCCATGTCGTGCACGGCGTCCAGCACGCCCTTGACGCCGCCCTCCACGTCGGCCAGCGCGCGCTGCAGAAACCGCTCCACGTTCTCTTTGTACTCCTCGGGGTGGAACTTGAAGTGCGCCACGTGCTGACTGCACTCCCACATCTTGTGGTACACTTCCAGCCCGCGCCGTCGCTGCGCCTCAATATACTGTCGGACGCTCTGGTCCAGATCTTTCACCACGTTGTCATCGCGGCTGTAGAGGTAGAGCTGCGGCACCGACGGTAACTGCACGTGCTGCAAGGCGCTCTCCGCCCGGCGGTATCCCTCCTGCACCCGCAGCAACCGAAACGCGCCCTCGGCGAGCGCGTTCCACACCCGCAGCCCGACTTTGGGACACGCGGCGTGCAGGCCGCTGGCCATGGCGCTGGCGCGCATATGGCCCGGGCCAGAGTCGAAGATGACCGCGCGAATCTGCTTGCGCACCTTGTCCACCATCTCCTCGGTCACGTTGTGACCGTGGTGCATGGCGTCGAGCATGTAGCCGTAGATGCCGGTGCCGATGGAGAACGAGTGCACTACCACGGGCCGGCTGGCGGGTATCTCGTCGATCATCCGCATCAGCCGTATGGCCTGCTTGCGACAGAACACCGGCAGCATGGCGGTGTGCACTCCGTTGAAGAAGAGCACCACATCATACCCGTGGGCGCGATACCATTCGGCGTACTTGGAGAGCTGGCGGTTGCCGGCGCCCAGCCACGACAACAGGATCACCACCGGCCGTTGCGAGTCCCCCACAAACGCCGCCGTATCCGCCAGCGCCGACGGTAGTCGTTGGCGCAGTGCCTCCGGTTCCGGACCGCTGCCGCTGGCGCCGAGATGACCGGCTATGGCCAGCGACGCCATCTGCGGTAATCGCTGCAGCTGCTGCTGGCGCTGCTGTTCTAGCCACAGGCGCACGTGCACAATGCACGCCGCCGGCGCTACCACCGGCAGATTGGAGCGGAACGGGTCGCGCCGCCCCTCGGGCTCTTCATCGTCTTCATGGTTACCCCTATGGCCACCGCCGCCGCCACCACCACCACCACCACCGTTGTGCTTCCTACCGCAGCCGCCGCCCGGGCTTTCTCCCGCGCCCGGCGCCACGTCGTCATCCTTGCGACCGGGTCCTTCACAGAGCCAATGCGGCGTCACCAACCCGTCGCCTGCGGGCAGAACGACGGCGTTGCGCCCAGTAACCGCCACCTCACCCATACGCAGGCGAACAACCCCAGCCGGTGCTCGTCTCGACAACGTCTGAGGGTGCCCCACACCCACGGGTGTCGAGGCCGCCGCTGGCCGCCGCCGCCATCGTGTTGGGTCGCGACCCCGACCGAGCCCCGGCACCACGAACGCCGGATCATTCCGCATTCGTGCAGAGTGATCAACTCAGCAGCGTTTTGGCCACACGCGCCCACCTAGCCGCGCATCGCCACCACCGTAGCCGCGGTGACCGTCGACCGTTCACTCCGTCGACTTGAACGCCCATCGGCAACCGAAACGCGCCGAGTCCATCGGGAGGCGCGCGCCTCGCGCGCCCTTCGCCCTTGCACCTCGCAGGTGGATTCCCTTAGGAGGGCGGAGGGAACGGACCTTCCCGATAAGGGAAACAGGGAATGGCCCTCTAGAATCTTCCGGAGTTTTATGGAACATCGCGAGGCCGTCCCGCGAACCGGAGAACCGCGCACCGCGGCGCTACCGACAACGTGCCGTGCCGCATGAGTGGCTTGCTGAGACATCCGGCAACGTCACTGCCCTTTACATGCGCGATACAACCAGAGGCATCTCACTTGTCCTCCGCCACCGACTCTCCTTCCCGTCGCGCAGCCTGTCGGCCACCCACAAAGTGCAGGTTCCGCAACACCCGGTTCCGTCGGCGGCGCTCCTCTCGGTCCCGATTGCTGCTGTGAGCATCCAACCGGCGATCGCCGACGGCCGTCTCCTCCTCCACATCCAATGCCACCGATTCCGGTCCGTCGTTGACGGTGCGCATCATCTCCACCTCAATGCTGCCGCGCATCAGCAGCCGGTGCACCACCACGGGACGGCGGGCGCCCATACGATGCGCCCGACTGATGATCTGCGTCTCGTGCGCCGCATCCCATACCGGCTCCATGATCACCACGCGCGACACACAGCTCAAATCGTGTCCAAGGGCACCGCGGTCGTCCATCAGCAGGATCCACTTGTCCGCATCGCTGCGGAACGACTCCATGCGCCGCTCGTTCTCCTCGCGGGAGGCACGCGCGCTCACCAACTCCAAGTTGTAACCGCGCTCGAACAGGTGATAGTAGAGGACGTCAAAGTGATGCGCAAAATTGGAGTACACGATCACTTTGGGGCGCTGCCACGGCCCGCCCAGGCCGGAGCACGCCTCGTCCTCCTCGTCGTCGGCGGTCGGCTGCGTGGCCCACCGCTCCAGCAGCTGCAGCAGATACGCCACCTTGGTGGTCATGCGCTTGTCCCAGCTTGGATGCCACGCGTGCTGCGTGTACCCCGGTTGTATCTCGATCAGATCCACAGGTTCGTTGCGGCGGCCTAGCGTGTACCGATGACTGCACACCGGACAGGCGTACCGACTGGCAGCAGTGCAGTCGGTGCACAGCACGTGCACGCACGGCGTCACAAGGGGCATGAAGGCGCCCCGTCGCCCGCACCGCTCACACGCGTGGTCGCTCGCCGCGGCCGGCGCCCGCATCGCTTCCTCGATCAGCCGCAGACGCGCTTCCGTGCCGCGCGTGCTCGCATCCGGTGCGCCCGGCGTCGTCCGGTTCTCGTTGCCGGATCGCGCTGCGAACGCCGCGAGTGCCCGCAGCAGCTCATGCAAATCCTCCTCGACGACCTCCAGGCGGATGTGCCCGGTCACGCAGCACGCCAAGCGCAGATTGCGTAGCGCCGCCTGCGCTAAGCCGCGGTTGCCCGGGTGTAGCAGCGACTCGCGATGCGTCTCGTCGAAAAAGTCCGCCAGCAGCAGGTTGCGGTGCACGACCGACACCAGCTCGTTGTATGCCGCGGCCTCCTCCTCGCTGAAATCCACCACATCATCGTGCACGATCAGCCGCGGGATGCTCGCCACCTCCTCCTTGCTGGAACGCATCATCATGTGCTGCAGCGTCTGTCGCAAGGCGTGCAGGCCCTCTTCCCCCAGCCGCCGCTCCACCGGTCGCTGCACACACTGCAAGAATGCGCGCCGCGTGGACGCAAACGGCTCGAGATGCAAAAACGTCAGCAGCGGCTGCAGATGTTGCAGCTCCGACGCCGAAGTGGCTCGCGACGGCGTCGGCGTGCCGGTCATGATCCAGCGACGCTCCGCCGACAGCGCCTGACACGCTTGCTGCACGTTGGTCACCGACAACGAGCCGATGGTGTGCCCCTCGTCGATGATGATGCGCAGCCAGTGGATCCGATTCAACAAGCACCGGCCGCTCATGATATCCGCATGGCACTGCCGCAACACTTGCAACGACAACAGCACGATGTCGTAATGGAACGCCATCTCCCAGGCGCAGCGCGGGCGGCGTCGAAACACCGTGCAGCGCAGTTGGACACGCGGCTCCACGTGCTGTTCGATCTGTTGCCGCCAGTGCGTGATCAAATTGTCCGGCAGGATCACCAAAGTGGCTGCGCTGCAGTAGCGCACCTCGTGCCGGAAGACATTCTCAGTGGCGATGCTACTTGCATTCGATGCTAGTGATCGCGACGTGCTCGGCGAGCTCGCCGCCAGCGCTCGCCGCGGCCGCTTCACCGGCGGCGATGCGGTGAACTGCGACGCGTCGTCGGTCCAAGTCTGGCGCCGCGATTCCGATGCCTTTGTCGGCGTGCCCAGCACCGCCTCGGTCGCGGTGTTGATGCCGACACCATCGGTCACATCACGGCGCGCCGAGGCAGTGAGGCCGCAGGACTCCCACTGCTCCCGCGCACACGTCGGCGACACCACGTAGAACGGCCGCGGCTGCGCCAGCGGCCACAAGCCCGCGTCGTACGCACCATCCGCAAACGGGCGGTCGGATAGCAGCGAGCTCTGTAGATCGCGCTCCGCGCTTGCCGGACTGCACAACATTAGCAGCGTCGAGTACCGGCTGCGATACTGCAGCACGCGTTGGCGCATCTGCGTCCAACACTCGGCCGACGCCAAGCGGCACTCTTCGCTGAAACGCTCCTCCACCGAAGCAAGGTCCCCGCGAATAGCCTGCAGTATGGCCAAAAATCCCGGTGCCTTGCCCGACGGCCGCGCCCGCTCCAGAATGTGCTGAGCGACGACCTCTTGCTCTTCTAGAAAACGCCGCACAAACCGCTTCATGAACCGGCAATAATCGTACCAGTTGATGCCACGGTAACACACTTGTTCCGCGGGCACCGGCCACGCGGGCAGCGTGTCCTTGGTGACCAGAATCAATGCCAACGCGGTCACCGTCTTGCCCAGACCCGGCTCGTCGCAGAAGAGGCCGCCGCGAGCGTCGTAATAGAAGCGCTGCCGATCGTCCACGGTATCGTGCAGCCAATTGTAGAACAGCCGCTCTCCTAGCGGCGACGACAGCGGATCCTCCCACAAGTACCGCTGACACTCACCTAACGTGTCGCGAGCGGCCGGCGCGTGTCGCTCCCGCTGCAACATCCACTGCAGCGCGCACACTTGGTGCTCGTTGAGCTGCAGGCGCAAACCGGGGGCGATGCTGGCGCCCAGGTGCTGCATATAGCGGCAGGTGTGGGAGAGACTGCAGCTGGTGGTGCTATCCAGCAGGGCCAGAGCCCGCGACAGCACCTCAACAGGCAGCGCCAGGAGCGAGCCGGGCGGCGGCGGGCACTTGGCCAGGCGCTCCACCAGGAGCGCCGCCTCGCGCTCTTGCCGCGCCAAAAACGCGTCCACTCGAGACGGAATGCTGCGCATGACCCTCCCAAGGCGGAATTGCGAGCAAGCCTCGTCGTCACCGATGGCGCGCGCATCGCACGAGCGGCAGCCGAACACCCCGCAGCTGCGCACCGCGGGCACCCACTGCCACTCTGCAGGCGCCGGCCATGGTCTCAGCAGATGCCGCGCCAACCATCGCAACGCTGCGCGGCACTTGGGAGAACGCGACCGGTCTCTCGACCATCGCACCAGGTCCAGACCGCGGTCACCGGCGCAGAAGGCCACCGCTCCCACCAGACCGTCTCGCCCGTCCACCCGATATACCGTGACCAACGTCACGACAACGTGTAGTACTCGCGACAGCCGCGCTACGTGCTGCCCCGCCTCTCCCGCCCACGGACATCCAGCGGAAAGAGTTGCCGAGCCCTTCCAGCGGTGCTGGCCGGGCCCGGCAGCCGGCGAGTCGGCGTCGCTAGCATCGTGGCCGTGGCCGCAGTCGGCCGGACACGGCGCCCAAAGGAGTAAGGTGCCCAGTCGAGCCTCTCGCTCTCCGACGGAGAGCTCCCCGATGTCTGCGGCACCAGCACTCGCCCTCGCCACAGTGCTCATTCGGCCCCGTTGCCGGTGCAAGCCGGGTGCCTGACGGCTCGCAAAACACCGCCCATTCGCTCCGGTGCAGGCAGGCGCAACGCACGAGATGCGTTCGCGGCCGTCGTCCCCAAAACGGTCTGGCGGACGCGACACACGGGATTGCGTGGCTGGTGGTGCGATCGTAGCGCGCTGAGTGAGAAAGCGTGCTCTTCGAATACAGGGAATAGGAAGATTGTGATGGTGGAGGACTCATTCGGGGGTCGCAACCGTGGGCGTGTCGCCGTTCCGACGTTGTTCGTGTCCGCCGGGCTGGGGCGCGTGTCCCTATGGCGAACCCGGCCGGCGTCGGCGACGCGGGGGCGTCCAGTCGGAGGGGCTCTGCGGGTAGGATGGACTGCTTGCGTAGATCGCCCAGGAACGGCCGGTGATTTGGACTCGAAGCGCTCTCATCGGGGCAGCGCGTACGGGTGCTGTGGGAGCGACTTGCGCCGGCCGCCGCGCGTCCACCGCGGCGGCGAGTGGACGACCGCCCGTGGCGAGTCGGGTGTCGGCGGCGCTGGCAGTGGATCGCACGGTCGATACGGCGGTGGCGGTGGTGGTGATGGTGATGGTGACGATGGCGACGTCGACCCAGAGCTGGGCGCGGTGTTGCGGCGAGAGTCGCGCCCGCTGTCCTCGCTCCCGAGGGATGTGCGCATCGCTGTGGAAGCCGGCACTGTGACTGCAGCCGAGCTGGCACGAGTGTTTGTGGTGGAGCGGATATTCATCATAGGCGCTCTGGCCCGCGCCTTTCCAGCGCTGCGCAACCGGCTGGTGGCCAATCCGCGTTTTCTCACCATCATGGCGGTAGAGCTGGTGCTGGGCGTGGTGTCCAAGACGGCTGCCGAGGTGCGACAACGCGGCTCACAATTTTGGAAGGAGTTTGATTTCTACCTATCGGACATTGCGTTGGAGGTGGTAGGCGACTTTGCACTGGTGTGGTTGCTCTCGCCCAGTCTGACACTGGCTCCGACGCTGTTGGCCAACCGGGCGGCGGTATCGCCGGGCACTCGACTCTCCGGCGTGTTGGCAGCTCTGCCCAAGTTTGCGCTGCAAGAGGGCGCGTCCTTCACCGCCATGCAGCGAGCGGGGAATTTGGCGCTGAAAGGCGCTCAGTTCGGGCTGATCGGCTTCGCGGCGTCGATGCTGGGGCACTCACTGACCAAGACGCTGGTGAAGCTGCGACAGACGCTGAACCCCAACGAGCCGCCGCCAGCCGTTCAGTTGGCACCGACGCTGACCAATTCGTTGGTGTGGGGCAGCTTCATGGCCTGCTCGAGCAACGTGCGCTACCAGCTGGTGAATGCCTTGGAGGCGCGCCTCTTCGAGCCGCTGTTGCGCTCCATCAACCCGTTGTGGATGGCGATAGCGTCGTTCTTCTTGCGTTTCGGTAACACCTACGTGGGCGGAATGCACTGGATCCGCTGGGCGCGCCAAGCCGGCATCCAGTGAAGGCCGAGCGAGACGGAGGCGGTTGGGGTGTTGCACAGGAACCAGGTCGGCGCGCGGTTGCTGTACTGGAGACGGTGATGGAGGGAATGGCTTGTTCAGACAGCCGCGTGCCCACGATTGCGACACACGGTGACGACACTGCTCGGACGCGTTACATAAATAGTGATCCCTGGAGGGCGACGAGAATGGCCCGGATTATGCGCTCTGCCGGCCGCCGTTTGCCGCATCGTCGAGTAGCGGCGTTCTGCGGATCTGGTTGCGAACAAGTTGCCGCCCGCTCGTCCGTCCCCTGGATGCACACACTTCATCCTATTTGTCTCATTTCTGTCGATCGATCATCGGCCCGGCGCGCCAGACGCCGCCGCGGTCCGACGGGCGACCCGCTCGCGCTTCGCTTCTACGCGGGACAAGTCGCTCCAGTACGGATCCCGGCACTCGCGGTTGACGGCGATCTCTCCCGAAAATGTCGCACCGCAAGTTTGAAGCGCCGCGACACGGGTCGCTCGGTTTCCTGCCCCGCGGGCGGGCGAAGCGGCATCGCGGCCGGGTGCGTTCGTGGCCCAAGGATCCGGGGCCGTCCGCGCCGCCGCATCTGACGGCGTTCCCCGTGGTCAAGGCGGGCTCGACGCACGTGACGCGGCAGATCGATCGCCCTGGCAGCAAGTCGCACAAGAAGGAGGTGGCGGAGTGCGTGACCATCCTGGAGGCGCCGCCGGTGGTGGCGTGCGGCGTGATCGGGTACACAGAGACGCCGCGCGGGCTGCGGCCCATCGCAACTGTGTTTGCAGAGCACCTGAGCGACGAGGTCAAGCGCCGCTTCTACAAGAACTGGTACAAGTCGAAGAAGAAGGCGTTCTCCAAGTATGTCATTCGCAAGTACTCCAACGGTGAGTACAAGCAGGATCTGGAGCGGATCCGCAAGCACTGCCACGTGGTGCGGCTGATCGTGCACACGCAACAGCGCAAGTTTCGCCTGCGTCAGAAAAAGGCACATATTCTGGAGGTGCAGATCAACGGCGGCAGCGTGGCCGATAAGGTGGACTTCGCCGAGCGCCTCTTCGAGAAGACCGTCTCGTTGCGCGAGGTGTTCGCCGAGGACGAAATGGTGGACGCTATCGGCGTCACCAAAGGCAAGGGCTTCGCCGGCGTCGTAGCGCGCTACGGTGTGCGCCGCCTGCCGCGCAAGACGCATCGCGGCCTGCGACGGGTGGCGTGCATCGGCGCTTGGCACCCGGCGCGCGTGCAGTTCAGCGTACCGCGTGCCGGTCAGATGGGCTACCACCACCGCACCCAGATGAACCTCAAGGTGTACCGAATCGGCAAGGGCGGCGACCCGAAATCGGCCACCACTGAATACGATCTGACGGAGAAGAGTATCACCCCGCTGGGCGGTTTCCCGCATTACGGCGTCGTCCGCGAGGACTGGGTCATGTTGCGCGGAGCGGTGCAGGGGCCCCGGAAGCGGCCCATCGTCCTGCGCAAGTCGCTCTTCCCGGTGACCAGCCGCAAGGCGCAGGAGAAGACCGAACTCAAGTTTATCGATACCTCGAGCAAGTGGGGCCACGGCCGCTTCCAAACCACCGCCGAGAAGGCGCGTTACATGGGCACCATGAAAAAGTCGGCGATGCAGCCGTGAGCCACCGCCGAGTGTTCGGTCGACGCGTAAAAGGGTGTTCAGGTGAGATGGCTGTCAGTGTCGCGAGGGCCCGAGTGCGTCCGCCGCTGCCACCGGTTCATCGGTTCGGCGACATCGCCCCGTCATCTCCTCTTTCTATGCTTTCACTCTGCGCGCTTGGCCGGGCGATTATACATCCATATGCCCGACAGTAACACCACCAGGCCCAGCACCACCGCCGGCGAGAAGCGACTGCGTGCCAGAATCGGCAGCGGCAGACAGAACGCCAACGTCGTCAGCGGCACCGCCACCATCGACACCACCGTGGCGTCCAGCGCCGAGGCGATCTTGAGCAGGCGCAAGCCGGTGATGTTGAAGCCGAGGTTGAAGGCCACATACAGAATGGCCAACCAGGGCATGTAGATACCGGTTTTGCCGATGAAAGCGCTCAGCGCTCCGCCCAAATACTCGTGCAAGTTGGAGCTGCGGGCCATGTGCAGCGCCAGCGCCGTCGACAACGGCAAGGCAACAATCGTAACCGCCAGCTGCATCAGACTGGAGAACGTGTTCACGATGAACAGATCGAGTTCGATGCCGCTGCGCTTGAACACCCGCTCTTTGAGCACCGAGGCGGTCGCCGCAAAGGCGTACGACAGGCTGAACACCGCCGACATGCCCCATATGCGCAAGCCGCCGGTTTCGTGCGCCAGCTGCGATGCGGTCTGCGGGAAGATGGAGATCACCACGCCGAGCACCACCAGCAGCAGCCCCGACACCTGCCGCATCGAATATCGCCGACCGAGCAGAAAGTACGACGCCATGGCAATAAACACCAGTACCGACTGGCTCAGCACACTCAGCAGCGCGCCCGGCAGCGTCGCCGCTGCGTACATACCCAGCACAAAGGTGGTCGCCTCCAGCGAACCGATCACCGCGAACACCCCCAGGTGGGACAGCGCCCAGCGCAACTGCCCCTCACCCACAATACCTGCGCGTCGGCGCGCCGCCAGCGTCGTGCCATACGCCGCCACGTACATGAACGTCACGAACAGCGACAAGAAGAACGTGTACCGATGCATCGGCACCAGGCTCATACGGTACACCACTCGGTTCACGATCGAGAGCACCACATACGCCACCGAGGTCAGCAACACCTGCGGATGCTTCAAAGTGCCCGATTCCAGCTGCCCCTGCCTATCGCCGCCATCGCCTCCACTGGCACTCGCTGCCGTCCGACAGTGCAACACCCGTCGCCCGGGCAGCCGCGGCCAAGAAGACGCCCTCCGGACGACCGGCCGCCGCCATGCAACGCCAGGTGCATCCCTCCAGACGCTCGCCTGCGGTGATGAGCATCGACTGGCCAACTCTCTGCACCCCTCCGTTCTACTGCCCCTCCATGAAGCGCTCGTGAAAGTGAATGCGCAGGCCATCGAGTCGTCACAGTGAGCGACGCGTAGATGCGAGGCGGCCGGCCGGACCGACGCGGCATCGCCCGAGCGCGGGCTGGACGCTTGCCGCGCACGCGTCCCGACGGAGAGACCGGTTTCTTGCGAGCCGAGCGTACCGCTTGCCAGAAGACAGCATGTCCTGTTGGCTCTCTTGGCGTGCCCTGGGAGTCTCCTCCATGCTGCCGAAAACACAGGGTGCGGCGTTCATCCACACAGCGTTGGGTGGGTCGTGGTGGTTGTCGCGCGGAGCGGCGTCGGCGAGCACGCGCAGCTGCGGGTGCGGGGCCGACGGGCGTTGGCGTTGCGGCCGGACGTCGCTGGTACGGGGAGTGAGCGTGCGCATGACTCAAGGGGGAAGTTTCTCGTCGGCGGCAAATGCCGGTGGCAGTGCGAGCGACGAGTCGGACGCCGACTTTCGGACGGTGCGCAAGGCGCCGCCGTCGGCGACAAGTATGGACGCGGTGTTGGAGCGCATCAAAAAGGACGTGGCCGCGCACAAGGTGGTGCTGTACATGAAGGGCGAGCCGAAAGCGCCGCTGTGCGGTTTCAGCTACAAGGCGGTGGTGATATTGAACTCGGCCGGCGTGCCTTACAAGACGTTTAACGTGCTGGCCGACCCGGCGCTCCGGGAGGGCATCAAAAAGTTCAGCCAGTGGCCGACGATACCGCAGCTCTTCATCGATGGCGAGTTCGTCGGTGGCAGCGACATTATGGAGAAGATGCACGAGTCGGGCGAGCTGACCAAGTTGTTCGCCGATGCCGGTCTGTGAGCCCGAAAAGCAGTGTGGAGTCCCCTCGTGGACGCGTAAACGAACGGGTTGCATGGGGCATACCGTCGGCATGGCAGATCGCTGCAGATCCGTCCGCTCAAAAGTAGTGGGAGGTCTCTTCGTGGACGCGTAGAATGACGTCGCTGATAAGGCTGGCACAGGACACAATGCGCAGCTGTGGAAAGCGCTTGTGCTCCGGCACCGGCACCGTGTCGGTGACGATCACCTCCTCGAGCAGGCCGCTGGACAGACGCTCGATGGCAGGCCCGCTGAATACGCCGTGCGTGGCCAGAGCGATCACTCTGGCGGCGCCGCGTTCTCGCAGCAGTTCCGCAGCGACGGTGATGGTGCTGGCGGTGTCGATGAGGTCATCGACAATGACCGCGGTGCGTCCCTCGACGTCGCCCACCAAATTCACCACCTCGGCCGAGGTGCGGTTCGGGCGCCGCTTATCGACGATGGCCAGCGGTGCGTCTTGCAAGTCCTTGGCGTAGGCGCGGGCGCGAGCAACACCGCCAGTGTCGGGCGAGACCACCACCAACTCATTAAACGACGCATACTGCGATTTGACGTACGCCGTGAGCACCGGCAAGGCGTAGATGTGCTCGACGGGAATGTCGAAAAAGCCGCACGACTGTGGTGAGTGGATCTCCACCAAGATCACCCGGTCCGCGCCGCTCTCGCAGATCAGGTTCGACACCAGCTTGGAGGTGAGCGCCTCCCGACGTTTGTGATCCGGGTCGATGATGCGGTCGGCACGGGCATAACCGTAGTACGGCAGCACCGCGATGATCTGTGATGCGTGCGCCCGCCGGCAGGCGTCGACCATCAGCAACAGCTCCATCAGGTGCTCGTTCACCGGATCACAAGTAGACTGCACCACGAACACGTTGCAGCCCCGCACGCTGTTGACTATGCGTATGTACCGCTCGCCGTCGGCAAACTGGCGGCATATAACTTCGTCGGGCGCCTCATTGCCCAGCAGCTGGGAGACGCGCTCGGTAAGCGCCGCGTTCGACGAGCCTGAGTAAACTTTGAGCCGACGCGACACCAGAGACAACACATTTCCAGTCGCCTCTGACGGCTGCTCCTCGCCTTGAATCATGTTCAGTTTCGGTTGGCGCGGACGTCGGCCGCGCTGCAGCGCAGCTGGCGGCCTCGGCGCTCTGCAAAGCGCTGCTGAGGGAGCGCCCGCTGAGAGTATCCGGTGCCCAGTGCTGTGCACATAGGCGACCATACCGCTTGTCGCTTTAGATTCCTGCTATTTTTTCTAGCATTTCTCTTCGCCTCGCTGCCGGCTGCGATGGGTGTCGTCGGCCAGACCGCTGACGCGAAGAGACGCGGCACGTGCACGAATACGTCGGGCAAGGGTTCAGAAGCCAGTTTTTCCGGGGACGACAAAAGCAGGTCCTTCAGGAATGCACGCGAGCGTGCCCAGGGATGTCGTCTCGAGTGTGATGCACAGCCGACGGAACGACCGAAGCGACAGCTTACGCGAGCCTTTCCCTTGACAAGAACGGGTCGCTCGCTGAACGCGGCGGGCGCGTTGGGTTTCGGTGCGTTTGCACAGCGCTGGTGCGGCGACCAGCAGGGCATCTGCACTGAGGGCACGACGAAGAAGAATGCTCGATCCGCCTGTGCGGTACTTGGCGGCATATCTCGTGCCACTCACGGTGGTCGCCAGTTACTACGGTCGCGTCTGGGTGACGACCTTTTTTCCGCTCATCTTCGCCTTTGGTTGCATGCCGTTGGTGGACGCCGTCGTCGGCGTCGACGATCACAGCCCCACCGAGGAGGAGGTGAAGAGGAATACCAGGCGCTTTGCGTACCGGTTGATCCTCTACTTATGGCCACTGGTTCAATGGACGGCGCTGCTCTGGGCTGCGCAGGTAACGCGCACCCCACGACTAGGCGGTGTGGAGTTCGTGGGGCTGGCACTCTCCATCGGGCTTTTGGGGGCACAAGGCGTGAACGTCGGCCACGAGCTGTTTCACAAGCGCAGCGAGTTTGAGCAGTATCTAGGGAAAGCGTTGCTGGTGAGCGTGTGCTATGGACACTTTTTTATTGAGCACGTGCACGGACATCACAAGCGCGTGGGCACGCCGGCAGACCCGGCCACCGCCCGCTTGGGCGAGTCGTTTTATCGATTCTTGCCGAGGACGCTGATCGGCTCTTACCGGAGCGCCTGGCGTCTGGAGCATGACCGACTCCGGCGAAACGGTCTCGCGGTGTGGGGCGTGCACAACCAAATGTTGTGGTTTGCGCTTTTGCCGTTGCTAGAGATGACCGCATTCTACGTCTTAAGCGGACCGCGAGCGTGCGCACTCTTTCTTCTGCAGAGCGTCACTGCCATCGTGCTGTTGGAGATGGTCAACTACATTGAGCACTACGGACTAGAACGGCGAGCTATGGGCGCAAGACCGAACGGTGAACTCGTGTACGAAGCCGTCAGCTCGAAGCACAGCTGGAACGCTGCACATCGCATTACCAACTATATGCTGTTCAAACTGCAACGGCATCCCGACCATCACAAACACGTCTTGCATCCGTATCATGTGCTTCGCAGCGACAAGGAGAGCCCGCAGTTGCCGTCCAGTTATCCGGCCATGGTGTTACTGCTGCTGATACCTCCGGCATGGAAGCGCGTGATGGACGCGCGTTTGCGGCGCTATGTCGCTGGCGCGTGAGGAGTGCTCCGTGAAAAACTGAAAAATGTCTCTGAAAAGAATTGTGATCCTGGCGTAATTTCTGGCAGCGGTTTTGATTTTCGCGCTGGAGAACTGTGCCGCGGCGGTTTTCCGGTTTCGAGGTGCGCGTCAGTCCTCGCAGCCGATGTCTGATTTCACCCGTGAGACGACCCCGCCGCTCCCGTCGGCTTCTATCACCAACGACGTGGAGAGTTGGGCGGCGGGCCGCGTGTCCGAACTGCGCAAAGTTGTGCTTAGCGGCCAAGCGGCCGAGCTGTTCGCGTCGCCCGAGCTCGTCGCAGCGGTCGAGGCGGACCGTGCAATCCGAGAGCTGGAACTGAAGCGAGCACTGCCGTTGCGGCGGGAACAGGCCAGCTGTGCAGAGCGGGCGCGCAAAGCACACCAGCGCTTGATGGAGTGCGAGTGGCGCGCTTTGGAGTGCCAGTGGAACGTGGACACCTTGGTCGCCAAAATGGAGCGTTTGCAGCGGTGCCTCCGGTTTATCGAGAACGACTGGACTGAGGAGAACGCGTAGCCTCCGCGATTTGAACTATCGAGAGGGGCTCATTGAAGAGGGCAGCATTGGGCAGGGCGGGCGATCCGAGCTCACCGTGGAAGCGGGTAGTCTCGGGGAGCGACGCCTTGCGTAGCGCCATGGCGCGAACGTGAGGAGCGGCAAGCGGCGCGATAAGCTCCTGCTCTCCACCATCCTGATCTCCTAGCTTGGCCATGATTTGTCCTCTTCAGACTGTGCCATGCCATGCAGGAAGCGTCTCCTCGTGCTGCCCGACATCCCGATCTTTTGACCGCGTTCGTTTCACACGCTTGACGTTGGCGCGCCAAACTTTCCGGCGTGGCGGTCGGCGGTGTCTACGTCTTTCTTGCCTCAGCATTTTCACGTCGCCCGCCTCCGAGAAAGTAAGCACCTGTCATCCTCTCCCTCAGCAGGCCCATGTCACTCCGCCAGGCGTTTTTCGACCGTGCCTGGCAGGTTCTTTACCGCCTGGAGCATGAGCAGGAGCTGTACGCTACGCAGGTGTCGTGGCAGCCGTACAATCCGGCCATGAGCGTGCGGCGTGACCTGATCACGGGCGCGGCCGTGTTCGTGGGGCTGTCGCTGCTGCGGTACCTGCTGGAGCAGTTTTTTTTGCAACCGTTGGCGTTCCGTTACTTGGGCGGCAAGAAGAGCGCCTTGCGACGGAGCAAGAAGATCGCTGAGAACAGCTTCTACGCCCTCTTCTACGTATGCAGTCTCCTGAGCGGCCTTCTGGTGTACCGAGGTGAGGACTGGCGCATCAAATTCTTCGCTCCGTCCATCATGGAAGCGTTTTGGGAGTACTTGCCGCCGGTGCGCAACGTCTTCCGGTTGTACTATCTCTTTGAACTGGGGTACTACTGCTCGTGCATCCTTTTCTTGTTCAGGCACGACACCCGCAGGCGAGACTTTCCGGAGATGATCACGCACCATCTGGCGACGGTGGCGCTTATCGTCTTGTCGTATGCATGGGGCTGGATGCGACTGGGGCTGATTATTCTCATCATTCATGACGTGGCCGATGTGCTGCTCTACTCCGCCAAGGTGGTGCATTACTTCGGACTGGCGCCGCTGGACATGATGCTGTTCGGCCTTTTTGCCTTGGCCTTCTACGCGTCGCGTCTCTTCCTGTTTCCACGGATTATCCTCGCGGTGACGGTGGAGCCGTGGATTCTGGTGTCCCGGACGCCAGCGCGGATGCCCCAGTGGATCGCTCACTGGAATTTTTTCATAACTCAGCTGGTGGGGTTTGCGGTATTCCTGAACGTGCTGCTTTGTCTGCACTGCTTTTGGTTTGTGCTCATTCTGCGGATGGCCGTGCGGGAGATCACCCACCCGCGGAGCTATTCCGAGGGCGGCGCCGACATTCGTTCCGACGACGAGGACGATTCGTGAAGCGCATAGGTAGGGCAGTGCGCGCTTTTTGGGCAAAGCCGAGTTGTAAAATTATCGGAAGACTCGCACATGCGCCGAGGAGGGCGTCCCGTGCGGCAAGATGCCCATTTCGATGCCTGCCGGTGGTGACTCCGCCACGCCGATCTCCGGCCGTCGAGCGCGAATTCGCGGCCTCCGACGGCGCTCTGTGTGTCTGACCCGTGCTAAGCGACGTTGCCAACCGCACTCTTTTCTCTGCCCCTTTCTAGCGTTGCCACCATTTCAGCTAACCCGGTCTCTCGCTCCCATTGCGTTATGTTCGTGGCACCGCTGTGGAGGGGTGAATTGGCCCATCACCGCATCGGCTGCCCCACCGCGTGCCGCACCATTTCGCGGCCGGCCCGCCGATGGCTGGTGCGTCCGGGCGCTCTGCCTCTCTTGCGTGGGGCGTTGAAGTCGCCTAAACCGGCGTACAAGCTGTGGAGCTTTGCCACGCTCTCCAACGGCGAGTTTGTCGGTCACGAGGCGTACTTTCGCGGCGACGACGGCTCGCCCATCGAGCTACCCGAGTCGGCGGTGCCGCAGGAGTTCCGCGAGTGGAACGTGCGCGTTCACGGCTACGACGAGAACTACTCCGAGATACTCGACGGAACGCTGTTGCGGGCCAAGCGGCAGCTGATCGATCCCAAAGTGGGCTGTCAGGAGGATGCGGTGAGCGCGCAGCCGCACGAGCACACCGTCGAGTTGGGCCAAACGCGGGACAACTTTGCGCTGCCCAGCGGGTGTCTGACGGCGCTGCTCACAGCCGAGAAACGCACTGCACCCGTGCAGCGCCTACTGTTTTCCATTGTGTATCGCGATGAGCGCGAGCGACGACGCGTGCAGGTAGAGTTTGACGCGCATCTGGAGGACGACGCCAAACCGTTCGGCGACCAGATCATCATGCGCCGGGAGATGTACGACCAGCCTTACAATGGTGGCCAGCAACTGATCGGTTGCGGCGGCAAAGTGGAGAGCTTTGTGTCGTACCCGCGCAAGTTGTACTTGCCATCACCGGAGCGTACCGATATTCGCGAGCACAAGGGTGAGCTGTCGTTCGACGCGGTCACTCCCTACGACCCGGAGTTTACGGTGGAAATGGACCAGGTTCGTTGCGTCAGCCTGCCGGCGAATGCGGCCGTGCGCCGCTACCTCATGCCGAAGCGGGAGATCGTCGTGTACGAGACGGCGGTGCTGCTGGGCGAGACCGAGGCGCGCGGCCGCCTGAGTGTGACGTTGGCACGCCTGTACGACCGCTTCACCAACGCCTGCATCCTGCACAAACTGTACGTGGAGCACGATCCGCCGGTGCCCGACTCGAGCGGGTAGAGGGTGCCGGACGCTTTTACCGGCGGCGTTTTGCTTCAGAGCTTTACCGGTGACGCGCTCTCGTTAGAGCAGGCAGGCAATGACCCGATCCCATGCGTAAACGCCCACAAAGTCCAGCAGCAGAATGGCCACCACCCGAACGCGGAACGAGGTGCCCGGCATTGACACCAGCTGCAGCCAAGTATTCAGTTCTGGCGATACCTCCAGCGCTGCCGCCAACGCCGTGCCCGCGCAGATCAACAGCGCGTACAGGAGCAGTCGGTTTTGCCGCAGGCCGCGCATGAACGGCTCGCCCTTGTAGTTGGCCAGAAACACTGACGCCTGCTGCGTGGCGTACACCAAAAACACCACCGTGTTCAGGAGGTTGGGCTCGAACTTGCTGTGCTGCTGCGCCGAAAACTCCGGCGGCAGCGCCGCCTTGGCCAACTCCGCCGCCATCACCATGGTCGCGAGGTGGACGCCAAACTGGCCCAACAGCGACACAAACAGCCGCGGCGCGAACATCGACCGTGGCGGCCGCTGCACCGACAGCTTCTTCACCGGCGGCGCGTGCGATATCATGTACGAGGCGAACGCGCCCAGCATGCCCATGGCGGTCATCTGTTGATCGCCAAACTTGAGTCCATTCAGGTAGAGCACGCTGAGGATGTACGACGATATCAGACACTCCAGCGAGACGATCTGGTACATCTGCACCGTCATGACCAGTGTGCAGCGGCCTTGGCGAAGGATATCCACGCACGGAGCGATGCTCATGCGCCGCGAGGTGAACGGCGAGGCGATCGAGGCATCGCCCAAGCGCACCAGCGGCGCGTCTTCGTTGGAAGATGCGGCAGCGCGCTCCTGCGCACGCTCCATCTCCATGCGCAGGCGCTCCCATAACGAGGGCGGTTGTTGCGGTTGCGACGGTGCATCGTGGGCGGCTGGCGAACGATGGCGCCGCCGCAGTTCGCTCTTCGCGTCAACAGGCGCCGGCTGACCATCCGGCACTGGCGCCGGTGACCGTTTCGGTCCCGGCTGCAGCAACGCCACTCCGACGTGTGCCTGCTTCAGCGCACCCACATCGTTGGTGCCGTCGCCACACATGAGCACGTGCAGACCGAGATCCTTCAGACGCATCAACACAGCCTCTTTCTGCGAGGGCGTCATGCGCGCATACACCTGCAAGTGCCGCAGCAGCGCCACATGGGCGGGATCGGCAGCAAGCGCTGCCTCCAGCACCGTCCCACACACCGCCAGGTTGTGCTCCGACTCCAGCTGCGGTAGCTCCTGCACACGAAAAGGTCGCGCGTCGGCCGCATCGCCGGCGCCGTACCGCGTCGGCTTGACCCAGCAGAAACGCGTCGCTGCACCCGACGCCTCGCGCACCACCTCCAGAATCAGACCGGGCTTGCGACGCTGGCAGATACCGGTGGCTCGCGCCACGTAGTTGGCGGTGTGCACGCCATCGCCGGTGATCACCACCACGCGATAGCTCGCGTTGCGCAGCATTTTGACCGCCGGCCGCGAATCCGGCCGTGGCGGACACTGAAACGCCAGAAAGCCGGCGCACTCCAGCTCGCACTCTACGGCAGTGCGCGGCAGGCGCGTCAGCTCGCCCGGGCGCATGGCCGACGGGAACGTCTTGGTGGCCATGGCCAGCACCCGCATTCCCTGTAGCGACAAACGCTGGTAGATGCGGTCGTAGTGGGCGGGCACGTCGCGCAGCAGACGGCGCACGGCTTCCGGAGAGCCCTTGACCAGCGCGTAGCACTGTGGCGTGGTGGTGCTGTTGCTGCCTTCTACGACGGCGATGACGCTCATACGCTGCAGAGCCGCGACAAACGCGTGTCGCTGCACGATGCGAACACTGAGGCCCTGATGCGAGCCGCGACGACATACCGCGGTGTCGTTGGGCGAGTACGTCCACGGGCTGGCACTCAGCGCAGACACCTCCAGCGGGTCGCCAGCGGCCACTCCCTGCAGCCGCACCAGCGAGTGGCAGGCCGCCACCACCAGATTGGCCGGCAGCGGTGCCCGATCGGGCTCGACCAACTGGGCATCGCCGCCCGGCAAAGCCACCCCGGCAAACTGCATGGCGTCTGAGGTGAGTGTGCCAGTCTTGTCGAAGCAGCACACATCTACCGTGCCGGCCAGCGGGATACGAAACGGCTCGGTGCAGAAAATGCCCTGTTTGGCCAGCGCGCCCAGCGCCGACTGCACCGCTAGCGACAACTGCGATGGCAGATCCGGCGGCACGACCGAGGTGATGATCTGAATGCAGTGCAGCAACAGCTCGTAACGCGACCAGTTGCGGTCCTGCAGTCCGGTGCGCAGCACATAGCCGGAGGCGATCAGCGCAAACATCAACAGGAAGAGGATGCAGAGGAGGCTCTCCCGGTTGTTGGCGGTGAAGCTCTCGGTGGAGTGCATCATGGTCCGCATCAGCTTGCCTTGCGACGAACCGAAGCCGGTGCGCAAAACATAACCGACGCAGCCACCGTCCGGCGCCGATCGCAGCGACGGGTCGGCTAGCGCAGGCGCAGTGTGCTGCAAGAGGCTGGTGCCGCTGAACAGAACGTGTGGCTTGTCTGCACCCAGTGGTTCCAATGCCCGATCGCCGCCTGCGGGACCGCTTCCGACCTCCAGCGTCGCCGGCAGCGCGTCCTTGGTGAGCGGCACCGACTCCCCGGTCAGTACGGCCTCGTTCACAATGGCATTGCCAGCGAGCAACAGCGTATCGCACGGCACCACCGTCTCGCCCGATGTCGCCGTCAACGAGATCACATCGCCCGGCACCAACTCCTCCGAGCTGACGCGTTGCCACTTTCTCTCCCGATACACCAGCGTGTCCACCGGCCGAGCGCGCATACCCCGCAGCTCTCGCAGCATGCGCAGGCGCGTCCACACCACGGTGCCCTCGAACAGCAACAACATGCCCATTGTCGACAGCGAGTACTTCCACATCTCGTCCAGGCACCACAGCACCGTACAAAATATTTGAAACGCGAAGAACGGTGCCATGATCTGCTCTTTGTACAGCTCCCAAAAGCGCGGTGCCGGAATGTGCAGTCGGTTGAGGCCGTACCGCACGCGCCGCTCGGCCGCCTCCGCCGCCGACAGTCCGCCCTGCATCCAGGCGCGCCGATAGTGGGTCAATGACAGCTCGGCCGGGTACTTGAGCTTACGGAAGCAGCTGGCGTCCGCACTGTACTCGTAACGACGTTTCTGGAACTCGATAAAGCGCTCGCCGTCTTGCGACCGCTGTCGTTGCAGGGGCACGATCTCGGACGGCCCGTGATGCGGTCGCGGCACCACGAGCGCCTGCGTGGCCCGCTCCACCGAGCGCGCACGGCACAGCGTTACCCACGCCCGAAATCGCACCGACCAGTGCTCGCCCAGCCATGTGAGGACGTGCAGCGTTAGCAGCGCGCCCAGTGCCAGACCCAGCGCCAGCGGGCTCCAACCGAAGCGGCGGGCGGCCGCGACCAACGCCGCGTAACCTGGAGCGAACGGCCACACGTCCAGTCGCCCCAACCAGTCGCGCTCACGGTATAACACCAGATCGGTGATGGCCTTGCCATCCCACGCAGGCCGCATGTTGTGGGGCCTTGCGACGAGTTCGGTGATGCGCACAACTACCGACGAAGCGCGGCCACGCGGCCGAGACTATGCCGTGGCGCCGAACGGCGGTGGCCTGCGCGTTCGGGAGACGTTCCGGTGGTGCGAGACGGCGGGCCCACCTCGGCACTATGCCCAGTTTCCGGGAGACCGTGCGGGTAGCGGCACGAGTCAGTGAGTTTTTTGTGGTGCCAGGTGCTATCATGATTGCATTCTTCGCGTTGAGGAAGAAGGGAGAACCGCCGGGGGTGCGCGATGGGTTGGCGACGGAGCGCGGCCCAAAGGCGTGAAGAGGGCGGCGGTGCAACGGCCGACGAGGGACTTGCAGTCGTGGAGAGAGATGGGACTGTCTTCATTTCGACATTTGTAAGGCGCGGAAGAGTCGACGGCAACAGCTGCTGCGGTCGGCGGCGTGCGACGTGGTTACGAGGGATCGCGGCGGCCCTGGGACGGCGAGCTGCCACGAACGCGGCCCCTAGTTATACGCGTCGTGAATGACGTTCCACACGCCACCCACCCATCCGCACAGCTCACTGCACTTCACTTTAATATTCCACACTCATTCTATGCTCACACGGCCTCTTGGATATCCATGGTGAGGGGGAAGCGAAAGTCCTCGCTGGCGTCCATGCTCCAGCGGAACTTTTCCTGTAGCGTCTTTGGGAAGATCTTCTCGATGGGCACCTCATGCCGCTTGCACCACGCGACGGTGATGCGCGGGTCCAGGTAGTTGATTTTGGAGGTGCTGAGCGAGACGGTGGCCAGCGCGGTGCGCGTTTTGATGTCGGCCTTGAGTTTGCGGATCTTCTCCTCGGTCTGCGCGAATGCTCGCTGGATGGACTCTGCGCCCATGGAGCGCTCGTGGCGCTGCTTGGGCTGCAGGGCGGCTTCGCGGCGCAGTCGCTGCGCCTCCGCTGGCAGGGTGTCCGGCGGAATCACCGCCGTCGGCCGCCGCCATTGCACCACAATGACGCGGCCGCCGCCTTGGGCGCGAGAGCGTTCCAGCGCCTGTTTCAACTCCGCCACGTACTTTTTGGCGTCATCCAGCTGCTCGCGCAGTTTCTCCATGGTGGCGTCGTGCGTCTTGGGCAACGTGCGCTGATGATTGCACAGGATGGCCACGTCGCGGTTCGCCTCATTGTAAAACAGCAGACGGTGATGCACGTCCCGAGCAGACACGTTGCACTCGCTGAGCAGCCGGTCCAAAGTGTACGAGGCGTTGTACGTGCGAAACACTTTCGCCGACAGGCCCGGCATCAGCTGCTTCAAGTAGTCGTTCAGTTCGTCGACACGCAGCTCGTCGAATATCTGGTCGGTCGGCCGCCGACCGGCCACAAACTCCCGCAGACAACGGAACGCCCGCTCGTCCACCTGCACGCTGTTCTGGTACCGCATCGAGTCCTTGCCGAGGAAGTCAAAGTCTACGCGGTTCGGCGGCGTCAGCCGCACGTGCTCCACGCGCAACGAACAGCAGCCGACGGTGTCGGCCTCATCCTCGCCTTTCTCGTTGCCCACACGTAGCGCCAGCTTGTCGATCAGATACAGCGCCACCGAGCGTTGCCGCGCGTGGCGGTCGGCGCTGCCCAGGCCACGCACATACTCGGTGCGAATGCGTGAGATATGTCGACTCAGCTCCTGCGCTTTCTCGAATTTCTCGCGGTCGCTGACGGACTTGAAGTGCGATGCCGCATTCAACCACACGTACTTGCAGCCGTCGGTGATGGTGTCCTTCCAGAACGCCAACCAGGTGACGGTCTTATTGTGCACGATCTGGCCCCAGCGGTGTCCGGGAACGGGGCACTCGGGCACCGGCGCGTCCCGTCCCAGATTGAGGGTGATATCCTCGGGCATGATACGGCGCTTCACCTTGCCCATCAGCGGATGCTCGCCGCGACCCAGGAAGAGTCCGGGCGGCTCCACCCGAAAGTTGCCCACTTTCTCCTCGCGGCCGTCCACCATCGCCACGGTGTACTTGGCCACCCGCGCCGCCTCGGTCTCGCGCAACTCCTTGCGCTGGCTCGGCAACAGGCCTTGCTTCTCCGCTTTGAGGCGCTCCAAGTGCGCCTGAATGCGGCTAAAGTCGCACTTGCGGAGGTCGCGAATGCGCGACCGCAGCTCGGGCGTCATCGCCTTGCGAAAATCCTCGAAAAAGTTCCGCCGGAAAGTGTCCTTCTCCACATACGGTGTGCCCAGCTTGGTGGCATAAAAAGTGGCCATCTCCTCCACTTCCGCCGGCAGCACCACCTGCTCCCCGTCATACAAAAGCGGTTGATGATGCGGTAGGTACTCGGGCGGAAAGACTACACCGTGGTGAGAAAGCGTGTGCCATTTGATGGTGCCGTCCGATACGGCCTCCTGCTCCGTGCGCGGCGTCTCTCGCTGGCGGCGCCTCTTCCCTTTTTTTGGCTTGGCGGCCGGCGAGCGGGCGCGCAGCTTGGATGACGTCTTGACGGACGCGGGGCGTTTGACAGCCGCAGCCGCTAGCATCGCCAGTGGCACGTCATCCTCATCCGGCGCTAGCGGCGCTTCTTGCTTCATCTTCCGCGACGTGCCAGTTTCGCCAGCCGCGAGCGGGTCCGCCTTCAAGACTACTGCCCGCTCCGACCTTCGCTTCAAGCGCTTGCGTTTCCGCTCTGCTGCGGGCGCCTCGGGCGCTGATCTTAACAGAGCGGCCAGGGGCACGTCCTCGTCGATGGCGTCGATTCGGTAACCGTTAGCGAGCGGCGACGCCTCCTTCGCCCTTTTGAGTTTGTATCGTGGCTTGTGTTCCTCTTGCTGAGGCCTCGCTGCCGATGCACTCTCCTCGGTGGAATCGAACAACGGGCCGTCCGCAGTTCGCTTCCGCTCCAGTCGCTGTCGCGGAGGTTCCCGATGGGGCGCCTCCGAGCGGGATCCCACCAACGCCGCCAACGGCACGTCCTCCTCCTCCTCATCCGCATCAGGAGACGGAATAACTCGCTGTTCCAATATCATACCTCTCCCAATTGCGTCCGCTCCTACCGACACCCGCTCGCTCCGCTGTCCGCCCCGGAGGCAGCCACCTGCCGTGCCCGCGAGCGTTCGAAAACCCACCTCGGACTGGCGCACGAAACTCCCCGTCCGCCGCGCCGACGATCATCGACGTCGATCGCTGCGCGGCTGGCGTCAACACCTCCGCAATCGTCGCACAGCGGGGGACGACGTCCGCCTCCCACGCACACCTCGACGGCGACGTCATGTCGTCGTTAACCAGTTACAGCAGTGAGTCGAGTCAGGCAGACGGGGATCCGCTGGCGCAACGAGTACAGGCTGCGGTTTACCGCAGCGGTTGGGGCGGCCTCTCGCGACGCCGGGCGTGGCCGGCTGCCGCCGGGCTCACCGACGAGTGCACTGCGTTGGCGGAGGAGTGGCGATCGGCGGATGCAGATGGCGAGGCCCAACTGCTGGAGGCGTTTACTCGCTGTGCGCGACACATGGGCGAGGCCAACTGTGACGAGCTGGTGGGCGTGGTGTTGTCGTACGACTTTTTGCACGGCGAGCGATGCGACGAGCTGTTTCGGAGCTTTGCGATGAACTTGGTGACGTCCAATGCCCGATACGTGGAGCCGGTGCTGTTGGCACTGGTCCGGAAATTTCAGGTGGAGAGTGCTGCAGCGCTACGGGCGGTGCACGCGACGGTGGCGGCGGTGCTCGAGCTGTACCCATCGGCCACGGTCGCGTTGGAGCGTTGTGTGGAGCGAGTGTTTCCGCATAGCTCGCGCTCGGCCGGTGAGCTGGAGCGGCATGTGCGGGCGTGCTTGCAGACCCTGGAGTATGCGCCGCGGTGCACCGCATTCGTAGTGACGTGTGTGGTGTGGCGGTTGGTGGAGTTGGATTTGGAGGCGGTGCATGCCGCCAAGTCGGTCGGTTCGGAGGACGCTGACCTCTTTGAGATGGACCGTGAGCTGCGACCGATAGAGCCGGCAGCGGGTGAAGCCAATGTTGACATCGCCACGGAAGCGTTGCCAGCGGCCAAGCTCGACGCTTGTCTGGATCACTTTTTGGGCTACTGCGCTGCTTGTGAAATCGGCGCTCAAGAGACGGTGTGCGCTGCGCTCTTAGATGCGACCGAGCGACATCTACTGCCGACTCCCCGTACGCGGCACGTGCAGTTTGCGCTGCTGGTGTTTGTCGGGTCTGCCGAGGGCCGCCTCACCGAGGTGATGCTGCGGCGGCTCCTGTCGCTGCTGGCGGATCCGTTGGCGGCGCGATCGTCGCGCGTATCGGCGGCGCTGTACGGCTCGTCGCTGGTGGCCTCGAGTCGGGCGGTGAGCGCGGAGAGCGCCGCGCGATGGGTTACGGCGCTGGCCACATGGCTCCACTGGTATTTGGAGGGCGCATCCGCAGTCGGAAGTGACTGGCGGCAGGTGGCAGAGCAGCATCTGGTGTTTTACGCGGTCACCGGTGCGCTGGTGTATGCGATCGTATCGCGATGTGAGGACTTGACGCTCAGCGAGGCGGGCCGCGAGCGACTGCGGTCGCTGCGGCTGGCGCGGCTGCTTCGCTCGCCGATGGAACCGTTGCGGATGTTGCCAACGGCCTTGACGAGAGCGTTTGGCGCGACGCTGAGTGGCCGGCAGGTGCTGGATCTGAGCGATATGGAATCGACGGAAGCAGAAACGCTAGCGCTGGAACTCTTTTATCCGTTTGAGGAGTATTCGCTACCGTTATCGGTGAGGCACGTGCGACAACACCATCGGCAGATGGGAGGACAAGGTGATCCCGCTGATGAGATCGACACGTTGACGAGTCAGGAGGCGCGCGGAAGGCGCATCTCCTGGTACGGAATGGCGAACCGGGAACAGTCGTGGCTGGCGGGAATGCCCAGTTTCACGCCACCGGCCTACTTGTAAAGCGTCTTTGGGGGCGCGAATGGGGCAGGCGCCGTCAACGTGACGATGAGATCGTCACCGAGGCTGCCCTTGACTCGAAAACGCCCTAGCGCCATCCAGAGCGTCCGTAGGCACCCTCGTTTGTTCCCTGTTGGAGATGGCGACAATTTCCGGCCATCCCTTTCCACATCAATGGCTGCAATCGATCCGGGGAGGCGCAATTTCCGGACTTTCGGGCACCGTCCCGTCTGGATGTCGTTGAGGGCACGGCTTTCGGGTTCTGTTTTACTGCTCTTCTCACTGACAACCCTCTTTCGATTTTTACGGGCACACGAACGGCGTCAATCCTCGCTTGCAGCGCAACATGACCCCTCGAATAGAGGACGACGCGTTCCTCGCGGCATTTCTGGCGCCCCCGGCGTCGGCGCCCCCGGCGCGGGTATCCGCCTCCGGCAGCGGCACCTGTCCGACCACGGCGCAGGCGCAGACCACCGCGGGCGTGACCACCAGCGGCAACACCTGCCCAGCCTCCGGGGCGGGAACCGGCGGCGCCACCTGCTCGCAGCTCCCACCGGGCCTCATTACGCCGCCGTTGCAGGGCGCGCCGAACCGACACGGGGCGGCGTATTACCATGGCTACCACCACAGCCACCACTTGACCAGTTCCATCGCAGCACGTTTGAGCTCGCCGCTTCCGTCCGCACAGAGCTACTTTCAGCAGTGTCAGTGCCCGTACCTGTCGGCGCTGGAGCGCCTGCCACAAGGCTGGGAGACGTGGGCGCTGCAGTCCAACGCTAGCGCGGAAGAGGAGAACGTGGTGGGTTCGCGCCTCCTGGACCACTTTTTGGAGCAACTGGACGAGGGCAGTGCGAACGAGCGCGCGGCAAGTTCGTTTTGGCTGACCGGTAACGGGGACCTGGCCGGAGAGCCCGAGATGAGCGACGTGCGCATGGCGGACGTCGATGAACAGCAGGCGCGACAGGTGCCACTGGCGGACGTGGACTACGCCGGCGACCGGGGTTGGGCGGAGGCCTCGCCACCGATGACGTCGGAGACACCAGCACCGCCAGCAGCGACACGTTCGCGCTCGCCGGCGCGGAACGTGTCGCTGCTGGAGAGCGACTTGTCGACGGACGAAGCGTCGGATGCGTTTTACACCTACGAATCGGACGATCTGTACGAGAAGCCGTCGATGGAGGCGAACACGGCGTTATCGCCGGTGAGCGGGTCGTCGTCGTCGTACACCAGCGCGAAAGGGCGCCACGGTGCCGAGCGGGCGGCGCCGCAGGTGCCGAACGCGACGGCGGCCGCCGCCGCCGCCGCCAAACACTTGAGCATTCCCGACGACAAGGTGGCGTTCTATGTGGCGCTCACCTCGCCCAACATCTCCAAGGCACGCTACTTGGACATCATCTCCAAGATGAAGCGCAAAGGCGTCATCGACACCGGCAACCGCGACTGGGCCGCCAAGTTGGTGCAGGTGCGCGCGTCGCGGCCGGTGCCGCTGGTGTTGGCGCGCGCCATGACCGGTGAGCAGGCCGTGGCCTGTTCCGACCGCGCCGTCTTGGTAGCCAGCGCTCAAGAGAAGGACACCACCGGGCGCTCAGTGGTGACCGAGTGCGAGCAATTGGGCGCCTGCCGCACCGTGCCCACCGAATGGCTGGTGCCGGTCGACGGTGCGCGCCGCCTGAAGAGCATCTCGTTGGATCAGTTGCTGCCGAGTTTGGACCGCAAAATTCACCAGAGCAACAACGTGCTGCTGTTTGTGCTGTTGAAGGAGCGCGCGCGGATCAGTGAATAGAATACGGAGCGCTGGGGCGTTTAGCACACAGGGTCACTGACTTGCGCCGGGGGTGCAGGCGCCGGCTGGGGCGGTGCGGGCGGATGGCCGCGGGGCCGCCACCTCCGCCACCGCACAGCCGCTCTGTAAAACTGTAGCCATATCCTCTACGCCCGACGCTGCCGTGACCGCCATCCGCGGTTTCATGGCCGGGAACAGCAGCACCTCTTTGATATTGTTGTGGTCCGCGAGCAGCATCACCAGCCGGTCGATGCCGATGCCCCAGCCGGCGGTCGGCGGCAGGCCGTATTCGAGCGCCGTGCAAAAATCCTCGTCGGCCACCATCGCCTCCTCGTCTCCGGTGTCCGCATCCCGTTGCGAGCGGGTGAAGCGTTCCCGCTGCACCAGCGGGTCGTTCAGCTCGGTGTAGGCGTTGCACAACTCCTTGCCGCTCACGAACAGCTCGAAGCGCTCAGTGAGGCCCGGGCAGGCGCGATGCCACTTGGCCAGCGGACTCGACACCTCCGGGTGGTCGCACAGGAAGGTGGGCGAGATGCAGTGCGGCTCCACCAGCTCGCCCACCAGCTTGTCCAGCAGGCGCGCGGTGGTCAGCGGCGGATGGCACACCACGCCCAGCCGGGTGCACAGCTGCTGCAGCTGTCGCTGCGCGGCATCGCTGCTGAGCTCGTCGGCGGCCGGCAGTAGCGCCTGCGCCTCCGCGTCTAGCGCTTGGCGCAGCGCATCCAGCATCGACAGCCGACGGAACGGCGGGGTAAAGTCGATCTCCACCGTTCGCGCCTCGTCCTGCGATCCGTCCGGATGATACCGAACGACGTACCCGCCGGTCAGCTGCTTCACCATCGAGCTCAGCATCTCCTCGGTCAGCTGCATCAGGTCGTTGTAATCCAAGTACGCCGCGTAGAATTCGCAGGCGGTGAACTCGGGGTTGTGCGTCAAATCGATGCCCTCGTTGCGAAAATTGCGCCCCAGCTCGTACACCCGCTCCAGCCCGCCGATCACCAGCTGCTTCAGATACAGCTCCGGTGCGATGCGCATGAACATCTGAATGCCCAGCTCGTTGTGGTGTGTGACGAACGGTTTGGCGGTAGCACCGCCGGCCACGGTGTTCATCATGGGCGTCTCCACCTCCAGAAAGCCGCGCTCATCCAAGAAGCGCCGAATGAAGCGGATGACGTCGGCGCGCAGTTCGAACGTCGCCCGCACCGACGCGTTCATGATCAGATCGAGGTAGCGCTGGCGAAACCGCGTCTCCGGGTCGCTGAGCACCTGATGTGCCTTGGGCAGCATGTGCAGACACGAACTCAGCAGCACCGTCTCGGTGGCAAACAGGCTCAGTTCGCCCTTCTTGGTGCGGCCCGGATGGCCGCGCACGCCGGCGATATCGCCGCGTCGAAGCAACGCGTGGGTGTCGGCGAAGCGGTCGGTGGTGTCCAGCCGGGCGTCGGCCACCACCTGCACTTTCACGCCGTCGCCCACCAGATCGTAGAAGAAGAGACGCGCTCCAGATAGACGACGCGAGCGCACCCGGCCCGCCAGGCTCTCTACGTGCTGCTCGAGCCGCGCGCCGCTCTCCACGCCCGCATACTGCGAGACGAACGTCGGTATCGTGGTGCTGACGGCAAACTTGTGCGGGTACGGATCGTGGCCCTGTCGCCGGTACACCTCGATGGCTCGTAGGCGATGCGCGAAATATTGCTGAGACGTCATGTGCTCCTCGTCATCCTCGTCCGGGGCTGTCGCCGCCGGCGCCTCTGTCCGCTTGGCCGCCTGCTTGGCCTCCTTGGCCGCCGCCAACCGCTCCGCCTTTATCCGCCGCTTGATCTCGTTCTTGCTGAGCGCCTCCTCGACATCGCCGTTCGCCACTCGTGGTGGACCTTCTCCGGCCATGGCGGAGGAGTGCGCTTGCGTGAGACAGCTTTGGGCAGTGCAGTGGCGCCCGCCAGGCACCGGAGCAGAAAACCGCCCGTCCCCTGACCCGTCGGGTTCCATTCGCGCCGCGGACTGCCCACCGGGTGTCGGGCGGGATCGGCTCGGGGCGCGTATTCTGCGGCATGTTTACCTCCACCGGCCGTTACACTCCTCATACTCACCTCCATCACAGCACTGGGATGGCACAGCCGTCAGCGCGTGGGTCACTGCCGCCCCAGAGGACGCCCGAGTCGGGGTCGCGTCGGATGACTTGGCCACGCCCGAAAATGGCGCGGTGATGGCCGCGGACCTGGCGGCGGTGGATGACGTGGCCGGCGGCCGCCAAGGCGTCGGCAGTGGCATCGGAAATGCCCTCCTCGAGTGCCACGTTGGCGGTAGCCATGTGGACGGCATGGAAGGCGCCCGATTCAATACAGAACCGCGGCGCGTCCAGCGTCTCCTGCGGGTCCATATCCCACTCGAGCATATTCAGCACCACTTGCAGGTGGCCCTGCGGCTGCATCATGCCGCCCATGACGCCGAAGGCCGCGTACAGCTGGCCGGTGTCTGCGTGCGTAGCCAGCGCCGGTATCAGCGTGTGATACGGTCGTTTGCCCGGTCCGATGCAGTTGGGGCTGGACGGATCGAGCGAGAAGCCCAGGCCGCGATTCTGCAGCGAGAAGCCACAGCCGTTGGGCACGATGCCGCTGCCGAAACCGAGACAGGTCGAGTTGATGAAGGAACAGGCGTTGCCGTGCACATCCACCGCACAGAACTGCACCGTGTCCCGGCCGCCGATCGTCTCCGGTGCGGTGTGGCCACCACCGGGATCGTCGAGGGTCTGACCCGCCAGCATCCGCTTCCGGCAGTCGTCGATATACGCGTCGCTCAGCAGATAACACACTTCCGCGCAGGTCACCCCACCGCATACCGTACAGGCGTCAGGGCGCGCGGTGTGGTCGGCCACATGCATGGCGGCCACCGCGAACCCGATGCGCATGGCCCGAATCAGCACGTCCAAGTAGGCCGCGTTGTTGTGCGGCTCGCCGGCGGCAGCGTGCAGATCGACACCCTCCAGCACCCGCAGCGCGATGAGCACAGCCAGGCCGTGCGCCGGCGATGGCACTTCGTACACCCGCTTGCCGCGGTAATCGGCCCAGAGTGGTCTCACCACTTCGGATGTGTGCGCCTCCAAGTCGGTGGGCAGCATCGGCACCGCCGCCAGCCGCTCGCAGATCGCCGCGGCCACCGGCCCGCGGTAAAAGCCGTCCACGCCGTGTTGCGCCACAAGCCGCAGCGTGCGCGCCAGATCCGGGTTGCGGAACACTTCGCCCACCCGCGGCGCCCGCTCACCGTCCACCAGCAACGCGTGACCGCCAGGACTGGAGCGCAGCACCGCCTCGGCCCGTCGCCAGTGGTGCGCGGACACTGGACTGATCGGCGCGCCGCCTTCCGCCAACCGGATCGCCGTCTCCAGCACGCGTGCCCTGGCCGCCGCCGACGCCCCGCTCCCAAACCGCTCCACCGCGTCACACCAGGCGGCCGGCGCTCCGGGCACCGTCACCGCAAACGGGCTGGTCGGTTCCAGCGTGCTCACGCCCGCGGCTTGCAGTCGCTCCCGGGTCAGGTGCTGCGGCGCCCGCCCCACCCCGACGAGCGCCTCCACTTTCCCGGTCGCACCGTCCAGGAAGAGCCCCAACGCGTCGCCGCCGATGCCGGTGGAACACGGCTCGGTCACCGCCAACACCGCCGCCATGGCCACTGCGGCGTCCGCAGCCGTGCCACCCTCCCGCAACACTTGCGCGCCGGCCTGTGACGCCAGCGGCTGCGATGACGCACACATGCCGCCGGTCGACAGCACCACCGATCGCCGCGACTGGAAGCACAGATCGCTCATCCCACACACTCCGCAGTCAGTCGACGTGGAAGAGCGCACTGCGATCACCGCCGCGGCGGTACTGCCGCAACGTGTTGTGGCCCACCTGAGTGGTCAGTTCGTACGGGCGCACGTCCAGGTGCGCAAACCCGAGCACCTCCGGCGCGCGTGTGACGGTCTGCGCGGCCGGCGCTTGCATCACCACATCGACGGCCTCGCGCAGCACATCGCACGGGGTGTATCGCGGTGACGGGTTCACAAAGGGCAGACGCCGGCCGAACACCTTGGCGGCCAGTCGCGCTGCCGCTGTCGGCACGGACACCAAGTGGTTCTCGCGTTTGGTGGCATCGATGACGAACTCGACCACTTGGCGGCGCGTCAGGGTGGACGGGCCGGCGAGTTCGTAGGTGCGGCCGGCGGTGAGCTCCGGGTCGCGCACCGAGGCGGTGATGGCGCGCGCCACGTCGTCCACCCACACCGGTTGTACGCGCGCGGCGCCTTGCTTGATGAGCGGGTAGAACGGCCAGTGTTGCAGCATGTCGGCGATGCGGGTGAGGAAGCGGTCTTCGGGGCCGAATACATCCGCCGGCCGCATGATGGTGGCGGCCGGGAACGCCCGCCGCACCGCCTCCTCGCCGCGGCGTTTGGATTGCAGCCAGCGGTTGGCCAGCGCGTGCGGACTGGTGTTGTGCACGCCCAGCGCCGACACGTGGATGAGATGCGGCACGTTCTCCGCGGCGGCCGCACGGGCGATGCTCTCCGCCACGTTCACGTGCACATCCTCCAGGGTGTAGTAGCGGGTGTCAAACCACTTGCCGATCAGGTTGATGACCACGTTGGAGCCGGCCACGGCGCGCTGCAACGAGTGCATATTGCGTGCCTCTACCTCCACCGGATTGATCTGTCCCAGGTCGCCCATGGGTTTCAGGTGCCGATAGTCCAGCTCGTCGCCGCGCCAAGCCACAAAGACCGTGCTGCCCATGCGCCCCAGCCGATTGACCACGTAGCGACCGAGGAATCCGGTCGAGCCGAACACCGTGGCCACCACACCCGACACCGACGAGCGCCCGCCGGTGCCGTGAGCCACCAGCCGCGGATTCAGCAGCGGGACCGTCGCCGGTCGCATCTGGGTGGCCAGATGGCGATAAAAGGAGGTGATGCCAGAGTGTGCGGGCATGAGATTGTGATGAAGCGGTGAAACACGCGGAGGTAGAAGAGTGTGAAACGGTTGCAGCGCCCGTGGTGCAAAATGGGTCGGCGCGAATCGAACCGACGTCCACCCGTCCACCCAGTCGTCCCCGGCAACGATACTACCGATCCGCGCGCCTCCAAACGGTGGCCCGTCGCGCTAGGCGCCAGTGACTGCCTCTGTGATGGTATTTCGCCCTCTCGTCCTCGACGACAACCCTCAGGATTTGCCAGGGATCGTCGGCAGCACCTGGTGTGCCTCGGCAGCGAGACCGCAACCGAGAGAGTCGGTCGTGGACGCGCGCGCGCGGTGGCGCAGTGCGTGGAGCGGCGAGAAGGAGAGAGCCGCGGTGCATGATGGTGGGCGACGCTCACAAACACCCAAGATAAGCGCGCCATCGAAAGTGGGCACTTCTGGAGCGTCTCGCTGCCGAGTGTACATCATAATCCAGCACCCCGGGCACAACGCATTACGTGTTGGCCCTCCCGGAATGCAACCCCACGAGCTGGAGCGCCTACTTGGAGCGTTTATAGATCTTGTTGAGCAGAAACTCCAAGGCGCCCACCGGCATTTCCGGGCGCAGCTGCTCGATCTGCTGCTGCAGTGCCTGGTAGCTCTGTGTCTCGTACGCGGGAAACGCTTCGGGAATGCCCACTTCCCGGTAGAGCTGTTTCACGCGCTCGACGCAGTCGGCATCGCGACGCGCATAGTTGGCCGCCAGCACGGCGCGCTGTTCGTCGCTCATCCGCTTCAGTGCCTCCACCACGGGCCAGGTGCATTTGTTCTCCTCGATGTCGGTGCCGATCTTGCCGGTGACGGCCGGGTCGCCGAAACAGTCGAGATAGTCGTCTTGCGCTTGGAAGAACTTGCCCATCTCTACCAAGATCGCTTCGGCCTGGCGATAACGCTGCGGGTCGCGCTCGCCCGCCAGGCGCATGCCCAACGCCACCGGCAGGTAGAAACTGTACATGCAGGTCTTGAAGCGGTAGATGCGGTGCAGCGTCTCCTCGGTGAAGCGGCTCAGATCCACCTGGCCGCCCGCCTGACACGTCAGATCCAGCATCTGCCCCAGCTCGGTGTGGAAAGTGACCTCTTGAAAGATGTCCACCAGGTCCGCGTGCAACTCGGCGTCGTCCGCGCGCCCCCGAAAACGCTGTCGCAGCAGGCGGTAGATGTGCGCCTCCAGCAGCAATGCGTCGTTCACCGCATCCAACCCGATCTTGTCCAGCAAATAATAACAGGTGCGCCCCCGTCGCGTCTTGCTCCCGTCCATGATATCGTCGGCCACCAGAAAGAACGCCTGCAACCACTCGACGCACCAGCCGAGCCAGTAGGCGTCCTGTCGCTCCCGCGCACCCAACGCCTGCACACTGTGCGCACCGCGAAACGCCCGATAACACTCCACCACCGCCAACCCGCGGTTTAGCTTGCCGTGCGGCACGTTGTATTCCGCGCAGCGGCGCACCCGCGCGATCGCCTCCGGCGGCAACGCCAACCCCTGTGCACCCATCTCCGCCTCCAGCACGTCCACAATCTCTCCAAAAGTGTCCAGAAACTCCTGCCTCACCGACATGACTGTCGATCAGCTCGTGGCGCGCCGCACACCACCGAAAGTTGGCAACCGGGGTACTCGGTGTCCCGCTCCCGCACAGCAGAAGTCTCCTTCCCTGCAGCGCGCACGCGCCGCGTCCTCGATCGATCGATCGATTTCGCTGCAAGACGCCGCTGCTGGGCGGCGTGTCGGCTGCCGAGCCCGACGGGACGCGTCGTCAGAGGTGATCTCGGACGCGTCACGGAATCGGCCTCGGGGACGACGGCATGCTGTTTTTTGCGGGAGTGGCCTCATGGGATGTACGGACGTGCGGGCAGTGGGCGGGGACGCATCGGGCGAGTGAGGAACGGTGTGTGAGGCGGCGGGCGGTGTTGCCCGCGTGGTCGGTCGCTCGTCGAGGGCGGGGGCGGCGGGCGCGTCTGCTGGTGGCTACGGCGCCGACGCTGCCGACGGAAGCGTCATCACCGGAGCCGCGGCTGGATTATTCGGCGGTGAAGAACGTGGTACCGACGTTTCCGCTGGCGGCCATAATCGGGCAGGACCTGATCAAGACGGCGCTGTTGCTGGCGGCGGTGCATCCACGCGCCGGTGGGGTGCTCATCTCGGGGCGGCGAGGCACCGCCAAGTCGGTGGCGGCGCGGGCGTTGCACGATTTGCTGCCGCCTATTGAGGTGATGCGTGGCTCTTGGTGCAACGAGGCGCCGACGGCGGACACCCCCGAGGCCGACCGCACCGTGATCCCGACGCCGTTCGTGGAGATACCGCTGAACGCCACTGAGGACCGGCTGGTGGGCTCGGTCGATGTGGAGCAGTCGGTGCAACGCGGCGAGTCGGTGTTTCAAGCGGGGCTGCTGGCGCGTGCCCACCGCGGTGTGCTTTATATCGACGAACTCAACCTGTTGGACGAGAGCATCGCCAACCTGCTGCTGACGGTGGCCAGCGAAGGTGTGGTGAACATCGAGCGTGAAGGCGTCTCGGTGTCGTATCCCTGCGAGCCACTGCTTATCGCCACCTTCAATCCGGAGGAGGGTCCGGTGCGACCGCATCTGGCTGACCGCATCTCCATGGTGATATCGGCGGACGCCTACGAACTGAGTCTGGAGGAGCGCGTCGAGGCCGTCGACACCGTAATGCGATTCGCCGCCGACCCGGTGGGCTTTCGTGAACAGTACCGCGAGGCCGCCGACGATATGCGCCAGCGTATTGTGTTCGCGCGCGAGGAACGCAACGACGTGCAGATCGCCACGAAGCAGATCGCCTACCTGTGCCAAGAGGCCATGCGGGCGGATGTGCAGGGGCAGCGGGCGGAGATTTTCGCCGCCGAGCTGGCCAAGGCTTGCGCGGCACTGGAGGGCCGGACGCGCGTCGGCGAGCAGGACCTCAAGCTGGCGGTGCGGCTGGCGATTCTGCCGCGCGCCCGGGTGATGTCGCATCCACAGCCACCACAACCGCCGCAACAACAACAGCGCCCGCCGCCGCCGCCCAAGGCAGACGAGGATCAGCAGGATCAGGAACAGGAGGAGCAAGAGGAGCATGAGCAGGAGGAAGAGCAAGAGGAGGAGGTGCCCGAAGTTCCCGAGGAGTTTATGTTCGATCCCGAGGGCGTGCCCCTGGACGCGGACGTGCTCAAGATGATGGACAGCAAGCAGCGCAGCGGCACCAGCGGTGGTCGCGGCCTCATCTACTCCGAAGACCGCGGCCGCTACATCAAGGCCGTGTTGCCGCGCGGCAAGGTACAACGCGTGGCGGTGGACGCGACGCTGCGCGCGGCCGCGCCGTACCAGAAGTGGCGCCGCCAGCGACACCCCGACCAGCCGGACCGGAAGGTGTTCGTCGAAAAGTCCGACTTGCGGGCCAAGCGGCTCGCGCGCAAAGCGGGCGCGTTGATCGTGTTCACGGTGGACGCATCGGGCTCGATGGCGCTGAATCGCATGAGCTCGGCCAAGGGCGCCGCCATCCGCCTGCTGGCCGAGGCCTACAAGTCGCGCGACAAGATCGCCCTGATCACGTTCGGCGGCGACAAGGCCGACGTGCTGCTGCCGCCGACCAAGTCGGTGAGCCTCGCCGGACGCCGCCTGGAGACGATGCCGTGCGGCGGCGGATCGCCGTTGGCGCACGCGCTCACCCAGGCGGTGCGCGCCGGGGTGAACGCCATGAAGAGCGGCGACATCGGCAAAGTGATCATCGTGCTGATCACCGACGGGCGCGCCAACGTGCCGCTGGCCATGTCGCTCGGGGAACCGATGGACAAAAAGCCCACCAAAGAGGAGCTGAAGCAGGAGGTGCTGGACCTGGCCAAGCGCATCGGCAGCATACCCGGCTTGAGTCTGGTGGTGATCGACAGCGAGAACAAGTTTGTCAGCACCGGCCTGGCGCGCGAGGTCGCCCAAAACGCCCGCGGCGCCTACCATTACATCCCGCGCGCGACCGATGCCGCCGTGGCCGGGGTGGCGTCGGAGGCGATCCAAAACATCAAGTCGCTGTGAGGGAAAAGGGCATCGGCGCCCACCCTAAAACTGACCGCTCCTTACGCACGACGAACACAAGAGCGCGTTCGGCATCGCATGGCGCGCCCGCTCACGACAGTCCGAAACCGGTGTTCTGTCGGATGGCGTAGCGCAGTTTGTCGCGCATGGTCCGGCGGTCGGGGTACGGCGGCAGCTTCAGCAGGTTCATGCACGTGGAGGCGGTGGGCAGGCGCTCCAGATCCTCGCCCGCCTGATGGATGCACAACGGCGGATTCAGGTACCGGAATCCCAGCAGCGGCGCGCGCGACGAGCTGGTCACAAACTGCAGCAGGGCGGCGCGCTCCTCGTCGCTGAACTCGTCGTGCAGCACCGCCCAGAAATGCAGCACCGCCGCGGACGACTCGGTGTAGCCGCCCGAGTAGTTGACGTGCTGCCGCAGGTCGTCCACATCGATCCTGCCAGAAGTGTCGCCGGAGATGAGCTCGCGCAGTTCGCGCTCGTTGAACAGCCGTATCCACTGCGGCTGGATGACATCGTGCAGGCCGGCCAGGAACGCCTGCGTCTGCGCCTGAATCTGACGGTTCAGCCGATGGTCGGCCAGCCGCAACATGTACTCGAGGCGGTTGCGCTCGGTGACCGGTCGAGCGCTGCCGCCGGGCACCAGCTCGTGCTCCACCGCCTCGTCGAACTCGTTGTCCACCACGGTGAAGGTGAGGCCGAGGCCGGCCATCGTCGGCGCATCCGCGTGCTGCAGGTACTTCAAATTGCGGTATAGCGTCGGATCCAGCGACCGCATATCGTTCAGGTCGTTGCCGTGGCCGAGCAGCTTGCGCGCGAAGAACGAGGCGAACGGCAGGTCGACCAGCACCGAGTCGTACAGCGCCTTGCCCAGCACCCGCCCCAGGAACGTGAAGTGTTCCAGATGCTGCGCCGGGGCGATGAGCGCCGTCGACGGGTTCGGGAACAGCTCGCCGTTCTCGTTCGCCTTGAACAGACCGTAGTGCGACGGCGAGAACGCCATCTGCACCAGCTCGTGCATAAACTCCTTGAACACGCCGCCGCCGTCGATGCCCACCTCCTCGATGCCGTGCCCATCCACAAACCGGACGCGCACGTTCTCGCGCAGCCGCGCACCCAGCACGTTGAGTTCGGCCAGGGCGTCCTCGACGATAAACTCCCGCCGGATGGTGATCCAGATGCCGTTCATGCCGAAGAACGACAGACCGCCGCCCACTTGCTCCTTCTCCTGGGCGATGAGGCCGTGGAAGATGCGCACGCGCGCCACGAACGGCACCGTGAAGGGCGCGGCGCGCAGCAACGGCACGTCACCGCCAGCGCGCACTGCTTCGGCCACAAACGCCTCCAACGCGGTAGTCGGCAGCGGCACCGGCCAGAACGTGGCCGGATCGGTGGTGAACGGGCGCCGGGCGTCGCGCGCATGCAGCACCCGCAACAGCTCGCTGACGGCGTCCAGGTTGGGCGCGTCCGCAAACGCCGGATCCATGCGATGCGCGTGTGAGGTGGCGAGCGTCCGCGGAAACAGCGCTCGAAACACCCGCTGCTTGAAGTGGGCGCTGACGGCCACAGCCAGCTCCGTCTGCGGCGGCGCATAGAAATCGTCGTCGTCCATGATGCGCAACGCCAACAAATACATCCTGGCGAATACTCGCGACACGCCCACCGGACACGCCGGCCACGACGACACCAGTTGCCACAAGGCCGGCAGCACCGGCGCGCCGCGCCACAATGCCAGCGTGCGCACTACGAACGGCTCGGCGCCCTCGTGTCGTTGCAGCAGCGCCACCAGCGCGGCCAGCTCGTGGGCGTCGGGATCGGTGTTGCGCAGCGCTGCCAGCGCCAGCTCCCGTACATACGGCGCGTCGTTGCCGAGGCGGTGGCCCAGTTGCGCGTCGGGCCCGACCACGGCAGTGGCCGCCTCCGCCGCCAGCACGTAGCCGGGCGCCACCGGCAGCGCCAGCACATTGGACAGGAGGCGTCGCGTGGCAGCCGTCGAGCACTCCTGCGGCTTTTCCAAATACAGCAGCGCACTGTGCAGCAGTAGCGGCGCCATAGCCGCGGCTTCAGCGGGCGCCAGCGACGCCGACACACCCTCGACCGTCAGCAGGTGCTGCGCGAATTCCGCCGAGGCGCCACACTCCCGCAACAGCCGACACGCCACCGATGCAAACCACTCCGGTCGACACGCCAGCAGCGGATACGCCGACGCGCTCGCCAATGCCAGCACCCGACCGCTTGGCCAGGCGCCCTGCAATAGACCAAAGTCACCGAGCTTGATGGCGGCCAGCAGGATGCGCGACGCAGTGCCATCGGCGAACCGTCCCCACTGCTCCGCCTTCACCTCCCGGTAAGACCACAACGCCGCCCACAACGACCGCTCATCCTCCCCTGGCACGCCCTCCGTTGCCACCACGTACGCCAGGGCCCGCACCAGCCGCGCGGCCTGCTCGGCTGTCCACCGCCGTCGGGCGGTGCCCCGCGCCGCCAACGCCCGCGCCACCCACGCCACGCACTGCCGCCGAAACTGCCGCAAGTCGGTCACCGCCCGCCAGCACACCTGCACCCGCAACGCTGCCAGCTCGCGCGCGCGCTGCGCCGCCCGCTGCTGCCGTGCCTGTCGCGCCTGCTGCAGCAGCACCTCGGCCGAGTCGGACGTCCGCGAAGCCCCCCGCAGCGAGACCGACGAGTGCGGCTGCACCCCGAAGAGATGGAAAGCGGTCGATTTCTTGGAAGAAGAAGAAGACGCAAATGTGGCCATGAAGAGGAGGTGGTGCGATTCTCTCGGATAAACGTGTCCCGGTTGTTGATTCCAACACGATCCACACGGCACGCTCCGGAGACGGGTCGTCCGAAGCGAAAACACCCGGATGCCGTGGCGCTCGCGTCGGGTGGCGGAAACGTTCACGCGCGCGTGAGCGGCCTCGCGTGCTGCGGGGAGGCGGTCGGAGCGGAGGAGAACGCTGCGGCGGGGGTTCGAAATCCCAGGGGAGGGGGGACATTCAGGGCAGGTCATGGAGGGCGCGTTCGTGGCGGCCACCATTCGGTGTCCTGTAGGCAGTCGGAAGCATGGACAGCTGGCGGTGTGCTCGCGAGCGCGGTGGGCGCAACCCGGAGTGCGACGGTGGACGTCGTGGCGGCTGATGGCCGAGGACTCCCGCGCCAAAGACCCGAACTGGTCCAAGGCGATAGGCGTTGGAGAATCCTTGCACATGGAGCACCTGGGTGCGGTCAGCGATGTGAGCCGCGAGACGTGGAACGCGTTGGTGCGCGAGGAGGATCCGCCGTTTGTGGAGTACGATTTCCTGCGCTGTCTGGAGGATACTGGCTGCGCGGTGGCCTCGCGCGGCTGGCTTCCGCATCATCTGATGGTGCGGCGAGCGGAGGCGCGCGGCGAACTGGTGGCTGCGGTGCCGTGCTACATCAAGATGCACTCACTGGGTGAATTCGTGTTCGACCACGACTGGGCCGAGGTCGCCGAGCGGGCGGGTGTGCACTACTATCCCAAGTTGCTGTGCGGCGTGCCTTTCACCCCGGTCGCCGGTCGGCGCATACTCACTGGCCACGCCGATGCGGCTGCCCGCGAGGCGATTCTGGGGCAGGTGGCGCGACACCTGGAGCGACTGGTGCGCACGCCTGGCCGCGGTCTCAGCTCGGTGCACGTCAACTTTTTGGAGGCCGACGAAGTGGACGCGTTTACGCGGCACGCGGCATTCTTCGAGCGACGCGGTGTACAGTATCACTTTCAGAACGACGGCCGTCGCTTTCGCACCTTTGACGAGTTTCTGGCGGCGTTCCCGTCCAAGAAACGCATACAGATCCGGCGCGAGCGACGGGCGGTGCGTGAGGAGCAGGATGTACAGATCGAGGTGGTGCGCGGCGATGAGGCGGCGGCGCCGCTGTACGATACCATGTTTGACATCTACAAGAGCACGGTGGACAAGTTCTGGTTCGGAAGACAGTACCTGAACCGGCAGTTCTTCCAGTGGTTGCGCGACCGCGCCCCGCCGGCGTTCCAGCGCCACCTGTGCTTTGTGGTGGCGCGGGATGCGCGCGGCGAGGTGATCGCCGGCACGGTGAACTTTTTCAAGGCCGGCCGCTTCTTCGGACGCTATTGGGGTGCGCTGCCGGGCACCGCGGGCGAGAATATGCGCTTTCTGCACTTTGAGGTGTGCTATTACGCCGCCGTGGAACATTGCATCACCTGCGGCGGCACTCGCATGGAGCCGGGTGCCGGTGGAGGGGAATTTAAGTGCGCACGTGGGTTCGATGCGGTAGTCACTCGCTCTGTGCACCTGCTGGGTGACCCGCGGCTGCACCAGGTGCTCAAGATGTATACGGAGCAGGAGCGCGAGTACGTCAGCAGTTGTGTGGACGAGTTGGCGGAAAGTTCGTACCTCAAGTCGAGGAACGGATCGGGCGCATGACGGAGAGAATGTTGCATACGCAGCGGGCGATGCAGTGTGCCGGGAGCGACGTGAGTGATACGAGACGGAACGCATAGGGCAAGTGCAATGGCCACCGTCGTTGCAACTGTGTTTGTGTGAGTGATTGTGGCCGTCTTTCTTTTCTTGGCGAACCGGTACTCGTCGAGTCCACAGCGTTCGAAACGTTCGGCTTCCTCCTCCCCCGGGAATGCTGCGTGCAGCGCGCGCTCGCCGCGCCTCCGCCGCGACCGCTCGTTCCGCGATCGAGTGGTCGCTCGTCCGATGCCGCGCGGACCCGCTTTTCGGTCCTGGGACGATTCTCCCCATCGCTCCCTGTTCCCCTCCACCACCCTTGCGTCGCTCCCGCGTGGTCTGGTGGTGATCATCTCGAGCGCATCACGCTTCCCACACTCGCTCCATCCCTCATCGCCTCTCCCCCTCTTTCAGACGGTACTGCGAGGGCGTTCGCGGTAGCGCACCGCCGGAGGTCACCGCTGCGAACCCGCCACGTAATCGTCGCCTACGAGCCGCCCTGTAGCATCTCGGGGCTGCCTCGTGCATATCATCTCCCACGCTCTCTAGAGCGCACCTTCCCCACCCTCTCCAACACGTCATGGGCGGGTTCAGCTGGCTGGAGGAGGGCTGGCTGCGGCTGGCGACCTCGGTGTCGCCGTTCACGCTGCACACCCTGTTCACCTTTCTGATCCACGAGGTGGCCTACTGGGGGACGTATGTGCCGTACGCGCTGATGGATCGGTCGGCGTACTTTCGAAAGTGGAAGATACAAGAGCACACCTACGGTTACGGCAGCGGCAGCCGGCACGCCAAGCGGTTGCCCGGGCATGACCGCATGAAGATGTGGCGCTGCGTAGGGTATGTGGCTGCGAACCACCTGTTTCTGGTGCTGCCGCTGATACTGGTGACGCACCCGCTGTTTGAAATGTTGGGCACGACGCACAGCTTGCCGCTGCCGACGGTGTGGGAGTTTGGCACGCAGATCTTCTTCTGCCTGCTGGTGGAGGACGTGTTCTTCTACTTTGGACACCGATTGCTGCACACACCGTGGCTGTATCGACACGTGCACTCGGTACACCACCAGCACACCGCACCGTTCGGGGCGGCCGCCGAGTTTGCCCACCCGTTGGAGGTGGTCTTTCTGGGTTTGTCCACGGTGGCCGGCCCGATCATCGTCGGCCCGCACCTGTTCACCCTCTGGGGCTATCTGTTCTTGCGCTGTTGGCAGACGGTAGACTGCCACTCGGGCTACGACGGGCCTTGGTCGCTGAACCGCTGGGTTCCCATCTATGGCGGAGCGCGCCAGCACGACCACCACCACAAGACTTTCTCGGGCAACTACGCTTCGATTTTCTTACACATGGACTGGTTTTTCGGCACCGACTGGGCGTGGCGACAGTCGTCGGCGCGGCAACGGAGGCAGGGCGTACTGCAGACGGAGAAGGCAGCGGAGGGAGAGCAGCAGGTGCCAGTGTCGGGCAGTTGAGCGCGACAGCCAATATTTATGGATGGACCGTTCGAGCGATAGCCGACGACCCTGCCTACAAGCCGCAGAGCCTCCGGTGCACGCACCCGTTGGACGCCATCGCCCGCGCTACCCTCTCTCTCTTCACCCCTAATGGTCGCGCTCGGCCGGCAGCAGCACGCTGAGCCCATAACCGCCGAGCAGGGTGCCGAGCACCACGCCCAGCGACACAAAAGTGTTCACTTCGTAGCCCCAGTTGCTGGCACACAGCTTGGCGCCGATGAAACCCAGCACCGCAGCGAGCGACTGCTCCAGGAAGCGAAAGTTCTTCAGCGCATCCTCGACGACGAAGAACCAGCTGCGCAACCCGACAATCGCCATCATGTTCGATATGTACACTACCGACGGATCGCGGGAGATGCCCAGACACGCGGGGACCGAATCCAGCGCGAACACCACGTCGCTGAACTCGATACATAAAAGCACCAGGAAAAGTGGCGTGGCCGTCCATTTGCCATCCGAGTCGGCGGCGAAGAAGCGGCTGCCGCGGTACGTGCCGGATACTGGCCAGACGCGTTGCAACCAGCGCACCACCCAGAGCGATTCGGCGCGCTGCGCATCGTCGGCATCGACGTGGGCGCGCTCGGCGTCGGCGTCTTCACCACGCACGCTCGCGTACAGCAGACGACCGGCGGACGCCAACAACAACAGGCCAAACGCGAGCGTTACCGCCCGAAAGCGCTCCATCAGTGCCACGCCGGTGAACACAAACAGGCCGCGGAACACGCCCGCGCCCACAATGCCGTAGGCGAGTGCCTTTTCTTGGGCGATGCGCGGCACGCGAAAGTAACGAAACAACAGGATGAACACGAAGAGGTTGTCCACCGATAAGCTCTGCTCGACCAGATACGCCGTCACGTACTCGATGCCGCGTTCCGGGCCTCGCGCCACCACCATCACGGCACCTACGGCCAGTCCCAGTGCCACGTTGCGCACGGTGCGCTGCCAGTCCTTGCTCACATCGCGCTCCGGCAATACGCCGTTGCCGTCGCTGGCAGCCGTATTTTCGCCATCATCACGGCTCGTCAGCGGCAACTCGCTCGTCGGCCGTTTGGTCTCGGTCTCCAGACAGCCGTACAGCCCGCGGTAAAGTCGGCGCGTTGCCCTCGCCACCCGATGCGGTGGCGACCATCGCACCACTCCAGCGACCGCCGGCGCCGGCAGTTCGTGCCGCCCGCTCATCGCCCGCCGGCTCGCCGCGGTCCCCGTCGATGGACAGGCGTGGCGGGTGTGACGTGATATAACACAGTGCACGAAAGACACTGTTTTGCACTGCCCAGCTGCAGAGTGTTGCATCGCCAACACGGCCTCTTTCTCAGCACCTCACTCGTACCTGCGTCGTGCTCGTCGCGATGCCCTCACGACTTCACCCCGACCCGTCGCCGAGGAAACGCTGACCGGCCGCCGACAAGTGCAACGGTGCCGCAGCGGTTGAGGTGTCCGCTCCGATACCGCTTCGGGTGCACGGGATCGATGAGGACTACCTCTCGGTAGATATGGACCGGACGGAGGAGTTTGGCAAGGTGTGCGCGTTGTATCGAGCGTCTGGTGGTGAGAAACGGGTGCGGCGGGGGTGGTTGACACTGCCGAGGCCGGAGCGACGATCCGGCAGCGAAGGCGGCGCTCGCTTCCTGCAGGTGGCCCAGACAGCAGGGCTGGGTCTGCGGCGGTGGAGCGCGTTGTTGAGCGATGCAGATGAGTGGTTGACGGACGCGCGCAACTACGACTACAGCGAGCGGGAACGGGATGAGCTGGAGCGGGCGGGGCAGGAGCTGTTGGCCGGTTTACGGGACACCGCCGGCACGCTACGACACCTGGCGGAGGCCGCTGGAAGCGCGGAGGGCGGCGCACACGAGGCTGCCTTTCGGGCGGCGGTGACCGAGTGTATTGCCGGGCAGATTGAGCGTGCGAAGCGTCGTTTCGCGACGATGCAGCGACATCGTCTGGAGGGAATGTGGCGGGGCGACGGACGCCTACGCCGTGGGGTGAGGGAAGGTGGAGCTATGCAGAAAGCGCCGGTAGCACCGCTTGGGTTGAGACGAGGTGTGTCGGTTCCCGATGGGAGACCGGAACGGATGGCGACCGGCGCTGCTGCGGCGTCGCGTAGCGACGCCCTCCCTGTGGACGAGGCGCCTGGCGCATCCTCGCCGCCATATCAACAGCAGCAACAGATGGAACAAGCCTCGTCGGCATTGTGGAGTTTGGAGGACGAGTGGCGAGAGCGGGACGCGCAAACGCAGCGCCTCGAGCAGGGCATGGTGGAGCTGTCGCAGCTGCTGCAACAGTTTGCCCTGGAGATCGCCAAACAGGCCAACACGGTGGAGAGCGTGCACGACGAGGCGGTGCGCGCACACACGTACGTGCAGCGCGGCCACCGCGAACTGGAGCGGATACAACCCAGCGGTCAGACGTTCCAGTGGTTCGTGGTGGTGTTCCTGGTGGTGATGGCGCTGAGTTTGCTGCTGTTGGATGCCCGCAGGTGAGGGCAGGCAAATCGTCCTTCGTCACGCTTCCCTTTCCACCGTGTCATCGGTGGCCGGCTGGGCGGCGTCCGCCTCCTCCAGTACCACCAGCAGTTGGCGGCCGAGCGGCATGCTGGGATCGGTGAGCGACAGCAGATACTCCAGTCGGTCGGCAGCGCGCGATGGCAACTGCAGCTGGTCGGCCAGCCGTTTGGGCAGGTTGACCCGGGTGGCCTCTTGGAGGGCGGGCGGTGTGGCCATGTATAGTGGTCGGGAGTCGCTCACGATCGACGGCCGGCGGGCACGCAATTCCGCGTGCGCCGCTACCACCTCGAGCAGGTCATTCAGCGTGGCGGAGCGCGGCAAGCGGAGGCGCAAGGGCGCCGGACGCCCGCACACCGCGCAATCCGGTCGTCGCTCGTTGGCGAACGGGTACACGTACACACCGTGTGCGCCATTGTACGCCATCCAGTCGTTCAGCGGGCGTGCCAGGTGCGTGGCCAACTTGAGCACCTCCAACGCGCACGCCGAGCCGATCATCGCATTGGTGGACGCCACCGCTGGCACCACGCCGCGCAACACGCCCAGCGTGAGCGCGTAGGTGACGCCGCCGATACCGAACGCCTCTGCCCGCTCGACGGCGCGTTCGTACACCCACTGCACCTGTCCCGGGTCGTGCACGTCGAGCGGAGCGTCGCGACCGCGCTCGCTCTGCGGCCACAGCACCGCCGAGGCGTATTCAATGCAGTGCTCGGGCAGGCGCGGCGTGCTCGCCAGGGTACACAACGGGAAGGCGCGCGCCTCCATCGGGAACAGCGACAGCGTGCACTCGAAACAGGCGCTGAGGCGCGGCAGAATGACACGAGCCTGCCCCGCCAATCCCTCCGTGCCACCGTCCACCATCGGTATCACCGTGGACGGGTCGGGCGTCTCGGCGTCGTGCTCGCACTGCACCAGACTCACCAACGTGGCATTGAGCCAGCGGCGCGCCTCGATCGAATCGAGCCCGGCCACCACCACGTGAAACTGCCGATAAAACTCCGGCGTCAGCGTGGTCAAATCGACGTGGTGCGCCTGCACGCGACAACTCGGCACCCGCCGTTGCAGCGCCCGCGCAGCCACCTCCGCCTTGCTCTGCCCCATGTCCGGCTCGCGAAACAGAAACTGCCGGTTCAGGTTGCTCAGGTCGATGGTGTCCACGTCGACCACGTGCAATTGCGAGAAGCCACACATGGCCAGCGATTTGAGCATCTCACAGCCCAGCGCGCCCGCGCCCACCACCAACACGCGACACTCGTAGCGGATGAACTGTTTGACGCTGTCGTCGTCATCGGTTACGAAATCGGAGCCGGCAAACGGGCCACTGTGCCCCAAAAGACGATCCATCGCCGACCATTTCACAGCGAGCGTATCCATTTCGGGTAGTGCCGGTGCTGCCGTCGTTGTATTGTCCCGTCGGAATCCGTCGACCTTTCGTGTCGGGAAGACGCGGGGAGCCGGAGCGCGCCACCGCTCCGTCCCGCGGGCGGCATCGCGCCAGCGAACGCGCTGAACGTCTGGCGGGCGCGTTGGTGCTGTGCGCACGGCACGGCGTTGCCGACTGCCTCTCGACGCCAGGATCGTTGTTCACGCCCATGAATCCCCAGATCCGAAACTTGCTGTTGGCGTTGGTGTTGTACAAATGGGCTGGTAGGCTGGACCCGCAGGATGAGCGGGTGATCTTGGGCGCGCGCACCGCCTACCTGGCGTTTTTGGTGTTGGCGCTGGGCATCAACTACTTGTTACGGGCGCGGGTGCGGGCGGCGCGGGATGGGCGCGTGCTGCAGGTGCCGCGTAAGCCGACGATGGAGAATCCGCGTCCGGCGGCGGGGGAGACCGAGCAGGTGAGTGTGCAGCAGTACGACGAGTCGCTGTTGAAAGCGGCGCGGACGCAGCTGCTCGTGCAGACGGCGTTTCTGGCGTTTTTCCACTGGAAGATGGGCGCGATAACGCCGTTGGTGTTACAGGCGGTGATGGGGGTGTTTCGACAGTTTGACGATCCGCTGGTGAAGATTCACCTGTTGGGGCACGCGGCACGCGGACCGTTGGAGCGGCCGTTCAAGCCGGAGCCGAACCCACTGATGCAACTGCTGGGCGTCAACGAGGGGGCGATGCGGCGGACGCGTTCGGGAACGCCGACCGAGTCCGCAGCGCCTCAAGCGGGGGCTGCTGCCGGAACAGTCACGGAGTCGGCACCGGGCGGTGCCGAGACGGCTGTCGGCAGGCTGACGGCGGCCGCCAACGGCTGGTTGCGGCCGCCGCCCCCGCCAGCACCTGCGGCCGCCGACGACCTGGGCGAGGTGACCGACTCCAGTGCCGACGAGGCGGTAGCCCCGGACGACGACGACGACGACGACGAATACGAGGGCGATAAGGATGAACGGCCTGTGGCGGCGAAAGAGAAGCGGAATGTGCGAGTAGAACCGCCAGCCGAGGAGACGGAATGAGCGACCGGGGATGGAAAGCGATGGCGACGACAAGGCCACCAGCGTCTACTGGCCCTGATGGGCCTCTGCGCGCGCTCTCTCTCTCTTCTGGCAGTAAAGTCAATACACCCTAGAACTTTCTTGTCGCTGGGCATGCCTGCATCCACCACTCCGACGATGTCGACGCTCTGCGATGCTGCTCGCGAGGAGCGCAACACAGACGCCCGAGGATACGCTCGCGGGCTGTCGGGCGTCTTCTCATCTTCGGGTCGCTGAAACAGCCATCTTTCAACGAAGACACCGAGTAGACGTCCACCCTGGGTGATTGACCGTAACGTTGTCGTCGATGTAGCGCGTCGAGTGCGGAGCACCTCACTTTCTGCAAAGCAACGAGGGCGCAGAACCGCACCAGGCCGTCGCCCGTCGTAGGTACCCCTCCATGCCCACGGCGCCACTCCTCCAGCGGGCCGCAGCCTCCGAGGAAAAGGAGCACCAGGCGCCGCGGGTAATTGTCCACCTCGATCTAGACGCTTTTTATGCCCAGATCGAGAGCAAGCGTCTGGGGTTGTCGCCCCAGGTGCCGCTGTGCGTCATCCAGTGGAGTATGGTGCTGGCGGTGAACTATGCGGCCCGCCCGCACGGCGTGCGCCGCGGCCAGAGCGTGGAAGAGGTGCGACGGGCGTGTCTGCAGTGCGTCATCGTGCACGTGGACACGGTAGGCGCCGACGGCCGCTGCGTGCAATCGATGCCCTTGGAGGTGCCGGTCGATGGTCCCGGCGTCGGTGCAGGCGGCGGCGGCGACAACGGCAGCCGCACCCATTGCAAAGCGTCGCTGGAGCGGTACCGCATCGAATCGGAGAAGATCTTTGCTATTCTCACCGCCCACTGTGAGCGCGTGGAGCGCGCCTCCATCGACGAAGCCTATTTGGACCTGACCGGCGTGGTGGACGGGCTGGAGCAGGGCGCGCAATGGACCGCGCAATTGCGGCAACGCCTCCGGGACGCGTTGCAGTACACCAGCAGTGCCGGCATTGCCCACAACAAAATGCTCGCCAAGTTTGCCAGTGCCAAACACAAGCCCGACCGGCAGACGGTGGTCACGCCCGAGCAGGTGCCGCAACTGCTGGCGGACGCGCGGCTGGAGAAGATTCGCGGCCTGGGCGGCAAGCTGGGCGCCCAGGTGCGGCAACGGCTGCGCTGTGAGACGCTCGGTGAGTTGAGCGCGATGTCGGCCGCCACACTGCAGTGTGTATTCGACGCCAAGACCGCCGACTGGTTGTACTGGATCGCCCGCGGACACGACAGCAGTGAAGTGCGGGCGCGCACCCGCTCGCACAGCTTGCTGGCCGCCAAGTCGTTCGCCGATGTGCGCCGTTGGGAACAGGTCGCGCACTGGCTGCAGCTGCTGGCGAGTGAATTGGACGCGCGGTTGGTGCGCGATGAAGCGAAACATCGGCGGGCGGCGCGCACCTTGACGGTGAGCTTTTTGTGTGCGAGCGCCGCCGAGCGGCAGGGCACCCGAACGCAGGCCAGCCGCTCCGCCGCGCTGCCCAATGCGCCGGCGGGTGCGGTGCGCGTACAGCGCTTGCAGGACACCGCGATGCAGTTGTTGCGCAGCGCTGAGCCGACATTTCGGTTTCCGTGCTCGCGACTGGCGCTGCAGGCATCGAACTTTGCGGAGCGCCTGGGCGAGGCGGCCGGATCGATGCCGGCGCTGTTCCGGCGCGGCCAGAAAAGATCGATGGGGGCGGCACCCGAACAGATGCGGACGCTGGAGGAAGGGCATTTTCGCGAAGTTGGAGTGTCCGCGAGAGAACGTGGAGCAGCATTCACGGCGGCAGCGGGGGCAGCGGCGGCGGAGCCGTCGATGGATCCGCGAGCGGCGCCATTGTCGGAGATGGGTTTCGAGCACGAGGCAGTGCTGGCAGCGTGCCGTCAAGTGCGATACGATGCGGACGATGAGAATGGTTTGACCGCAGCGGTTGAGTGGCTTTTGCGGTATCGCCAGCAGCAGGTGGGCGGCGATGCGGCCGAGTCACGCTCCTCCCGACGAGCCGCCGCGAGCATCGAGTGGTATTTCCGCCCGCGAGCCGACCCGCAACGCCATCGCAGCAAGGAGTGAAAGCGTCGTTGCCGCAACGACCGAGAACTGGGTTTACCGGCGCGAAACGTTGAGCGTGCCGCGCGGATACAACTGCGCGGCCTCCAGGGTGAGCGTGTCCCACTCGTCCGCCGCGTACGTCTTGCGCGGATAAGTGTTGCTCAGGGTGAGCGAGTGGTAGGCCAGCTCGGGTCGCTCCTGGATAATATAATCCAGCACGTGGCGCAGCGTCTGGTCGCTGCGGAAGCTGGCCACCAAGTGCGTGCCATCCGGAAGGCGGATTTGCATCGAGGCGGCCGCCGCGGAGTTGCTGGGCGGTTTCGCCGCCGCTGCCGCCGCCGCCGCGGGTGCGGCAGACGACGCGTTGGCCGCCTGTTCGCCGCGCGCCGCCAATCGCTGCGCCCGGTCCTCCTCCAGCAGTTTGCGCAAACGTTGCCGCTCCTGTTGATCGAACAGGCGCTCTCGGCGCCGCCGCTCCGCCTCCCGCCGTCGTTGCTCCTCTTCGTAATCGCGTTTGGCAGTCTGGATGTCGCGCCCGCCGTGGATGCGCCGTTTCTCGGCCTCGACGGCGTCTTGCTTTTCGCGCTGCTCGCGCTTGCGCCGCACCTCTTGCAGCCGCTGCTTCAGCACTTGACGTTGCGCTTCCGCGGCGGCGCTGGATGTCGCCGTGGCACCGGTCTGGCTGCCGTTGGCATCCGCCGCTCCCCCGCCCTCCACAAACAGCCGCACGTCCTCGGTCACCTGGTCGATTTCGGCGTCTTCGTCGTGGGCGAAAATCCACTCCATGGCCGCGTCGATCGACTGCGACTCGGTGGCCAGGCACGCCTTCCAGGCGCGCACCCGCGGGAAACCCATCTGCTCCAGTTCGCGCACCAACGCCAACGCCGCGTCCGCCCGTTGATCTGCCGGCGTCGCACTGTCCCCAGCGGTACCTGCACCCTCGCCCAGCCGGTGTCCCGCACCGCCAAACGCGCCCGCCTCCCGACTCACCGCCGCCCAGTGCGCCACCTTGCCCTGCAATCCCACCGGCTCAGCGCCGACGCACTCGTCCACACGCTCTCCACCCCGATAAAACTGGAACGTCGGCATGGCGCGCACTCCACACGCCGCCGACACGTCCGCCAGCTCGTCCACGTTCACCTGCACAAACCGCACCCACGGGTACTGCCGCGCCAACGACTCCACCACCGGCGCAATCGCCCTACACGGACCACACCAGTCAGCATAAAAGTCGACCACCGTCACCTGACCCTCGGCGTGATGGTCTTTGCCCCGATTCAGGACCAGACGGTCGAACTCGGCGCTGGAAGTGATGCGGTACATAGAGGGGCGCGCGCGTCGTGATCCACCGTAGTGTCGAGAACGTGTCCCGTTTCGCGCGACGACCCGAAATCGATCGTGTTCGGTCGGCGCGATGGCGCTGCCTCTCCGGGCGGCGGGTGTGCGGTGCGGTGCGGCGCGAGCACATCCTCCTCTAAACGGCAGCATGCAACCCCTGTTTGTGAACGGATCAGTGCAGCTATCGGGACGATCGAAGAGATGGATCGGCGATCGGTGCGCAAAGGGGGGTAGAGATGGGATCGTGGCGCCCCGGGTTCGAGCAGCAGCATCGCGGCGCTGTCGGGTCTCCATCGAGGCCACGGCGCGCAACGAGGGCAATGAACGGGTGCGGGCCGATGGTTCCCGCCGCCCGCGGGTGGTGGTCACCGGTATGGGGCTGGTGTCGTGTTTCGGGACTGACGTCGATGTGTTCTACGACAAGTTGCTGCGGGGCGAGAGCGGTGTGCGGCCGATCGACAAGTTCGACTGCCGCGACTGGGACACCCGCATCGCCGCGTATGTGGATACGCCCAATCTGGACTTTAGCCAGTACATCACTCCGAAACTGGCGCGGCGGTTGGACAGCGTGCTCAAGTTCGCCATGGTGGCTGGCAAGAAGGCGCTGGAGCACGCCGGGCTGGCGGTCGGCTCGGATGCGCTGGCGGCGGTGCGTAAAGAGCGCATCGGGGTGGTGGTGGGGTCGGGCATGGGCGGCCTGGAGACGTTCGACGAGGGTTGCCAGAAACTGCACAACGGCAACGTACGACGCATCTCGCCGTTCTTCATCCCGTACGCCATCACCAACATGGCCTCGGCGCTGCTGGCCATGGAGGGCAAGTTTCACGGACCCAGCTACTCGGTGAGCACCGCTTGCGCCACCGGCAACTACTCCATCCACAACTCGTACATGCATATCGTCAACGGCGAGGCGGACGTGATGCTTTGCGGCGGCACGGAGGCGGCGGTGGTGCCCATCGGCCTGGGCGGTTTCATCGCCTGTCGGGCGCTGAGTTCGCGCAACGACGAGCCGACGCGCGCCAGCCGACCGTGGGACCGCGACCGTGACGGGTTCGTCATGGGCGAAGGCGCTGGCGTGCTGGTGCTAGAGTCGCTGCAACACGCCAAGGCGCGCGGCGCGCCCATCCTGTGCGAGTACATCGGCGGCGCGTACACCAACGACGCGCACAGCATGACCGAGCCCATCGCCGATGGCACCCAGGTGGCCCGCTGCCTGCGCATGTCCCTAGAGGACGCCTCCGTAGACGCCTCCGAGGTGAACTACATCAACGCGCACGCCACCTCGACGCCGCTGGGAGACATTGCCGAGTACAAGGCGATCGCGTCGGTGTTTAACCCGAAGCACTTGACCATGAATGCGACCAAGTCGCTGATAGGACACGCCCTGGGGGCAGCGGGCGGGTTGGAGGCCATCGCCACCATCAAGGCTATTCAGACCGGCGAGTTGCACCCGACCGTGAACGCGGACAATGTCATGCCAGAGGTTGAGGCGAACGTGGTGCCCAACGTCAAGCAGAGGCTGGCCGTGCAGGTGGCTGCGTCGACTAGCTTCGGTTTCGGCGGGCACAACAGCGCATGTTTGTTCGCGCCGTATAGAGATTGAGGGCGCTGACGGGATGTGTGTACGGGAAGGGGACACTCCAGTGTAGGTGCTACGACTCGAATTCGGGCGTGTGATGATCGCATTCGCGCGCTGGCCGCGCCTACTGTCCGGCCAGTGCTTCCCGGCTGACGTCTCCGAGACAGGACTGGTTGTATGCAAAAATACCGAAGAGCATCCCTCTGCGTGAGAGCCAGTATAGGCACGCGACCAGCGCCACCGCACCCAGCGCGACGCTGCCGACCACGGTGCCCACCCAGGGGGCCACCGTGTCGGTAATGTTGTACCAGGGGCAATTCAAGTTCATCCCGAACACGTCGGCCACCATCACCAACCCAAAGAAGAGTGCCGTCAGGACATGCTGCACCACCGTAAACGACAGCAACCGGTTCTGCACGGTGTCCAGCTTGATCTCCACCACGCTCTGGGTGTCGTCGACGGTGTGGTCGAGCAGCTCCACCCGGCGCACGAGGCTCTGAAACATCTGGAAATAGCTCTCCAGCAGGATCTCGACGTGCTCGTGGTCGAGCGGGTGTCGCGGCAGCTCCGGCTGGTACCGCTTCTCGGTGAGGTACATCTGGCTCATGTCCTCATCCTCGTCCAGCACCTGGTCCAGCAACTCCATCACACCGCGGCTGCGCGACGCCAGCAACGCCAGGCGGCGCACGTCCAGCCGCAACCGCTCGATGCGCCGGGTGTTCACCACACGGCTCAGCTCTTGCAGGTCGCGCTGCACGAGCGGCTCGATGTGGGAGAGCGTCTCTTCCATATCGGCATACACCGCGATGAGCAAACTCTCCAGCACCACAAACTCGAACGGGGCGTACTCGTCGATGGTGACGCTCTGCAGCCGGGTGGAGACGACCTGGGCGGCACGCACCGCCCGCGCCGACCGATGGTCGAACAGGAAGAGCCGCGTGGCCTGGATGATGGCGCGCATGTGATTGTCCAGCACCACCAGGATGGCATTGTCGCGCACCACCAGCACCTGCTCGGAGCTGAACGCCGGGTCTACCAGGCGGATGTCGCGGTACTGCACGCGCTCGTATTTGGTAAGCGGTTTCTTCTGAACGGCGCCAGCCTCGACGGCGGCCGCGTCGTTGTCTGCTGCAGCTGGTGCGTTCACTCGGTGCATGCCGTGCGACACATCCAGATCGAGTGCCTGCGGCAGGATGGATACCGCCGAGTCAGGAGCGGCGGCGCCGACACTCGTTACGACGTTGCCGCCGCTCTCACCTGCATACGCTCCATCCTCGGCCAATCGGTGTCGCGGTGATAGCTGCTCGGTGATTTCCTGCGGCCCGTGGCGCAGCTCCTCCAGCAGCTCCTGCCGCGTGAAGCGACGCACGCGCTGCTTGCCGAAAGTGTCAAACTCCAGACACTCCAGGATGGTGGTGCGCAAGCCGTGCCGCGCACACGGGCCCGCAAACGCCTCCAACTCGTTCTTGACGATAGCTTCGCGGTACTCTTGCGCTACCGCGGCCGCAAAGTTCAGTCCGCTGCGGCGCAGCGCCTCCTCGTCCAGGCGGATATCCGCCTCCGACCGCTGGCGTCGGTGGTCGCTGCCGGGCCTGATCGGGAACGACCACTTTTTGGCCGTGCCGGTCGCCGGAGGCGCTTCGGATGGCTGCCGTGACGGTAGCTTCCAGGGCCAGAGCCAACGCAGCGGGGCTGGAGGCGGTGGTGGTGCGTCCCGCGGGGCCGTCGACTGACGGCCGCGGCCGGAGAAATCCTCAGCGGCCATGGACGAAATCTACCCGTGGACAAGCCCCCGCCTACGCAGCAGTCCCGAACAGTCACCACGCTGTGTCTTCTTTTACCTCACCACCCTCTGAGTGGCTCACGACTTGACGTAACGCGATCGACGCACCCACAGCAGCAACAACCCGATGGCGACGCTGGCGAAGACGGTGTTGGACACCGTCACGCCGATAAACCACCGCTGGCCACCGTGATCGAGGTGGAAGAACGGCGGCTTCAAGTTCATCGTGAATATGCCGGTGACAAAGCCGACCGCGGTGAACACCGCCTCGAGGATGCCGAGGATGACGTCCACCAGCAGCAGTCGATTGCGCAGGGTGCCCAGCTGGATGTTCACCAGGTCCTCGGTGTTGTCCACCGCCGATGCCAGCAGGTCGGCGCGCCGAATCATATCGTCCAGCAGGTGCAGGTACGACTCCAGCAGCTGTTCGGCGTCCTCGTGATCGGCGACCGGCCGTTCCACGTCGGGGTTCTGGGCCATGTCGGTCAGGTACAGGCGCGACATGTCCTCGTCCTCGCCGAGCAGCTCCTGCACCACGTGCTGGATGCCCTCGGCGCGTACTGCAAACGTGCTCAGCTGTTGCTTTCGGCAGCGCAGCTGCTCCAGGCGGTGGGCGCTCAGTTTGTAGGTCATGTCTTCCAGCAGTTGTTGCAGGCGCGGTTCCAGATCGTTCAGCTCCTGCTCCAGATGGGTGCACACGATCACCAGCAGCGCTTCCAGCGCGCGAAACTCGAACGCCTCCTGCAAGTCTGAGGCGCTCTCACCTTCGCTCAGGCGCGACTCGATGGCGCGCGCCGCCTCCGCCACCAGCGCGTCCCCCGGGTTGAACAGTAGCAGGTGCTCGGCGAATATCAGCGCCCGCACGTGCTCCAAACTCACCACGATGACATTGTGGCGCACCCAAATGGCCGGTTTGGACACGAACGACGGGTCGATCTGTCGTATATCGCGCGCCTGCAGCACGCCCCGTAGATACTTGCGCATGCGCTTACGCTCCTTTTTGGTCAGCGAATCGCTCCACGTTCGGCTGCGCTCGGTAGGTGGGACATCGCCATCGCTAACACCGCCCTCGGCCGCCGCTGCGGCTGCTGCCTCTGCATGGTCAAACGGCGGCTCCGCTCCGAGTTTGTATTCGCGGGCTGCGTGCAGTATGCCCCAGCGCGTGCAGGTGCGCCGGCGATACTGGCCGTGCTTGGTGAAGTGGAAACACTCCAGCTCGCTCAGGTTGCGCGCTCCGTATCGGGAGCGGAAGCCGTCGCCAAACTCGGCGCCCGGAGTGCCGGCCCGCGAAGATGTCGGGGACACACTGGGACGTGCCTGGGCGTCGCCGGCGTCGTTGGGCTGGCCGCTCGGCGGCCACGGGATACTCCGCACCGATGGTTGTCGTGTCGGCGGTGCGGCAGCGTCCGGCGTCGGGTCTGCCCCCGCACTTTCGGACCGTGCGCCAACCGCGCATCCCGACCCCGGGCCGGGCCACGCCGTCCCCGCCAGAGGGGATCGGCCGGACGTAGCCGCGCTCCCGCTCACACCATTCCGTGCTCTAGCGGTGCGGCTGAGAGGTGCAGATGCGGCCACCGTCGACCATCTCGTCGCCGAGGCCGGCGCCACCTCACCGGAGCTGTGGTCGGGCGCTTGGGCCATGAGGCAGTGGTCGTACTTGAGGCGAGGAATCGATCGGGTGCGTCAGATGCCTTGAAGATGTTGCGGGTGCCGCAAGTTCCTATGCTGGCCACCCGACTGAGAGCGTCTCCGTGGCGAAACCCGGACGCTTCGACCGGTTTCCTCCGTGAGGCAACGTCAGGAGAGGCCCACCTCGGACATCCCCTTGTGCAGCCGTACGAGCAGAGTCGATTCAGAGTATGCGTTTACGAGTCTCTCTCCCGTTCATCGGGCGTGCTTCCCATGCTCCTCATCGACTCCACGCTTCGATACGAGTGCCTCCATCCCGCCGGGCACGTTCTCGATATGCACCGCGTTGGGCGCCAGCTGGCGCAACAGCGCCACCGCTTTTTGGGACTGGATGCCGCGGCGGCAGACGACGCGGATGTGGCGATGGCGCCGACACGATAGGTATTGCGGAGCCCTGTGCGGCAACTCATCGAACGGTATGTTCAGGGCGCCGCGCAGGTGCATCATGGCGAATTGCTCCGGCGGACGCACGTCCAGGTACAGGGGGTCGGCGGCGGGCAACTCGGCCGCTGCCGGCGCGGTCGTTGGACGCGCGCCATTCAACGGTAAAGCCCTCGTCGCCTCTTCCTCGTCGTACACCTGTCGGCACACGGCGCAGGAATGTCGCTGGCGCGGGCGCAATTGCACGGTGCGGAATTCCAAGTGGCGGCCGTCGAACAGCAACAGCCGCCCGGTCAGCGAGCAGCGCCATTTGCCCACGCCACGCATCTCCATCACCAGCTTGAGCGCCTCCAGCGCTTGCAACACCCCCAAAACGCCCGGCACCATGCCCAACACGCCGTCCGCATCACAGCTGCCTTGACATTCCGGCGGCGGACACACCGGGAACACGCAGCGGTAACACGGTCCATCGCGGCCGTGATTGTACACCGCCAGCTGCCCGTCCAGACCGACGGCCGCCGCGCTGACCAACGGCTTGCGCTCCCACACGCAGGCATCGTTCACCGTGTACCGGGCCGCGGCGTTATCGGTGCAGTCCAGCACCACATCGTACGGGCGTAGGATGTCGCGGGCGCTGTCCGCGCTCACCATCACGTCGTGTTCGGTGATGTGCACCCGCGGGTTGCGCGCCTGCAGTGCCGCTCGTAACGCTGTCACCTTGGCGGCGCTGACGTCCGCGTCGGTAAACGCCACCTGACGGTGCAAGTTCGAGCGTTGCACCCGGTCGGCGTCGGCCAGCCCGATGCAGCCCACGCCGGCGCCCGCCAGATACAGCGCCGCCGGACAGCCCAGTCCGCCACACCCGACGATGAGCACCCGCACCTGCTGCTGCAACACTTGCTGGGCGCGCGGCCCGCCAAATCCCTGCACCAGCATCTGCCGCGAGTACCGCTCCACCGACTCCCGGTCCGGGCAGAAGAGGACGGGCGGGTGCTCGGTCATGAGGACGGGAAAGGAGCAAAGAGTGGGGGACGTCGAGAGGTGGAGAGCGTCACTTTGAAGTGAGACGCTCCATCATATTCGATCGCCGCGACGAGAATACCTCGAAACGCTCTCACGTTGCTCCTCCCGTCGTCGACTCCACCGGGCTGTGTCGCGTGCTGCCTGACGACGGTCTGCTCGGCAGCTCGGTGCGTTGGTTCGCCGCTCTCTCACTCCCCTTCAAAGTGGAGTGCGTGGCGGTCGCCGCTGGGATCGCAGTCAGAAACCGTGCAGAGGACGGAATGCACCGCGGTCGATAAACGCTGAGGACAAGGGAGCAACAGGGCTCTGGCGCGCCACCTTCCGGTGAGGCAAGTCCGCACATGCAACGCGCGAGGGGTCGACGAGGCCGCGGCGGCCGAGGAGCAAGGGCGGTGGAACCGCTCCCGGTGGCGCCGCAGCCCGACCGATACGGCTCCCTAGAGGAGGACGGCGCCGGTGTAGAGAGCTGGGACTGGGTGGTGTTGTCATCGTTGGAGGCAGGCGTGGAGCAGCGCAGGGAATCGGAGCCGTCCACAGCGGACGACGATCTGGTGGCCGGGGAGCGAATGGACGCGGTGCCGTTGCCGTCGGTGTCCGCAGCAGACGAGTCGGACACCTGGTGGCGGACTGGATTGGTGGGGTCCGACGACGACGCTGACGAGGCGGAGACCAGATGGGAGTCGCGATGGGGTGTGGTGCGTCGCGCGCTCTGCCGACTCCGTACCGCGGAGGCTTTTACCCGTTGCACCGCCGCCAGTGCACCGGCCATGGTGGCACAGGCACACAACTACCGGGCCGCCTCGTTTGACGAGTGGCTCGGGTTGGACTGAGCGGTCGGTGCCGCTGCGCCGTCTTAGGCGACGTATTTGTAGGTGTGCGGGCGGCTGTCGTCCCTCGTAATGTATTCGCGTTCGATGAGGCCCTCGATTTCGCGCTTCACTTCGCCCACGCTGGGTCGAAAGCGGGCCCGCAGCTCGTCGGTGACTTGGCCCACCAGCAGGTTGTGGTCGAGTGTGCGCGCGCCTTTCATGATGCGCACGACGCAGGCCATGATCTCCGGCCGGCGGTCGCGCTCGATGCGCTCTGCCGTCCGCCGTCGCAACTGCTCGCTCTCGCGCTGGCTGACGCCGCTGCTGCCCGCGGCACTGGCCGTGGTAGCTGCCACGTTCAGTCGATACCGCTCGCTGCGAAAGTCGTCCCGGAACGCGTACTGATCCAGCGGGCTCGGCGTGTCGGCGGCGGCAGCAGCAGCCTTGCGCAATAGCCGGTAGCGGCCGCCGGCCAGCCCGTCCAGCGTCTGGTGCAACGCCTCGCTGGTGTCGGACACGCCGAGCGCGGTGGCCATTTGGTGAACGCTCAACACGTTCGCCTCGTTGAACAGCAGCAGCACGCACATCTGCAACGTGGTGCAGAGGATTTCGTGCCGCCGCCGCCGCTGCGCAAAGTAGGCGCGCAACTCCGCCGTGCCCAGCTGCATGGGAAACTGCAGACAGCGATTCGAGTGGCGCTCGACGTAAAAGCGCCGGAATGCGTCCGCCAAGGGCGCCACTTCCCGCGGAATCAGGCTGTCGGGGTTGGGCGTCAACGGCGGCGGTATCGGCCACGCTTCGGTGGTCAGCACGCACACCGACAAGTGCGCCCGGGGCGCGTCACTGGAGCTGTCTGCCCCGAAACGTCGTTGGCGCCGTTGGAATTCGGCATTCATGGCGGCGCTGTTGCGCACGTCGCTGAACATGGTCTCCAGGCGGCGAGTGTACACCGCCCCGCATTCCTCCTTCAACTTGAGCAGGAACAGCTGCTCGGCGTCGTCGTTGCGGTGGCCGGCCTCGCCCAGAGCGGGGACTGCCGCCCCCGACAACAACCGCTGCGACAAGTGCATGCGGTAGTAGTGCTCGAACACGTCCTTGTTTTTCAGCAGGCGGAAGATGCCCAGCACCTCGTGAATGCGCTCGGCGGTGCACGGCTCGCGGGTGGAGCGCAGCGCCCGGTCCAACAACAGGCTCAGGTATTCCTGGGCGCGCGGGAACTCTTGTAGCACTTGCTCCAGCACTTCATGCACGGTGCGTCCGAATTTGGCGTCGGACTGGAACGCCTGCTCCAGCAGCTGGCGCATTTCGTTGCGCAGGGCAATGGCGCGGTCGGCCCACGGCACCGGCTGCTCGGCTAATGATGCGTCCGCCAGTAACTGCGCTCGCGCCCGTTCCCGCACATACGGGGCGAAACGCTGTCGCATGGCTTCGGTGCCGTGGGGCAACCGAAAGAGCGCCTCGTACGCGTTGGCCAAGTCGGACAGGCGCGCCGCCCGCAGCATGGCCACGAAACCGGTGCACTCATCGTCCAGAATGCGCTCCAGGTGATCGCCGATGAGCGCCTGATCGATCACCGCCAGCAGCGCCTGCAGGGTGCGCGTGCCTTCGAGGCAGGCGCGCGCGATGCGCTCCTCGGACTCGTGGAACGACTTGACCGCCAACAGCAGATCCCAGCACGCCGACGTCTCCAGCAGCCGCTGCGACGTCTGGGAGTAGAACGCGCGAGTCGCCTCCAGAAACGCCGCCTCGAATTCCTCCTCGTACAGTCCCAGCTGCTGGTAGAGGTGTACCACCTCGCGCACCAGCTGCCAGTCCACGGTGTCGCCTTGACGTCCCCGCAGGAACATCTGCAGCAGCGCGTCGCGCGCCGACCGCCGCAGCACCTCCCAGCGCAACACCTGGTCGCGAAACACGTCCAGACCCATTTCGTACAGCGGTTTGAGGCCCATTTCGGTCACCGCCGGTCGGTTCACCGGCATACAGAAGCTGTTCACGTTGCGCGTGGCCGCCTCGAACTTGCGCCAGTGCTGCCGCAGCGCCGTCAGCAAATTGTCGTCGTCTTCGTCGCCACCGCCATCGTTCTTGCCTTTCCAGTCGCGCTGGATGGCCTCGCGTATACGCACCGCCTCCGCAGTCAGCGCCCGCTGCACGCCCTCGTACAGCAGCCGGGCGTACCCCTGGGTGGTCAGACCGAAGGCGATGTTGTAGTGCTCCACAAACGACAGCTCACCCGGGTCGCCAGAAAATATGACGTGTATGGCACGCTCCAGCTTGTCCCAGAAACGCTCTGCCTCCTCCGGCGACAAGTGCAGCGTGCCACCGCAGTGAAACGGGGTGATAACGATCCGCGGCTGGCCCGCATGGCCCTTCCAGCTCACCCCGCCGTCCACCTCGCCGCTGTCCGCCGAAGCTGCCATCTCCCGTCAGAAAAGAGAGGGGAACAGGCGAGCGGGAGAAGCGCTTTCGACAAGAGCGTGCCTCCCCCCGGTGGGATGCTCTTGGATTCTCCGGTTCGCACACCCTTACACACACACACACACACACGAACCGATACCCGGCCCCGCGCCCGAGACGCCCTGCCAGCGGTGCGCGCGCCGTCTGCGGCCGGATCGCGTCAGGCGCGCGCGGCGTCCGCAACACAGCGCTTCGTGGACGGACCGTTCTGCGTTGCCCACACTGCGGTCTACAGCGGAGAGGACGGATGCCGAAACGGAGACGGGACGGCTGCGATCTACAGGATCCGCAAAATGCGGGCAGTTCAGGCAGTGGAGCGGTCCATTCTCCAGGTCACTCGACGCCCAAGACGGGCGGCGCTGGGGAGGGTCGGTCGACGGCCGCTGCGGGGGGCGCCGCCGGGGCGCACCGGGTGCCGTTGTCGCCGCCGCTGTTCGATGCCGACGACGATGAGGACGAGTCGCACTTGCCGGCATTGGTGTTGGATTCGATCGTGAAGGTGTTTTCGACGCATTGCACGCCGAACTTTTCGCTGCCGTGGCAGATGCGCAAGCAGGAGTACTCGACGTCGTCGGGGTTTGTGATCGAGGGTCAGCGCATTCTGACCAACGCGCACTCGGTGGAGAATTTCACGGTGGTGCGGGTGAAGAAGCGCGGCTCGGCCGATAAGGTGACGGCGCGGGTGGTGGCCATCGGGGACGAGTGCGATATCGCGCTGCTGACGGTGGACGATGCGGAATTCTTCCGCGACATGCACCCGCTGCCGCTGGGCAGTCTGCCGCACTTGCAGGATCGAGTGACCGTGGTCGGCTACCCCATCGGCGGCGAGTCCATCTCGGTCACCGAAGGGGTGGTGTCGCGGGTAGAGATTCAGCAGTACTCGCACGGCGCCACCGAGCTGCTCAGCGTGCAGATCGATGCGGCCATCAACCCGGGCAACAGTGGCGGGCCGGCGCTGAACGCCCGCCTGGAGTGCATCGGCATCGCCTTTCAGAGCCTGAGCACCCGCGAGGCCGAAAACGTCGGCTACGTGATACCGTCGCCGGTGGTGAATCACTTTCTGACCGATGTGAGCCGCAACGGCCGCTACACTGGTTTCTGTTCCAGCGGCCTGGAGTGGCAAGCGTTGGAGAATGCCGCGCTGCGACGCTACCTGGGCATGCACGCGTCCGAGACCGGCGTGCTGGTGCGCCGGGTGTACCCGCTGTCGGGGGCGGCCACGGCGTTGCGCAAGAACGACGTCGTGCTAGAGTTTGAGCGCAACCGCATCGGTAACGACGGCACCGTGCCGTTCCGCCGCAACGAGCGCATCAACTTCAACCTGCTGGTGAAGAACAAGTACGTCGGCGAGCAGTGCACGCTGCGCATCCTGCGCGACGGCAAGCGCCTCACCGTGCGCTATCAGTTGGACGAGAGCTCGTCGCTGCTGCTGGTGCCGGTGCACGAGAAGCGTCGCCAACCCGAATACCTGGTGGTGGCCGGGCTGGTGTTTGTGGTGCTCACCGAACCGTATCTGCGCAGCGAATACGGCGAGCGCTTCGAGTTCGAGGCGCCGGTGAAGCTGTTGAACCAGTTGATGCACGGCGAGAAGCGGCATGTGAACGAGCAGGTGGTGATCCTGTCGCAGGTGATCCACCACGACATCACCACCGGCTACCAGGCGCTCAACAACCTGCAGCTGTTGCGATGTAACGGTGAGGAGGTGCGCAACCTGGCGCACCTGGCTGAGATGATCGACGCGTTCGACGGCGAGTTTCTGCGCTTCGCCCTCGAGTACGAGGAGATCATCGTCATCGCGCGGGAGCGGGCGCACCGGCTCAGTGGCGACATCCTGCAGCAGCACTTTATCCCCGCGGACCGATCGATATGTCACGAGGCGGAGTTTGCTGAGGTGGACGAGATCTCCATGGCCAAGGTGCGGCGGCGCGTCGACCAGTGCAAGGCGATGAGCGGGACAGCGCCACCGGAGGATGTCACGGAGAGCGGGCGTGCTGCCGAAGAAGAGGACGCGGACGAGGCGACCATGGAGGGTGCAGGCCGCGCGCAGCAACGCGGACGACAGCGCGGGCGACCGCGGCGGCGGCAGCCACCGACGCGAGGACGAAATCGTCCCCGTCGCCAGCGCACGCGCGGCGATACGGACGCGTGAGGGAAAGCGCAACGTCATCGAGATGGGGGATGAATGGACGCGACGCGACCCGCGCGATAAACACGCCTCTGCATCGTCTCGCCCGATATCCACTCACGCGGTCCGCGGCCGACACCAGGCGCGCATTCGAAATGCCGCCAGCGAACAGATCCACAGCCACGACGAGCCCCGCAGCGTGCACATCGCCCCGTCGGTTGCTGCCGGCCCGCCGCCGAGCAGACGGCGCAGCGGCCACGGGGCATGCCGCATGGTCCAGCACGGATACGCCAACACCGTGCGCTTGCCGTACGCGTACCACAACCCCGCCAGCGACAGCATTAGCAGCAGATGCGCCCGTCGCGCCCACACTCCCAGCGCTCGGGCGCTAACACCGACTGCGCGCTGGCGCTCCACCCGCAGGCGCACCCGCAGCGCCTCCCGCTTCTCCTCCAACTGGCGCTCTATCCGGGCGTACTCCACAAACGTCTCCGGCCGACACAACGCGCGCGCACGCTCCTCCACTGACCGAATCTCTTCCTGCAGGGTGCGCGTCTGCGGATCGGCGCTGTGTTCGCTGCGGCTGCCGCGGCTGCGCCATCGCCGCCCCAGCCGAGCCACCCACTGCTGCACGCGCGGCAGCAGCGCGACCGATAACGTCAACACCAGAATGTTCCACGCTGGATCCTGCAGCCACGAAGGCACAGTCTGCGGGGAGATGGTGCCGAGCTGCCCCATCACCACCCTGCAGCAGTGATCGTGAAGCGGTGCGGTGAGTGGTGCGCCACCGCTGCGCGAGCGCCGGTCGACAAAGGCGTTGGCGGTGGCGGAAGAGCAACGCGCGTGCAGGGGCGACGACCTTTTCGGTACGCTCCGTTGCCGGATAGAAGTGCTTGGGGAGACACGGTGACGGGTAGATGAGCACGCTCTCCCTATCTCCTGCTGCTCCTTCTTGTCGTGTCGGTGCATGAATTCGCGTTATGCGGGTTTGTGTGGTGGGCGCCGGCCCGGCCGGCATGTACACGCTGCAGGCGCTGCTGCGGCACGGCGGGCTGCGGGAGCGGTTGCGCGGCGTGGATTTGGTAGAGGCGCTGCCGACGCCGTTTGGGCTGGTGCGGTATGGCGTGGCGCCGGATCATCCCGAGGTGAAGCGAGTGGCGCACGGGTGGACCGAGATGGTGCGGCAGCACGCCGAGCGGGTGCGCTACTTTGGCAACGTGCGCCTGGGCACCGACGTGACGCTAGAGGAGCTGTCCGAACTGTACGGAGTCGGTGGCGGTGGGGTGATTCTGTGCACCGGCGCGCAAGGCGGTGATCGGGCGCTGGGCGTGCCGGGCGAGACGGAGCACGTGAACAGCGCGCGGGAGCTGGTGGCGTGGTACAACGGGCATCCGCGGTATGCGCGGCGAGCGCACTGGCCCAGCGGCAGTGGCGATGCCATCGTTATCGGCAACGGCAATGTGGCCATCGATGTGGCGCGCATGTTGATGCGCTCGGCGGCCGAGCTGCAGCGCACCGACTGCTCCGATGCGGCTGTCGCGGTGTGGGAGCGTTTCCGGGCACGACGCATTCACATCGTGGGAAGGCGCGGAGCGGCACAGGCCAGCTGGACCGCCAAAGAGTTGCGCGAGCTGGTGACCCTGCGGCCGGCCGCTGGGGTGGTGTTGCACGATATGGGCGAATGGGATGCGGAGCGGACATCGCGCTCCCAGCGGCGCTGTTGGGAGATTCTGCGGCAGACGCGTGCGCCCACCGCCGGAGAGAGTGCACACGAGTTCGGGCAGTTGCATTTGCGATTTCAGCTCAGTCCGGTGGCGGTGGAGCGGGTCGGCGAGGTGGTGCGCGTGGAGTGTGCACAGAATCAGCTGGTGCGCACCGCGGACGGCAATGTGCGGGCGGTGTCGCGACAGCCGGCGCAGCGAGTCTGTCTGGAGGCGGCGCCGGGCGCGGTGTTTCGCAGCATCGGCTATCAGGCACAGGCGGTGCCCGGCTTGCCGTTTGATGCGGCGCGCAACCTCATTCCCAACGAGCGGGGGAGCGTGGAAGGCGCCGCAACGGCGATATACGTGGCCGGCTGGTTGAAACGCGGTCCGCAGGGTATCATCGGCACCAACGGACCGGACGCGCAGGAGACCGTGGAGCGACTGGCTGCAGACGCGAGTGAAAAATGGGAAGGAGGGAGTGTGGAGCCTGAGAATGCGGAAAGTCCGTTGGCGTGTCTGTTGCAACAGCGGCAGGTGCCGTATGTGGATTGGCACGGCTGGCTGCGCATCGACGCCGAGGAGCGACGGCGCGGGCGGGCGCAGAATCGCCCACGTGTCAAGTTGCTCAGCGTGGAGGAGATGTTGGCAGTGGCGCACGGATCTGTAGGTGAGAGCAGCTGTGAGTGCCAGCAGGGCGAGGAGGGTAATGTGGGTTAGCGTTCCGGTCGTCCTATGTGGGATAGGCGGTGGTGTGGCGACGGTCGCAAAATTTGGGTACCACCGCCCGCCTTGCTACTTTATAAGCAAATTTGAGCGCGCGCACACATACATGCCCGAGCGTCTCGTTTTCGAGGGATCGCGCGCGCGCGGGGGACTCGTGGATTAGTGGCTATATCGTTTGGCTTTGAACCAAAAGGTCGCAAGTTCGAACCTTGCCGGGTCCGCAGTGCTTTTTGGTGGAGGTGGGAGGAAGTGCACAGGCCGCAGTGTCGCACCTTGGCGGGTCCGCGGTACTTTTTGGTGAAGGTGGAGGTGGAAGGAGGAGTGTGGACGGTTGTCGGTCTGGATGTGGTCTCTTTGGAGCCGATTCTCTCTCTCTCTCCTCAGTCGATCGTTTAGCCCGTATCAGCGTGCTTTTCTCCTCTGATAAACTTCTCCAGTTGGCCTCTGCGCTCCCCTCCACACCTGGCTCTTGCATGGACCGCTGGCTCTCACGTCCGCTCGAAACATCGTCGCGTCGATCCCCAGCGCCCGCTGGTGTCACCTTACTGGGGGTCTCGCGTCGCTTGAAGAGTCCTCCCCTGTTCGGTGGCAGCAATCGAGCCTACGCCCATTCTCCGCCTCCCCCCTCTCTCCTTCCCTGTCGGAATTTCCATGTCGGACGTTTCGTCACCACCCTCATTTACCCTGAACAATGGAGCGCGGCTGCCGGGCATCGGGTTTGGCACCTGGAAGGCCGCGCCGGGCACCGTGGGCGAGGCGGTGCGGACGGCACTGCGCGTCGGCTACCGCCACATCGACTGTGCCGCGGTGTACCAGAATGAGCAGGAAGTCGGACAGGCGCTGCAACAGGCGCTGCCGCAGCTGGGCCTGCAACGGCGCGATCTGTTCATCACCAGCAAGTTGTGGAACACCTGCCACCACCCGCAACGAGTGCGGGAGGCGTGCGAACAGACCCTCCGTGACCTGCAGTGCGACTACCTAGACTTGTATCTGGTGCACTGGCCGTTCGCCTGGCCCTTCACCGGTCTGCCCATCCGCGTGGACAACTGGCGCCCGTCGCACAAGGACGGCACGCTGGCGTTCGCCCACGACGTCTCGCTGCAAGACACCTGGCGGGCGATGGAGTCGCTGGTGGATGCCGGCCTGGTGCGCAGCATCGGCGTCAGCAATTACGGCCTGGCCGAGCTGCACGACCTGATGAGCTACGCGCGCATCCCACCCGCGGTGAACCAGATCGAGTGTTACCCGTTGCACGCCCAGCACGAACACAAGGCGGAGGCGGAACGGCTCGGTCTGCACATCGAGGCGTACGCACCGCTGGGCTCGGGTGCCTCTCCGGTGCTGCAGCTTCCGGAGGTGCAGGCGATCGCCACTCGCCATCAGGCGACCGCAGCGCAGGTATGCCTGGCGTGGAACCTGCAACGCGGCTGCACGGTGCTGCCCAAGTCGGTGCAGCCCGACCGCATCGCCCAGAATTTCGAGGCGCACCGGCTGCGGCTGGACGCCTCCGAGATGCAACAGCTCGACGCGCTCGACCGCGCCCTGGTGGCTTGCGACATGCGTGAGTACTGGCAGTATCCCATGCCGGAGCCGTGCACCCTGCCGCGCTTTGTGACAGAGACATTGTAGGGAGTGGAGGGCGTGGTGGCGCAAGGAGCAGGAATTTGCATATCGTAAAAGAGACACTGGTGGGGAACGTATCCGCTGGAGGGAGGTTGCGAGAGGTGCGCTGGAGACGAGCCCTCGCAGCGGTCGTGCCGAGACCTGCTGACCGACATCGAGGGACCGACGCGGGGAACGTCGGTCGAGCAGCGGAGACACTCGAACAGGAGGGCGACTGACGTAGACCGTGTCGTAAAGAGTGCCATAATGGCCGGCAAGGAGATCGTCACGGGGTATGAGGGAGAGGCGCCACCGGTGTAGCCATCGCTGGCGACTGAGACGCGTTTGGCGGCCGAGTTCATGGTGCCACCGTAAAGGGCGACGACGACGACGACGACGAGAACGGAGGGGCACGCACGGCGTCATGTCGACCGGCTCTGGAGCTTTTCGCGGGGATCAGAATAGGCGGGCGACAGAGATCATCGAGGAACGGTGGCGCGGCGCCCGGAGCACCGACGCGAGCGTGGTCTCCGCGTCTCTGGCGCACGAGCTGTTCGCGCTGCGGCTGGACGCCGCAACGACCCGAGCGGACACGGAATCTATTCTACAAGACGAATTGCCGTCGCGCACCCTCCCAGACTGGCAGTCGCTCGCTCGGGACGCCCTGCGCACCAGCAGCGCGCGGAGGCGACCGGCCACCGCCCCGCTCACGTCCGCCGAGCAGCAGCTGGTGCGACGGGTATGGCGGCAGCGGGACGGCGCGGCCGTGCTGAGCCACCTGGCAGACGTGCACGTGCGTCTGCGCGGCAGTGACCTGTGCCGGCTGCAAGGCACCCGCTGGCTGAACGACGAGGTGGTGAATGCGTACGGCGCCTTGCTGAACCGCTCCTACCGCCGCCACGGCATTTACTGCTTCAACTCGTTCTTCTACACCCGACTCACCCGGCCGGCGTACGCGCATGCCGCCGTGCAGCGGTGGACGCGGCGGGCGCAGGTGTGTCTGCCGCGCGAATCGCTGCTGTTGCTGCCGATCAACCTCCGCCAGTATCACTGGGTGCTGGGGGTGGTGGATGTACAAAGGCGGCAGCTGCGCCTGTACGATGCCGTGCAGCGTGGCGATTACGCGCAAGTGCTGCCGACACTGCGGCGTTGGGTGGCAGACGAGGCGCGCCTGCACCGGCATGCTGGCAGTGACGCCCTGGCGCAGCCGCCGTGGTCGCTGGTGGTGGCGGGCGAGGAGCACGGTGCACCGCGACAGACCGATTCGGGCTCGTGCGGCGTGTTTTGTCTGTTGTTCGCCGAGGCGCTCGCCCGTCAACGAGCGCAGGAACGGGAGACAGAGACATGTATGCTAGAGGGTGCAGAGACGCGCGCTGTGGCCCGTGACTCGTTCGGATTTACCCAGCGCGATATCGACATTTTGCGCAGCCGCATGGTGATCGAGTTGGTGGCGCAGCAGCTGTATGGAGGGGAGGCGGTGTCGCCGACCGGTAGCGCGTCGCAATGGACACCTCAATGTGCATGCCCGTGGTAGGCGTACATTCGTGGCGGCGGCTCTGCGGTGTCTGCCTTATCGATGGGAAGAGGAGGCGTCATCCTACGGTTCCTCTTCCGGCCGGTAGAGGTAGGCGCGATTCCGCCGCAGAGCATCGTAAAAGGACGCCTCTTCGTCGTCGGCCGGCTCCATGTGACCGTGCACCGACAGCACGCTGCCGTTGGCGGCGGCGGCGGCGGCGGCTGTAGGGTCCCCGAGCGGCGCCTCCTCGCGCAACGACTCCAGCTGCGCTCGACTGAACGGGGCGCGGTTCTGGCGCAGGGCGGCACAGAAGCTGTCCTCGTCGGAGGTGAATGGTTCGTCGGCAGTGACCGCCGACGCCGAGGTCGTTGCGGCTGCTGCTGCTGTTGCTGCTGCTGCTGCCGTCGCGGTGGCATTGTCTGATGACGCCGTGCGACCGTTGCTCATCGCAGTTTCGGGTACTGAGGAGGAGGCTTGCCGACCGGCGATGGGCCGATACACATCGTCATACGCGTCATTGGAGGTGCCGAAATCGCGTGTCCACTCCGCCTCTGACATATCTCGCGGCCGGTCCGTGCCGCGCTCACCCTCGTCGCGGCCACCGTCGCCTCGCGGATCCGCAGATGGGTATATCTCGGCGGGTGTCGGTGCATCGGAACCGCCCAAATACCTCTCCGCCATGCTCTCGTCCGACTCGCCCTCGATGGGCGGCGGCACCGGCTCCAAACGACCGTCATCGAGCACGCGCCACAGCCTCACTCCTCGATCGGCACCGGGCAGCGTGGCCGGGTCCCCATCAAACGCGGCAGTGCCCGTCCCAGAGGCGGCGGCAGCAGATGCAGGACGGTCCGCCCCGTTGCCACAGCCCGAAAGGGTGTCGGTGGCTGCTCCGCGAGTCGGGGAGGCTGGTTTCGGGGGTGATGCGGGAGCGCTCGTGGTTGCCGCCGTATCCGGTGTCACGAATGCCGCCGCCGCCAGCGTCTCTTCTTCTTCCTCCCCCTCCTTCCCAATGTTACCGAGCGACGCCCGATCGTTCGCAGCGCTGCCGTCAGCGCGATACGCCGCCGCAGCCTCCACTTGGCTGCTCGACGATGGCCGCTTCGGCGATGACGACGACAGCACTTGCAACGACGGCAGCTCTGCCCCCGTAAAGCGTTCATAGCGGCAGGCGTGCACCACTCGCGGGTCCACCGCAGTCAGAGCCTGTCCCAAGATGTCGTCGGCCATCAGACTCGCCGTGAGCGGCGCCAACAAAATGCCGTTGCGCCAGTGCCCCAGCGCCAGCTGCAGGTTGTTCCACCGGGGATGTCGCCCCAGAATGGGCAGGCGATCCGGCGTCAGCGGCCGGAAACCGCTCCACATACTGTCCAGCGTCCACGATTGCAGCGCCGGGTACAGCCGCAGCAGCGGCCGCAGCAGGTCGTGCACTCCGCCGGCGGTGCATCGTCCATCGAATCCGACTTCCTCCACCGTGGCGCCGACGCATAGCCGCTGCGCTCGCCGTTTCGGCGCCGCGTACACCTGCTCGGCGAATAGCACATGCCGCAGCGGCAGGTGGGGATCGCTGGCGGCGGCGGTCGGCGGCGGCGCCAACCGCACCATCTGGCCCTTTTGCGGTCGCACTGGTACCGCCGCCAAGACGTCGCGCGCCCAGGCGCCGTTGGCTAGCACGAACACCTCGCCGGCCATCTGCACGCCCGACGCCAGCTGCACCGCCCGCAGACGATACCCGCTGGGCACGCGCTCGGTGCACCACGACACCACCTCCTGTCCATCCAGCAAAAGCACGCCGTGCTGTTGACAGGCGGCGCGCAATGCGGGCATCAGCGCGCGGTTGTCCACCTGCGCGTCCCACGGGAAGTACCACGCGCCCGCCAATTCGGTCTCGGCGGTGAGGCCGGGCTCGTACAGGCGCGCCTCGGCAGCGGTGAGAAAATGCGCCGGGCCAGCGAGTGGCGGCGGTCGCCACCGATGCACGGCATCGCCGGACCAGGCCGGCGCCAACACCCCGGCACCGTCGTACCCGCAGGCGCCCATCCAACCGCTACCCGCCTCTACCCGCTGCACAAACTCCGGATACATGCTGCGCGACGCCAGACACAAATCGAGCAGAGCGCCTTCCGCCAGACGTTCCGCTTGCGGTGCCAACATACCGCCCGCAGCCATGGACGCCGATTCATCGCCACTGCGCGATATCACCGCGACCGAAGCCGACGGCTGCCGCCGCTTCACCTCCAGAGCCGTGGACAAGCCAATAATGCCCCCACCGATAATGACGACGCATCCACTGGGTGCGTGATGCGGGTGCGCAGTAGCCATTTGCAGCTTCGCGGAGCGGCGCTGCGGTGCGAGACCGCATGTCGGCCGCCGCTGCCGTCTCCCCCCGCGGTGGACGTGCACTGCGGGAGCGAAGGCAGTGCCTTGGCGGAAAGAGCTGACAACGCCTTGGGGATGTCCCGCGCAGCATTCCCTCCGACCCCAGTTCAATTTTGGCGCCCCACACGGTAAGAACATGACCTCCATGACGTGGTGCTCGGGCGGGCCTGCGCAACGGCCACTGCAGAGCATCCGCCGCCGGCATCTCACCGCGAGACGGTGTCGTCGATCGGTGTGTGCCGGGGACGGGACACGAAGGCTGTCGGAGGCTTGGCGCGCGGTCTGCGCTGCACCACGCTTTTATCGGATCGAGCAGGCAGGCAGGCAGGCATCAGCGACTCTATCACACTTGAATTCATGTCCCGGGTAACACCACGCACATATCGTGCTGTTGGTGGTGTCGTCAGCCGGTGGTGGCGGTTGCAGACCGCGCGCCCATCGCCACCCACCTGCACCCCCCGACATGGCCGTTTCCCGGTGCGCGGCATCGCCTCTGCCTCCGCCAACAGCGGCGGCGAGTACGATGTGGTGGTCGTGGGCGGGGGGCCGGGTGGGTACGTAGCAGCCATCAAATCGGCGCAACTGGGCTTGCGGACGGCGTGCGTGGAGAAGCGCGGGGCGCTCGGTGGGACTTGTCTCAACGTGGGTTGCATCCCGTCCAAGGCGCTGTTGCACTCTTCGTACCTCTATGAGGAGGCGCAACACGTGCTGCCGGCGCACGGCGTGAAGATCGACGGTGTGGTGAGGGTGGATCTGGCGGGTATGATGAAGCAGAAGGAGCAGTCGGTGGCCATGCTGACCAAGGGCGTGGAGTCGCTGTTCAAGAAGAACAAGGTGGACTATGTGCGGGGCTGCGGCACCCTGACCGGCAAGAACAGCGTGCAAGTGACCGACGGTAGCACGATGCAGCTGTCTGCCAAGCACATCATCCTGGCCACCGGCTCGGCGCCCACCGAGATGCCCACGCTGCCGTTCGACGAGCAGCGGGTGGTGTCGTCGACGGGCGCGCTGGCGCTCGCGTCGGTGCCGCCCACCATGGCGGTGGTCGGTGGCGGTTATATTGGGCTGGAGATGGGCTCGGTGTGGCGGCGCCTGGGCAGCGACGTGACCGTGGTGGAGTTTGCCGACCGCATCGTGCCCGCCATGGATCACGAGCTGGGCGACCGTCTGCTGCGCATCCTGAAGAAGCAGAAGATGAAGTTTATGCTCGGCACCAAAGTGACCGGCGCGCAGATCCCGCCCCGGGGCGCCAAGGGCAAGGTGCGGTTGGAGGTGGAACCGGCCGGCGGCGCCGGCGGCAAGAAGGACACCATCGAGGCGGATGTGGTGTTGGTGGCCACCGGCCGGCGACCGTACACCGACCACCTCGGTCTGGAGGCCGTTGGCGTCCAGACGGATGCGCGCGGCTTTATCACCATCAACGAGCGTCTGCAGACCAGCGTGCCCAACATTTACGCCATCGGTGACGTGGTGCGCGGCGCCATGCTGGCGCACAAGGCGTCCGACGAGGGCTCGCTCTGTGCCGAGCGGATCGCCGGCCACGAAGGCCACCTCAATTACGACTGCATCCCCGGCGTGGTGTACACGCATCCGGAAGTGGCCACCGTCGGCAAGACCGAAGAGCAACTCAAAGAGGCCGGTGTCGCCTACAACAAGGGCGTGTTCCCGTTTCTGGCGAACAGCCGCGCCCGCACCAATGACGCCGGCGGCGATTACACCGAGGGCTTCGTGAAGCTGCTCGCCGACAAGCACACCGATCGGTTGCTGGGCATGCACGTCATCGGCCCCAATGCGGGCGAGATGATCGCCGAGGGCGTGCTGGCCATGGAGTACGGCGCGTCCAGCGAGGACATTGCCCGCACGACGCACGCCCACCCGACGCTGAGCGAGGCGCTGCGCGAGGCCGCCCTGGCCACGTTCGACAAGCCGATTCATATCTAGAGGCATATCGCGGCGGTGAGCGCGGGGAGGAGAGGGTGGCGGCGACGGATGCTGCGCCCGGGGCGACCTTTGTGACGTATTCCTCATACCTCGTACGAGTCGGGTCACCGGCCGAGCTGTTGCCGCTGCCTGTGCAGCTCGAGCGACCTTTGTGACGTATTCATCATGCCTCGTACGAGTCGGGTCGCCGGCCGAGCTGTTGCCGCTGCCCGTGCAGCTCGAGCGCCCGGTCACAAAACGCCCGCAGCACCCGCGGCACCTCTTTGAGGATCTTGCGCTCCACCAGCGCCACCGGAAACAGCAGCATCGGCACCACGTTCAGCTCGTATTCCAGCAGCGTCCAGCGGTTGTCTTCCGGCGTGACCCGATACATACCGCGCCATTCGCTAAAGTCGCGACTCTCATGCCGCGTGAACACGATGACGCCGTGCGCCCGGTCCATGTGCACGTGCATCACCATGCGCGAGCGCAGCCGCAGCCGCCGACTCACCACCGCCACCTGTTCCAGCAGCTGCTGTTCCGTGTCGTATCGCGACTCGAGGATATGCGGCACGAACGTGTGCATCTCCGCAAACGAGGTCAGTGAGCGCCACACGGGCTCCATCGGCGCGGCCACCCGCAGCGAGCCGGCGATCTGCCGCCGCCGGCCGCCCAGCGATCGCAGCGTGACTTGCATCCTCTCAGGCGGCGGGGTGGACAACTCCACCAGCAACCGCCCGTCCGTATTGTCGCCGTCCTCATTTCTCGAACACGATCGCCACGTGGCCCGCGCAGGTCGCGCCAGCGGCAAAATCGGTGCCCCGCCGCCAAACCGCCTCCCGGCGCGCCAGCTGCACCACCGTGCCCGCCCAATGCGCGACACACCCTTCCTGGCCCATACTCGGTGTCGCCCCATAGACGCCGGCCAAAATGGCGGTGCTCGAACACTCGAAAACGCCGGACAAACACCCCGACACCGCCGCGAGCGGTCGTCACCGCTTCCGCCGCCCGACATCGCGCCCTCCATTCCAGTCAAACACCGCGCTTGTCCGCCAACAACTCGATCCACCAGATCGACACTCGTCAGCACACCCACGCTGTCCCCTCCGACAACCCTCAGCCGATCCACAGCCCGTTTACCTGCCCGTCCGACGCTCTTTCACCCTCGTGCGGCGTCGTGCCCAGCCGAAAGTCGTCCGCTGCACGCACGCGCGCCGATCGGGAGGGAGAGGCGGCGGCGCGCGTTTCGGATGGGAGCGCCGCGTGCCCTCCGCCTCGGCAGGGCGTCGCGCGCCGGTGGCTGCGAGCTAGTGGCAGGGTGTCTGTGGAGTGAGGGTTGAGGGGGACGGGCGGGGTGCGCACACTGTGGGCGATACGCCGTGGCGGTGGCGGTGGCTGAGCGTGCGGGCAACACCGCGTTGTCGCTCGATATGGACGACGGGGCGTCCGTCGCTCGGCGCACTGGGTCCGATGGGCGGGGCGGCGCCGGTTGCGGTTGGGTGGCGGGGGTGCCGGTGGTCGCTCGGCGGTGGTCGGTGCGAGGAGGAGGAGGAGGAGGCGGCGCTCGGTGCGGGGTATGGGGTCAGCGCGGGCGTTGGCGGAGGCGACGGGCAGGTTACCGGCTGGAGGCGCGCGTGCGGGGGCGGCCCGACGAGCGGCGATACTTTCGCGACGACGACGACTACCACAAATTGGGCGGGGATGGGATGGAGTCGGCCGATGAGGACCGCGATGCGGACGCGCTGCCCGGCGGTACGCGCCGCGATCGTCCGGGCAGTGACGACGACGACGACGACGACGACGACGATGCGGACCAGCACGATACCGAGCGCAACTCGTATTATTTGAATGCGCAGCGGCAAGCGGCGGCCGCGTCCACGTCTGCTGCTGCTAGAGCGGCCGGTGCCCCTCCGACTGCCGGCTCATCGTCGTCATCATCGCCTAGCGATCCCATATCCGTGTCGCGGCGCGAGATCCTCTACGCCATGGTGGGGGTGCTCGGCCTGACCGTCGGCTCCATCGCCTGGCAGCGATGGAGCGCCATTCGCCGCTGGTCCGTCGCAGCACTGATGGGCGGGCTGCAGCGACAGCATCCACCGCGCGAAACATCTGCGTTGCGCGACTTTTTCATCCAGTGCGAAGCGGGGTCGGGTCCGGTGGCACCCGCGCTGCAAAACTGCCACTTTCTGCAGTGGCTGGGCGGGGCGGCCACGGCGGAGGCGGCAGCGCCCGGTCACTGTGCCGATCGCAAGCTGCTGGTGATGCATTTCTGGCGGAGCACCGACGTGCACACCGGGCAGGCGCTCGATCTGCTGGAGGCGGCGCGTCCGTGGGGCGACTGCGCAGACACGGTGTGCATTCACGCGCCCAAGTACGATGGCGAATACGTGGGCAAGTACGTGCAGCAGTCGGCCAAGTATCACGAGATGAACTTTCCCTACGCGGCCGATGTGTCGCTGCATCTGTGGCGCGCGCTGGGCGTCGTGCACTGGCCCACCACGGTGGTGTTGTCGCCGCGCTCCAAGCGCGTGCTGTTCGCCTTTTGCGGCCGCGATGAAATGCGTCGCCTGCCGGAGTGTTTGCAGGCGGCGGCCAGGTTTTACTTTCCGAAGATGTTCGAGGCGAACGCGGCGACGGCCACGACGACGACGACGACGACCGCTCGAGACAGAGCCGCTCCGCTGCCGGTGCGCCGGTTGCGGGCGCAGCGCAACGCCTTCGCCATCAACGCCGCGGCAGTAGAGGAGATGACGGAGCGGCGGCGGCGGACGCTGGAACAAGTGCAGCAGTATGAGATGGAGAAACCGCGCAAACGTGGCGGTGGCAGCCGCGTGTCACCGTCGACATCGGCCAAGCGCGACGCCACGAGCGGCAGTGCCACGCAGCGCTCCGCCGCCGTTGCCGAGGCCGAGGCGCTCGGCCGCGAGCTGGCGGCGCGCCTGCGCTCCGCGAAAGCGGCGCTGACGCTGCGCTTCCCGGGCGATGTGGTGGCACACGCCGAATCCGACCGGCTGTTCATCGCTGACAGCGGCCACCATCGCGTTCTGGTGACCACGCTGGCGGGCGAGTTTGTGGAACAGATCGGCGGGCGCGATGGCGCCGGATACGTGGACGGCCCATTCGAACAGGCGCGGTTTCAGTATCCGCAGGGGCTGGCGTTCGACCCGAACAACAATCGGTTGGTGGTGGCCGACGGCGGCAACGAGGCCATCCGCATCGTGAATTTGGTGGATCGCCGCGTGACCACCGTGCCGGTGGCGCCGCCGCTGACGCCCGGCGAGGAGGCGGCGGCAACGGTATCGCCACCCGATGCCGGTCCGCTACCCTACAAGGGACCGGAGATGGCCGCAACGCTGCCGCCATCGGCCAAGACTGCCGGCGATGCCCCGAAACGGGAGTCGTCGCTGCCGCCGGCGACCGCCCCGACAGCGGTCACCGAGGCGAAGACGTCGTCGTCGTCGTCGCCACCACTATCGCGACTGCAGGCGCCCTGTCACGTCACCCTCCACGCCGGCTCAGCGTATGTGGCGGCGGCCGGCTCGCATCAGATATGGCGGCTGGATCCGTCGGGCATCCTGCGCGAATTTTGCGGCAGCGGACGGGCGGGCCATGTGGACGACACCGACGGCCGCCCGAACGTGGTGTCGTTCGCGGCGCCGCGGGGTATTTGTTCGGCGGGCGCGTCGCTGTACGTGGCCGACACCGACTCGTCGACGCTGCGCGAGGTGAATCTGCGCCAGTCGGTGACGCGCACCGTGGTCGGCGGGGATCCACTCTTCCTGGACAACTTGTCGTGTTACGGCGACCGGGACGGACTGGGCAGCACTGCGCGCTTTCAGTTCCCCTCCGCCTGCTGTTCCATGCGCGACGGGCGCGTGCTGGTGACCGATACGCTGAACCACAAGATCAAGGTGGTCAACCCGGCCGAGAACGAGGTGTACACCCTGGCCGGTTCCGGCGAGTACGGCCTGAAGGACGGCACCGGCCAGCACGCCTGCTTCTGGGCACCGCAGGGTATCACCTACAATTCGGTGGTGAAGGTGGCGTACGTGGCGGACACGTATAACCACTGTATACGACAAGTGGATGTCGTCAGCGGCACCGTGCGCACGCTGCCGATTGTGGGCCCGGCGGTGTTGGAGGCGGTCTCCGCGTGGGCCACCGGTGCCGAGGGCGAGGGCAAGGTGGGTGCGGCGACGAACGGCGCCGGCACGCGCGCTCCTGCCGCATCGTCGGCGACGACTGTGCGATAGGACACGCTCGCGCAGTATCGGGCGCTCTGAGAGAGCGTTGCGGCGACAGCGGCAATCGTTTACCGCACCCCATCCATCTGACCGAATCATTCGCCGGGCGGGTCGAATAAAAGACGTTTGGCGCCTGCGGGAGCATCTGTCAGCGACTCCAGATCCAATCGTCGCCGCTGTGGTAGGGCAAGGCCGCCCGGAGCCGACAATGAGCGCGGTGTATGTGGTTCTGGCAGTCGTCCCAACCAGGCCAACCGACCGCTGCGAGCGAACGAGCTCGAGCGCCGCGCCCGACCCCACAGCCTGGCGCCATCACGCATGGCCGTGTCCTCGCACATGCGGCGATACTGTCCGTCGCACAACGCCGTGCCAAACTGTCGATAGGCGGCGCGATATCCGCCCTCCATGACCAGCAACCGCGGGTATTGCAGGTAGGGATAGCGGTGCAGGTGCAATTCGCGGTCCAGGCTGCGCACTGCCTGATACATTTTGGGGGCGCGCTGCGAACTGTATTCGCAATAGAAGATCACGGTGTCGCAAGGTGATGGGGGTGCGTCGGTGTCCGCTGCCGCGGCAGTCATATCGGGAAACAGGTGGGCGTACGCCTGCTCGGGGGTGTACGCGTTGATCGCGCCGCGCACGTGCCCGGCTTCGTACTCGTAAGGATAGCGACAATCGACCAGCAGCAGTCGTCGTCGGGAATGAGGGAATGGTCCGCTCATCCACTGCAACACTTGCGCGGGCGTCACCCGCTCGACAACGCCAGCGCTGGTGCGCACCGGAGAGGGTCGGGCGTAGGGTCGCGCCCCCGGTTTCCGCGCCGGCGTGTCGTCAACGGCGTCATCGACAGCCTCGCCATTGCTGGAACAGAACGAGATGGAGAGGACGCGCTGCGATTCATCTTCCTCGTCCTCCTCGTCGCTGCTCCAGCCGTGCGACAAGTGTCGGGCGGTGGGAGGTGCGCGGGCCTTTTTCGCATCGGGAAACGCCGAACCCAACGTAGACATCGAGTCGGAGAGGGAAGTCGAAGCGCGCGACACTACAAAAATACCCGAGAATGTGCAAGACAGCTTGCGAGTCAGAATGAAACCGGTGGGGAGTGCGGTGTCTTGCGTTGAAACCGCGTGCCCGACAGCGCGCCGCAACGAAAATCCAAACGGGGCGCGCCAAGATTTCCTCCCGCTGGTGGATGGGCGCGCGCAGCCGACGGTGAGGTTTCGGGCAGGCGCGCGCGTGGGTCACCCTCGCATGTTCATCCACTCGGCACTGTACAGGCGGACTCATTTAGCCTCGACACACCCAGTCTGTCGGAGAGTGCTTGTGCTCTCCGATAAATCATTTGAAAACTCGCCAGCACTCCCGACGCCACCGAGTTACTTCCCGCCCGTGCACCGGAGCACGGCGCGGTGGGTCTGCGTGCAGGGCTGCGGTGCGTGTTGTCGGCTGGCGCCTGTGGAACGACCCGGCCTGGAGGAGTGGCTCTCTACTGACGAGTTGGAGCAATACCATTCGATGGTGCTGCCGGACGGCTGGTGCCGGCACTTTGACCAGGACGCTCGCACGTGCACCATATTCGAGCGGCGGCCGCGATTCTGTCGGGCGGAGCCGGCCGTGTTTCGGGATCTGTACGGTGTCGGCGAGGAGGATTTTGACGAATTTGCTCGCGAGTGCTGTATGGAGCAGATTGTGGACGTGTACGGTGGTGTACTGAGCGACGAGATGATACGCTTCGCGCAGGCCATTGTCCGACGCGATCCGAGCCTGCGACCCGAGATCGAGAACATGCTGCAACAACTGGCACAGGAGGCGGTCGACGAGGAGGAACGGTAACGCCCTATTCTCGTTTAGGCGGCACTCGGTGGCGGGTTGCGTCGCAGGCCCAGTTGCTCCTCCATCAGTTCGATCTCGTCGCGACTGCCCTTGACGTACAGGATCTCGCCCTCACCGTCCGGCAGCGGGTCGACGCGGTACCGAAACTCTCCCAGCCGTGGCGCGCCGCGCATGTAATAGAACCACGCGCCGGGCGACAAAAGCGCCAGCGCATACCACGCATTGCTGTCGCTGTGCAGTGCCAGCTTGCCTACCGCCGCCACCGCCAACGTGCCGCACGCCGCGCAGAACACCAGAAAAGCGGCGATGGCGCGGCTCGGCTGAATGCGCCCCACGTACGTCACCACCCGGCCGGCATCTTTTTGTTGGCGGCTGTAGCGACGCGACGTGAGATACCCGTCCATCCGCGTCTCCACCGCCGCCGCTCCGCCCGGAAGCTCCAGCGTGTAATTGGCCTGGGTGATGCGCGCCGAGGTGCTGGCCAGGATAAAGCGAGCGAACCCGAACAGGGTGAACGCGAAGGCGATGCCGCCCATGACCTTGGCCGCCATAGTCACGTCGTCGGTGCTGTCGGCGAGCCGCAGCGAGCAAGTGATTTCGGCAGCGGGAAGCGGGAACAGGAGAGGAGCGGGAGAGAATGCACCCGTCAGATGGTGGAGGTGCATCGTCAACGGAACGTTATGGGTTACTCGACCAGCGTGGCGAAAAGAGGGTGGTTGCGTGTAGCGGTGAGCCGGCGGACGTCTTCTCACGCGCTCCGCACGCGGCTGTAGCGGGCGCCATCGTCCCGAGAACGGCGGTGTGAACGACAAGCCGCGGCAACGCCTAGAGACCGAAAAGAACGTCCTGTGGTGCTGCCGTTGCCCTTCCGGCACTGAGGAAAAGTGCTGCACAGCCATCCACTCCTCCACTACCCCGCAGCGGTCGTCCGCTTTCACCAACACTTTGTGGCGTCGAACGTGCACGGCGCCCAGCGACGAACGTGGCGCGCACGCAGCGAATTGCGGTGCGCGGCCTCCACCTCGGGTGCCAAAAGAGGTGGCAGGTGCGGAGGAATTTCAGATAGCATCAAGCACATAAGGACGCCGAATTTGCACCCGCATAACGATATCCCGTCTTGATCAACGCTGACCACATCCAGAATCCCTCTTTGGTGGCGTCTCTCGCGGCACGCTCCTGGTTGCCGACCCTCCGGCATGGCCTTTGTAGGGCAGTGGTGCAGCTGCAAACCAGCTCGCCAGGGGAGGATCTTGACGGGCTGGACAACCTCCGTCAGCGTTCTGGCACACCGTCACCTTCTCTCCCCATCTCAACAGCCGTCTTGGTCGTTGGGAACAGGACAGGGTGCGCACCCTGCCTCGCGCGCACCGTCGGGACGGCCGTCGCCCCGCCGCGTTCCTCGTTCGTTCGGGCGTCTCGCACCGGCGCACCGACGCCGCACTGCGACCAGCTTGCGCATGACCACCACCGCCGCCGCCGCCGCCGCCGCCGAGAAACATCAACCGCGGTTTCTGCACGCCGTGTACCGGGTGGCTGACGTGCAGCGCAGCGTCGACTACTATGTGCGGGCGCTCGGTATGCGGTTGTTGCGGGAGCGCGACATGCCGCAGGATCGCTTCAAGAACGCTTTTGTGGGGTACGGTGACGAGCGCGAGGGCTACTTTTCGCTGGAACTGACCGAGAACTACGGCGTCAAGTCGTACCACCTGGGCGACGCGTTCGGGCACTTTGGACTGGCCACACCGAACGTACACGAGCTGGTGGAACGGGCGCGCGCCGCCGGCGCCGAGGTGACCCGCGAGCCGGGGCCGGTCCAGGGTGGCCGGACGGTGATGGCGTTCATCCGGGATCCGGACGGCTTTCTGTTCGAGATACTGGAGCGGCCGCAACGAAGAGCGCGCGACCCGTTCTGCCAGGTGATGTTGCGCGTGGGCGACCTGCAGCGCGCCATGCAGTTTTACGAACGGGCGCTGGGCATGCGCGCGTTCCGCACCCACCGCAACGAAGCGCACCATTACACGCTCGGCTTTGTCGGTTACGGTGAGAGCGAGCAGGACGGCATGGTGTTGGAACTGACCGAGAACGACGGCGTCAGCGAATACGACCACGGCGACGCGTACGCACAGGTGGCGCTCAGCACCGACGACGTGTATGCGGCCGCTGAGCGCTTGCGCAACGCCGGCGCCAACATCACCCGCGAACCCGGACCGCTTCCCGGTATCGGCACCAAGATCGTGTCTGCGCGCGACCCCGACGGACACAAGTTCGTCCTGGTGGACTGGACCGATTTCCTCCGGGAATTTGAACACGAATAGGGGTCACGACAAAAGGAAGCGTAAAAGAGGCGATGCGGAGGAGTGCCTTCGTGTGTTCGAACCCGAACGGGTGGGCGTACGTCGTACAGAAGCAAGATATCCGTGCAACCGGCCTGCGAGCTGTGCGACCATGCGCGCACGCACGCGCCATTCCCGATCCGCGCGCCATGCGCCCATCGACGGCCGACGCCCGCACCGCCCGCTCCTCCGCGACCGCTCTGCCTCCTCATCTCGTCGCAGCGCCTCTCCTCACCATGGCACACCTGGTGAGGGAGCACGATGCAGCGTCGCGTACACCGTTTGAGGCGTGCATACCGTTGCTGGGAGAGCGGTTCATCTCGCAGCACATGCAACGCAAGCAGGCCACCGGCGGGGTGGACGCGCAGACCGACCGCGAGCAGTTGTGGTACGAGGACCTCTGGGCGTACTTTGACGAGCACGATCTGCCGAAGAACAAGATTCCGGTGCTGGGACGATCGCCGGTGGATCTGTACTCGCTGTTCATCCTGGTGTTGCGGCGTGGCGGGCTGCAGCGTGTGATCGACGCGCGCGAGTTCAAGCAGGTGGCGCGCGAGCTGCACATTCCCGAGTCGTGCACGTCGGCGGCGTTCGTGTTGCGGCAGGCGTACGAGCGATTTGTGTATGTGTATGAGCAGAAAATGGTGTTTGACCGGGCGCCGTTGGAGGTGGCGCCGGTGCGGCAGACGGTGCGCACCAGTCTGACGTATGTGCCGCGGCCGGGGCAGCTGCCGGATCATGTGACCGGCCACGGCGGCGGTCGGCGTGGCAGCGTTGGCGTTGGCGGCGGTGGTGCGGAACCCAGTACCACCAGTTCGGCCGCTGCGGCTACGGCGGTGCGCGGGGTGCACGACGGGACCGCCGGCGCCGGGCGTCCCGCCAAGCGTGCTTGGCGCGATACGGTAGCGCCGATGGCCGCGGCCGTTGCGCCTGCCGCTGGCGCGCTGTTGCCGTGGAATGGCGCCACCGCGGCGTATGCCAAGCGGGTGCAAGGGGAGGCGTGGTGGGAAGGCGAGGAGGGGGCGTCACCATCATTGCCTCCGTTGCCGTTCTTTGCAGCGCATCATACGCAGGAGCGCGAGCGTCTGGTGCTGTCGCTGCAGTGCGGTATACCCGACGAGGTGCGCTGGGCGCTGATCACTCTGAATGCGCTCTCCAGTGGCAGCATCGGCGGTCTGCCGGTCACGCCGGCGCCGGCGGGTGCCGGACCACGCAGCCTCACCCGCCTGGAAGTGCATGTGGCGTCGTATCCGGGCCTGTTGGACGCGCTGCACCAACTATTGTACGAATATCACGAGGACGTGCGGCGGCAGCGGCGGCGCGGCTTGCCGTTAGCGGAGGAGTGTGAGTTGGCCGCGGGAGCGCGCCTGACCGAGATGCGACTGTTGGAGTTGCCGACGCTGGCGGATGGCTCGGCTGCCGATGCGGAGTCGCCGGCGCCCAGCTTGCAGCAGTATCCGCCGGGCCTGCTGAACGACCGCGATGCGCTGACGGAACGACGGCGGGAGCACGCGCGCCTGGCGTGCAGCGCACTGCGCAACTTGAGTTTCACCACGGGCAACGAGGCGGCGATAGCCGGTCACGAGGCACTGACCACACAGCTGTTGGGGCTGTTGCGCACCCCGTCGGTGCCGGCGGCGATGCGCGAAGACCTGATGGATGCGTGGTTGAACGTATCGCCGGCGGTGCAGTTGCCCAGACCGATTGCCGCCGAATCAGAGCAGGCGACGAGGGAGCCGGCTATGAACGGCGAGCGGGCATCGGCCGGGGAGGGAATGGACCTGCACGCGGCGTCGGGTGGGAAGGCGTTGTCGGAATCGCCGCCGCCGCCGCCGCCGCCGCTGATGCAAAACAATCTGCAGGCGCTGGACGCCATGGTGGAACTGTTGGACCCGACGCTGCCGTATGCGCGCGTGTCGCTGCTGTGCAAGGCGGCCGAGGTGATTGCGCAGTACGCGGTCAGGCTGGAGAATGAGGAAGCGTTGGTGTCGCGTTTGGACGTGCTGCTCTCGCGGCTGGTGGATATGTTAGGCGGTGGAGCGGCAGCGGTGGAAGAGCCGTCGCAGCGCGACGATTGGCGGCTGACGGTCACCGGGCTGGACGCCCTCAACAACCTCTCCTCGTTCGACTGGGCGGTGCGCGAACGCATCGCCCGCACGCCGCGTCTGCTGCGCCACCTGTTGCGATTGGCCACCGCGGCCATTCCAGGTGTCGCTGCCGATATGATCCTGAGTGCACCTGACGAGGCGGCCGGCCGTGCAGAGTCGGTCGCGGCGCCGGCGAGCGCCCAGGCGCTGGCCACCCGCGCCGGACTGGTGTTGTTGAATCTGGCGGAGAACCCGCACAATCGACGAGCGCTGCTGCCGTTCGAGGAGCAGTTTGTGTTGTGTGCCATGACCAGCCACGCCGCCTCCGACACGTTTGCCAACGTGTTGCACGAGCTGGCCTGTGATTAGGGCGAGGCAGAGAGAGAGAGGAGAGACGACGTGTACGTTGTGCCACGTTTACCGCTTCACGCCTCGGCATCGTCATCCGCGGCGGCGGTGCGACGGTAAGCGGGCGCGTGCTCAGCCACCCACTCCTGCTCGTCCTCGGCGCTGTGGGGGTCGCGAAAAGCGGTGCTCATCGTCGGCCATTCGGTCGGCGTCGGCGATGAATGGCCGGTCGACGTTGCGGATCGATGACGTGGCGCGCAACGCGGTCGCCGCTTCCTCACCTCCGGTGTCATCGCCTCTCCGAGTACGCCGCCGCCACTGCCGCCATGCTGAGTCGCCCGTTCTGCCCGTTCCGCCGCACTCGTCTGCGCCGCCCATTCCTTCACCAGCTGCATCTCCTGCGCATCGGGCGGCTGCTCCCCGGGCGGCAATCGTCCGTCGGTCGGCGGTGGCGGCGACGCTATCCCGCGGTACTTGCGCTCCAGTCGGTCCATCTCCGCATCCAGTCGCGTACGTGCCTCGCCCAAGACGGAAGCGTATGGCAGCGGCTGTGAGAGACGCGGATCCAGCGCCTCGTGGCGGCCGTGCTCGTCGACGGTGGTAAAGTCGGTGTGCGGCGGCAAGCATTCGGCCACGGCGGCGAGCACGTCCTGTTCCTCCACTGGAGTCCACGCTTCTGTAAAGTGCGGCGAGTGAGCGTCGATGGCGAGACAGCAGTGCAGCACTTCGGGCGTCTCCGGTCGTTGGTTGCATATTTGTAGCACCGCCGTCGCGCTCAACTTGCTCGCCGCGAGATAGCGTCCTAGTCGCGCCTGGAGCGCCAGCAAGTGCTGGCGCTGTTGTCGCGCCGCCGACATGAACTGCAGACCAGAGCCGAAATTGGATAGGAGGATGATCTCGCTATCACACGCTCGCGGCGGGTATGCCAGACGTCCGTCGGGTGTTCGCCAGTGCGGCAGCCGCTGAGAGAGTCGGCGCTCCGTCTCCTGCACTCGTCGAGTCCAGTGGTGGGCGGAATAGGGGCAGTGCTCGGAGTCGAGTCCGGTAGAAGGTTCGCAAGAGGCATCGGGGGCACCCGGCTTCCCTGACGCTGGGAGATCGTCTGCTTGCACGAGCTCCCGGTAGACTCGGGCGCGCACTCGGGCCTCCTCCAAGGCAGCGTCGACGCGTCGTTGCTGTTCGTCGTGTGCTGAACGGATCATCCAGCACATTTCCGCATCCGATAATAAGCCCAAGTGGGCGTTGACCACCCGCATTATGTAGCGTGAGGAGCGCGCTCGGCGCGGTGCCCAGCGTCTCCCTGCGTGCTCGTCACGAGACACACGACGCGCGATCCGATCCGCGCGCCGATTGCATCGATCGGGCGCGTGTTGCGGGACGGACGACGGGAGGATGCAGGGAATGCCTCTTCGAATCACCACCTCGAGGAGGACAACCTACATAGGCCGGGCGTGGAAGGCCACGCAAAACGACCAACATTACCCGCAGTGGGTTGAGTATGGCATTGCTGTTCCGGTTGTGTGTCCACTCGCACTCCGTGTTCTGAAACGGCACCCAACGCCATACTGTGCGCTCCTTCCTCTCCCTCCCCTTGCGCGTATCGGTGTGCTGCCTACGCGTCTTCGTCTCCCCACAACTGCACACCGGACACCGCTTGTTGGTGTACACCTCATCAACGAGGGGCATATCGTAACCACATTTCTCAAGCAACTCCCAGATACGCATGCCCTTGGTCGGCGAGCTACCCTTCCGGTGGTGGTCGCGCGTATCCCAGTCCCCGAACAGCACCAGCGACTTGCTCGGCTTGCCGTACCGTGTCTGGAAACAACTCCGCATCCAGTCGTGCGAGCGCTGCTCGTTGCGGCGGTGCTGGTGGCTCAACCGGCGATACGGATGCTGCGGATGGTAGTCGCACATGGTGTGATCCAGCGGGTTGGCCATACGACTCTCCGAGAACCGTCCTCCACAACCGACCGAAACGTTGACTTTACTCCTCCTCCCTCTCCCATGCATCCACCCGCACGATATTATTCACGATGCCGCCGTCGTTGCTGGTGGACATATGCTTGCCTACCAGCCACTCGCCGTCCACCTTGAACTTGAGATGATACGTGCCTGCCGGCAGCTGCAGCGTAACACCCCAACGCTCCACACCAGGTCCCTCATCCTCTTTCTGCAGCAGCCATTCCCTGTTCCACCCATCGAACGATCCCTTCACCGACACAGCCTTGGCGCTGGCATCCGGCCACGACACCCGCACTGCCCGGGTGCGCTCGAACAGATCCGCCGTCGCCGCCGTCGCCGCCGCCGTCGTGGACGCCTGCGCGCGTAGCTGCTCCCACTCCGCGGCCAGCAGCTCGTCCTTGGCCGGCACGATATTCTTCACCCGGTGAAACTCCCGCGACCACGCAAACGCCACCTGCGCCACATCGACGGTGCACGCGCGCGCCGACTCCCGCAGCAGGTGGTACTCGTCGCTCTTGGCATACACCCGTAGCGCCCGCTTACAGGCCGCCAGGAAATCGTCCAGATTGTACTCGCTGAACACGAAACCGGAGCCGGTCAGCTCCACCGGGTCCCACTCGATGACGGTGTCGCGCAGGCCGCCGGTGCGAAAGGCGACCACCGGCGTGCCGGCCACGAAAAACTCCTGCTGCACGATGCCGCCGGGCTCGAACACCGACGGCATCAGGCAAAAGTCGGCGCCCAGATTGGCCAGCGGCCCGTTGGTGAAAAACGCGTCTGGCTCGGCGTAAAAGTGGCCGGCGTAGCGCGCCCGAAACTCGTCGCAGCGGCGCGCGCAGTCGGCGCCGTACGGGTCGGCGCGGTTGGCCATGCCGCCGATGAGCACTTGGCACTTACCACCGCTGGGCAGATTCATCAGCGTCGGCACCGCCGACAGAATCAGATGCACGCCCTTCTGACTGGTCAGCCGACCCACAAAAGCGAACACCGGGATCGACGCATCCACCAGCCCAAAGTAGCGCGATTGCAGCGCCGCCTTGGCTTCGTCGTGCGAGCCGGCCACCCGCTGCAGCAGCGCCAGGCGGTCGGCGACGCGGATGCCGTTGGAGGTGCCGAACGGCGCCCGGCAGATCTGCATCACGTCGCGCAGCGGATGCAGCGACAGCAGCTCTTCCAGGTAGCTCCGGGAGACGGTGCCCCAGCTGTGCGCGCACTTGAAGGCGGCGCGACTCGGGTTCACCACCACCCGGTTCCACATCGGGTCCACCAGCACATCCCGCGGCAGGTGGTGGATGTACTCGAAGGCACCCTCGTGCGGCCCCGGGTAGAGGCGCCCCTCGTACGCCGAGTCGCCCAAATTGTGCACGATGTGAAAGAAGCAGGTGTCGTCAAAGTAGCCGCCGAAATAGCCCAGCCGCCCGTAGGCCGGCACCAGCCCGCCCATCCAATCGTTGGTCACCAGCAGGCTCGGTCGCAGCTGCTTATGGCAACAGATCTCCAGCACACCGCGGTCGGCCACCACCAACATCTCCGTGGCGCGCGCTTGCGAGCCCAGATCCTGGTACACGCGGGGAAAGTAGGTGTGATTCTCGAAAAAGATCAGGTTGACGCCGTTCTCGCGGCCCTCGAACACGCCCAGCGTCGCCACGCCCACGTTCCCGATGCGCACGTCCACGTTGCGGCTCCAGCGGATGCCATCGCGCTCCAGGTAGCGCATCTCGCCCTTGCGGTTGAAGGTGTAGTACGGCGTGATCACGTACACCTCCAGCCCGAGGTCCGCCAGTCCTTTGGACAGCTCGTCGATCATGGTACCCAGGCCGCCGGCCGTCGAGAAACGTCCCAGCTCCGGGCTGAACAATACGATCGGGCCCATGCGGTTGCCGGAGAGGGCGGCACGCGCCAGGTCCCGCACCGCAGGCGCGCCCGCAGTGGACATGTACATCAGGTAAGCGATGAGGCGCTCGCCGCACACTGCTGCAAAACCCTGAGGCGGGTACTCGTTCTCGCCATCCAGCATCGAGGAGCGCTGCAGACACAGCCGCGTCAGGTAGCGCGCCGCGGCCGAGGCCACCCCCGCCCTCGACACCAGATCCTCGTACAGCTGCAGCAGCGCCGGTGCAAAGTCGGTCAGCGTGGAACAGTGGCGCGCCAGGCGGCCGGCGTACCAGTTGGCGCGCGGATCCTGCAGCGTCTCGTCGTCGGCCACCAGCCGTGATGCCGACATGCGCCGGTGCGTCTGAAACAGCGAATCACCCCCCGCCGGCGGCGGCAACGGTTCCGGCACCACCTCCAGCAGGCACGTCTCCAGCGGCTGCAGCACCAGGGAGAACGGCCGAAACAGCAGCTCCTCCAGGGCGAACACCTCGGGCGCCGCCTCGCCGCTGAAGACGTTGCGGATGCGCACCAGCCGGTCCCACGCTCCGAAGCCGGTGCGGCCGTCACGCCGATCGGACAGCGCCAGCGCCTCCGCCAGCGGGCGCAAATCCACCTGCAGCGACAGCGGCGCACCAAAAGCCCCTCCATCCGCCGCGCCGCGCACGTTCATAAACACCAGCAGCACCTGCTCGGCGGTGAAACGCGCAAACGCAAACGCCTGCCACTTGGCGTGTCCTTTCACCGTCAGCACCACCATGGAGCCCTCGCGCAGCGCCACATACTGGTTGCGCAGCCGCCGTCGATGGTCGTAGTGCCCGCGGATGAGGTGAATGTCGTAGCCCTGGTCGGGCCCGAGCGACCGACGCGTGTCCTCCTCGGCCTGAACCAGTTGGCGCAGATCTTCGGCGGACACCGACCGGATCGACACTTTCAGCATGTCGTCCGTGGAGCGCGAGCGCATCATAGCGGTGCCGGCCGCCGTGCCCGCTGCCGCCCCCGTCGGCGGTTTCAGCGCGGCGTGCCGCGTCGCCAGCAGGCCCACCTCGGAGAGCTTGGAGAGGCCGGCCTCGCGCGATCCCGCCCGCTTCAGCTTCTTCACGTCCGCCGTGTGGCTCTGCTGCAACGACAACAAACTCATGCCGGTGGCGACGCTCGCACCGCGGTGCATGCCCGACGTGCGCAGCCGCGGCGACTTGGGCAGCTCCAGATCCAGATTGGTTTCGACGTCCACCTCGCCGGACACCGTGGCCATATTGATGCGCATCGCCCGGCCGTCCTCCTCGCCCAACAGCAGCATCGGCAGCTCCGGCAAGAAGAAGAGCAGGTCGACGGCGAGCCAGGCGCGCCGTCCGTACAATACACTGGGATAGGGCGAGGTGTCGGTGCAGGTGCCGCTCACCATGATGGCGCCGCTCGGTATGGCGTGCAGGTCGTTGCGGTACAGGCGCGCCAGCACATCCGCCGTCAGGTACCGTCCCTGCCCCAGCGCGCGCACCGAGCCGTCCCGCCGCAGCGACTTGCCCGATATGCCCGCCAGCAGCGCCGCGGTGCGCATGGTGTGCGGCAGAAAGCCGCTGACGATCAGGCTGCGCTCGCGGTGAAAGTGCGACTCGCCGATCAGCACGAACGCCGCATCGGTCGCCCACAGCTCGCGCGCCAGCTTGGCCAGCAGCGGGTTGGCGTACCCGTCGGCGGCCGCATCGGTGTTCCAATAGCCGCCTTCGGCGTTGGGCCGCACCACATCCCCAAACGCGCGTTCCTCCGGCGAGTAGTGCGGCTGGTTGTCGTTGTCCATGCGGTTCAGCTCCTCCACGTCCGGCTGCAGAATGCACGGGGCACACTGGGCATTGTCCAGCCGCACGCCGCGCGCCCCGTACTGCACCGCCATGGCGGTCACGTCGTCGACGAGCGAGTACCATGTCTCCACGCGGCGGTAATTGGGCAGGGCGGTGTCCTCCCACTGCACCTCGTGACAGTCGGTGCCCGGATGCGGTAACGCCGGCACTTGCCGCTTGGCGTCCACCAGGCGCACGTAGCCGCTGCGGGCGTAACGGCGGTGCGAGCGCGCCAGCGACACCCGGTCCATCGAGTCCACGATCACCGCCAGGTGGTGTTGGCGGGCCTCGGCGCAGAGACGCCGGAAGCGCGCCGCTCCACCCAGAATGGTGGCTGGCGCCGCCCGATCCACCACGGTGTGCGGTGTGGGCTCCTTCTCGTCGAGACGCCGCTCCAGGCAGCCGCTCAGATAGACTCCGGTGATGCCGGCGGCGGCCAGCTGCGGCAGCAGCTCGCGCACGTGGTCGAAACTGCCGCGTGACAGCAACGCGCCGGTCTCGGGATCCCATTCGGCGCTCACCTGGTCCACCGGCAGCTCGTACAGGCGGTGCGAGCGGCAGTCTTGGGGTTGCACGATGAAGCGGCCGCGCAGCCGTCGGAAATCCATGCCTGGCACGTCCGCGTACGTCAGTGGGTAGGTCAGCCGCGCGTCCGCATTGCTATCGGTGTGCGGCGGGCCCACGAACCAGTCATAAAAGCCGGGCTGCGCAAATGGAGGCAGATGCACCATCAGGCATTGGTCGTACACGGTGATGCGATGGCACTGCCAGTGGCCGTGAGAGGCTCGCCACATCGCGCGGCACCCCGACGGGACGCCGCGCTCCGCTCTGGTCGATGGTGGTGGCGACGAGGCCGCCGCCGCAGAGGCGCCGCGTTCGCTGGCATCCTGTGCAGACCAGGTGCTCTTGGCACGGGCGCTCGATGGCGGGCCATTCACGAGACCGTGGCGGTCGCTGCGACTGCTGGCCGGTCCGTCTGCCGGGGTCGGTGCCGGTGACTCGTCGGCCGTCCCCGGTCCATCGTCTGCGGCCGGCATGAAAACGTACACCAGAGCGCTGTCCACATCGAACGCCTCACAGTCCTCTTCCGAGTTGAACGGAATGCAGACGGTCGGTGCGTGCCCAACCGTCTGCACCACCGGCGGCAGCGGGTCGCCCGCCAGTTGCAGCGGGTGTCCGTCGTACAACACGTTCAACAGCACCACGGCGCGATCGCGCACGTCGTCGCTGCTATGGCCAACCGCTGCCACCAACGCTCGCTCGGCCGCCAGCAGCTCACCCAGGCGCACCGCCAGCCCGTCGCCTAAGGCGACCACATTCGATGGGGCGGTGGCTTGAGCGGAGGCGTCGGCGGCTGCGCGGCTGTTGTTGCCCACGACGGGGTAGGTGCGCCGTAGCAACAGCGCTTGCACTTCATCCAACACGTCGTGCACCTCTTGATCGTCATCCACACTGGCCAAGCCCGGCAACCAGCGCTGAAACAAGCGAGCGTCCAGCAGTGTGCCCACCTGTGCCCAACCGGAGGGAGTGTGCGCGTTCATGGGTGCTGCCGCGTGTTCGCCCGCAATGCAGTACAGATGACTTTCAGTTTCCCATCCCAATAGCCCGACAGGAGTAGACACCGAACGTCCGGTTATCCCTCGAGCCCGATCGAACACCCCTCGCTGGCGCTACACGGCGAGGTGGTGATGCTCCCGAGTCTCCAGTTGCGCACGAAGGTGCGTTGGCCACGAACCGGCCTCGTCGCCAACGACTGGCGCTGAGCGCTCGAAAATACGCCCGTCGATGCGGGGAGTGACGGGCGCGGCAGAGCAGTGGGGAATCGGTGAGGTAGGCAGCGGAAATACGGTATGAAACTGTGTCGATCGAGTGCAGAGTGCAGGAAAGAGAGGGAGGCGAGTGGGGTGCTTTAGCAAACAAAGTGGAGGTGGAGAGAGCGAGAGGAGACTCACCGGGTGGCGGTCTTGCAGAAAGTCCAGCAAAGGTTGTGCGGCGCTCTAGACGGTGCCACAACCCTGTTGACAGACTCCCAGACGTGCCTCCGCAAAGTCCAGTGAGCGTCGGGCGTCTTGTAGAGAATCAACTCAAGGTTCTGTTTACGTAATGAAAAGCGCCTGCGCTCGTGCCGCAGTGCCTCTGAAGCTCTTCCCTATCCTCATCCTGCCTGAGTCACCCTGCTTGCTCGACCCGCTGCTCACCAACCGCCCCAGCCGTGCAGACTCGCGCACGGGCACGATTCTCTCTGCGTGCGCGTCATTGTTCCCGCCGCCGAATCGACTCGGCTCGGCGCCAGAGCTCTTCGCGTTGCGCGACTTCTATTCGCGCGGTTAGGACGAGCGTATCGCATCGGAGTCGTTCCAGCGAGAGGCGTCTGCTGAGGGGAGGTCGGTGAGCACTATTGTCGCTACCACCAAGAGTGTTCATCGACTTCGGGACGGAAGACCAGTCGACGAGCGCCATGGGCGACGGACCGTTCGAGGCTGCGGCGGCGGCCGTGACCCCGCCGGACGCGAACGCTCTCGACGCCCACGACGGTGAGACCGGGGCGGCCGTACCCCTGGATGCCACTGTGCCCAATGTGAGTGTGCGAGACGCGGGCGCGCTGCATAATCCGCTGGCGGTGGCGGCGTCGCTGCAGCTGTTGCTGGACAGCGGTTGTGGTGCACAAGACGATCGGCTGTGGCCGTACATTGTCCGACTGGCCGAGCTGACCGGTTTGCGGAGGGGGCCCACGAGCGGGGGGACCGCTGCAGAAACGTCATGGGGCGCGTGCTCACCACCAACGGAGGCGGATCGCGTGCGTCTGCTGCGGGCGGGCGTGACGGCGATGCGGAAAGCGGCGCGCGGTACTGCCGTGGACGCCGAACTGGCGGACCTGCTGCACATGGGCGGGAGCGAGAGCAGGTACAACAATCATGCCACCGGAACGGATACGCTGTGGATGCCGGGCTGGGCGTTGGAAGCGTGCTGGCGGTGGGCGGCTACCCCGGCGGACAATCAATCTGGCCGCGCCGTGGCGTGGCCCGACCTATGCGACCTGTATCGACTGCTGGCCGAGCGGGAGGCGCGTATTGCCCAGCGCGCCTGTGAGCGCATGACAGTTTTACGCGACCTCTCTGCCGACACCCCTGCAGACATTGGTTTGCGCGCCCGCATCGAGGCCAAACAGCTGCGGCTGCTGGAGCGTCAGCGAACGCTGCGCCGCGAGGCGCTCGACCGCGCTCACCAACTCTTCGCACCGGCGCCGACAGATGCGATGCTGCAGCGGTACCGACGACCGTACGACGTGTTGGAGAGGCTGGGCGTCACCGAGCCGCAGGCGGAGACGGCATCGTGGTGGAACACCGCACGCCGAGCGGTGCGCGCCCGCGAGCACGAACGGGGCGAAAGTGCACTGCAGCGTCGGGAGCAGGAGAATCGGCGGCGAGCGCGTCAGCTGCGCTACCTGGAGAACCTCATCGCCCACTTCAAGGTCTGCCGAGACGTGCGCGCACAGATCAACGGCGAGCGCCAGAGCCTCAACCGCGCAGTGCACAAGTGGTTCCGCGACCGGGTGCGCGAGGAGGAGCGACGTGCCCGCCGCGAAGAGCAGGAGCGCATCCGCGCCCTGCGCGCCAACGACGAAGAGGCGTACATGCAGTTGTTGAATACGGCGAAGAGCTCGCGCATCATGGAGGTGCTGCAGCAGACCGACCGCTACCTGATGCAGATCGGCACCAAAGTGCAAGCGCAGAAGGACGTGGTGAGCCTGAACGAGGCTGTCGAGGCGCAGGGCCTGGTGGGAGAGCGGGCGCGGCTGGCGGCGCGACGCGCGGAGCGCGAGAAGCGCGAACACGCGACGCAGGGCCCGCCGACCGCCGCTGCCGCCCCCACCGAGGCGACCGACGCGCCGACGGCCGACGGCCAGAGCCTGGACGATATGCGCCGCCGCCGCGAGGAGTACTACCAACTGACCCACTCTATCAGTGAGGTGGTCGATAAGCAGCCGTCCACGCTGTCGGGCGGCACGCTCAAGCCGTACCAAGTCGAGGGCCTGCAATGGATGGTGTCGTTGTACAACAACAATTTGAACGGCATTTTGGCCGATGAGATGGGCCTGGGCAAGACCATCCAGACCATCGCGCTATTGGTGTACCTGGCAGAGCACAAGGATGTGCGCGGACCGCACTTGATCGTGGTGCCGCTCAGCACGCTGAGCAACTGGGTGCGCGAGTTTGGCATCTGGGCGCCGCACTTCAAAATGGTGGTGTATCGCGGTGACCGCAGCGCCCGCCGCGCCATCCAACAGTACGAGATGGCGCCCGGCAGCTACAACGTGCTGCTCACCACGTACGAGTATTGCGTGCGCGACCAGCGGGCGCTCAGCCGCATCTTCTGGAAGTACATCATCGTGGACGAGGGCCACCGCATGAAGAACACCCACTGCCGTCTGGCGATGACGCTGGGCGTCAAGTATCGCTCGCGGAATCGGCTGCTGCTGACTGGAACGCCGCTGCAAAACTCCCTGACGGAGCTGTGGGCGCTGCTCAACTTCCTGCTGCCGACCATCTTCAGCAGCTGCGAGACGTTCGAGTCGTGGTTCAGTGCGCCGTTCCAGAGCTTCGGCGCCGGCGACCAGCCAGAGCTGAAGGATGAGGAGATTCTGCTGGTGATCAACCGACTGCACAGCGTGCTGCGACCGTTCCTGCTGCGGCGCCTCAAGACCGACGTGGAGAATCAGCTGCCGGAGAAGCGCGAGACCATGGTCCGGTGCGACCTCTCCATCTGGCAGAAGATCCTCTACCGCCAGACCAAGAACAACATCGGGGTGGCGCTCAACGCCGGCGGCAAGTCGCGCCTCTTCAACAACATCGTCATGCAGTTGAAGAAGGTGTGTAACCACCCGTACCTCTTTTACGACTGGGAGGAGCTGGCGGCGCTGGATCCACAGTGGGTGGTACGCGCGTCCGGCAAATTCGAGCTGCTGGACCGCATCCTGCCCAAGCTGCTGCGCAGCGGGCATCGCGTGTTGCTGTTCAGCCAGATGACCATCGCCATGGACGTTCTGGAGGACCTGTGTCAGCTGCGCCACTTCAAATACCTACGTCTGGATGGCACCACCAAGGCCGAGGAACGGCAGGAGATGCTGGAACGCTTCAACGAGCCCGACAGCGACATCTTCCTGTTCATGTTGTCGACGCGCGCCGGCGGCCTGGGCCTGAACCTGCAGGCGGCCGACACCGTGATCCTGTTCGACTCGGACTGGAACCCGCAGGCGGACTTGCAGGCGCAGGACCGCGCACACCGCATCGGCCAGAAGAAGGAGGTGCGGGTGTTCCGGCTGCTGTGCTCCGACACCGTGGAGGAGCGCATCCTGGCCGAGGCCAACCGCAAGCTGAACATGGACCGGCAGGTGATCCAGGCCGGCAAGTTCAACCAGAAAGCCACCGACGAGGAGCGGCAAGAGATGCTGGAGGATCTGTTGCGACAGCAGGAGAGCAACGAGGCCGCCGGCGATGTGCCCGACGACGAGACGCTGAACGAGATACTGGCGCGCAGTGAGCAGGAGGTGGAGCTGTTCGAGCGGATGGATGCCGAGCGCGCCGCCGACCCCGAGACGTATCCGCCGCTGATGACGGACGAGGCGGAGTTGCCGTCGTGGGTGCGCCAGCCGGAGGTGGACGCGGAGGCGTCAGCCAAGCGGGAGATGATCGCTGCGGCGGATTTCACTTCGAATTACGGGCGTGGCCGGCGACGCCGCGAGCGCGACCCGTCCGGCCGGCTGCAGTACGGTGACGGCCTCACCGAGCGCGAGTGGCTGCGGGTGTTGGAGATCGGGCAGATGGGCGACGATCTGGAGAACGCCATCCGGGAGAAGCTGCGGCGGAAGGAGTTGAAACGCGAGCGGCAGCGGCGCACGCTCGCTAAGAAGAAGATGATGCGCATGGCCGCCGCCGGCGCCATGTCCATACTGGGCAATACGGCGTTGTTGAAGGGCGGGAAGCGGGCGGCGTCCGAGTCGCACCGCGCCGCCGACAAGCGCGAGGTAGACGCGCGGGAGAATGGCGATTGGGAGGAGGAGGAGGAGGAGGAAGAAGGAGAGGAAGGGCGGCGGCGCGTGCGGCGACGGGTGGAGGAGGAGGAGGAAGAGGAGGAGGAGGAGGATGCGTCGTCATCGGCAGCCGGGGAGGAAGACGCCTCCAGCGACGTCGTCAGCGATGACGACGACGAAGAGGACGACGACGACGATGCCGGCCGACCGATCAAACTGCGGCTGTCCGGCTACTCGTAGTCGCCGGCATCTCTCCGCCCCATTCAAAGCGCTGCAGGGTGCACACCGGGGCGTCGCCAGTCAGCGCCACCGTGCCGTAAAGTTGCGCGGCCACATCGTCCATCGAGAGGAGGTACCAAGGCGTGCCCGCGACATCCGTGGTGTGGTGGGTGAGCGCGGTCGGATCGCCGCAGTCCACGGTGCGCAGCGCTTGAGATAATCCCACACCGGTCGCCTTGGCCACCGCCTCCTTGCGACTCCACAAACGCAGCAGATCCGCATCGGAGCAGAGGCGCGCCTGCTCGCCAGCGGTAAAGTACCGCTGCACCACCGCCGTTCGATGCCGCAGCCGGCGATCCAGACACTCCAAGTCGCAGCCGACGTGATGGAGTGCCGGGGCGATGGCCAGCAATGCCCAGTCTCGAGTGTGTGACAGGCTCCACTGCAACGGCGGCGCGGTCATCGGGTCGAGCGCGGCCACCAGATACGGTTTGCCGCGGGCGCCAGTCTCGATGCGCAATTGATCGGGAGCCACAACACCGGCGACCGTGATGTAGGCAGCGTACCAACGGGAGAGGATCCATCGCAACGCCGTGCGGCACGCGAGGTATTCTCGCCGTCGAGCGGCTTGCATGCTATGGCCGCGCTCTCGTTCCGCGGGCGCCAGCCACGACTCGTGGACGGGCAGTCGGTCGATAGGCAGTCGCCACACGTGCACAGTGCCTGGTTGCAGCGATGAAAAGGAAGATTCGAGTGCCGGATGGGAAGAGGCTGCGTCTGTGACGTTCAGCCACTTTCCTAACGGCGGCGGTGCCCACAGCAAGCGTCGGGTCACCGATCGCGTCGAGTCGGCGGATGGGAGAGGTGTCGCTCGGAGTGTCAGCGTGCTACCGCGCATCCTCCACTTGAATTGCGTTTCGTACGCTCGCCAATCCCGTCATGTCCCTAGATCATGCACCTCGACAGTTCCATGTAAGAATTGTCGCCGTCCATCCGCATCCCCACCGCGTGCGCGTTGGCCCGCGACGTTGTCACCAACGGCTCGCGGCGCACCGAAACATCGCGCCCTCGCGTTCGATTGGTGAACACGCATCGCGGCGAACGGGGGACGGGAACTGGGCACGTCTCACTCTTTTACCCCTCCCTCTCTGTTCTCGCAAAGCCCGCTTTACACGCCACAATCTTCTATCTCCTTATGCTTCGCCTTGGGCTACTTTCCGCGCTCGCTCCACGACCCGTTCCGCCTGAGAGGCATCCGACACGGAACCGCGCGCCAGACGCTCCCGTCCGCCACCGCGTCCACTCCATGCGCGCAACGTGGCTTGCAGCCATTGCTCACTGGTCAGCGTGTCTTGTCTGCGCGCGTCAGCGTTCCCGTTCGGCGGTGACGCCTCGCCGGCCATGACCACCACGTCCACCGCATCGTTCGCGGCATCCGCCGATATCAGCATCACCTGCGCGGCCGTCGGGCATCGCCGCACGGCCTCGCGCAGCAGATTCTGCATCGCCCGTTTGTCGCCCTCGGTGTCCACCCGTAACACCACATACCGCTGGTCACCGCCACCGCTCCCTATATCGGCGCACTGCTGGCGCACCGCCTCCTTCCAGGCCTTTTCGCGTTCCGTCGCCAGCGCCTTCGATTGCCGCTTACGTTCCTTCTCCAGCTGCGCCAGCCGCTGCCGCAGTGCATCCTTCTCCGCGGCCGATATCGATGCAGCATTCAGCGCCTCGGTCAACGCCGATAGCCCATCGCCCGCCGGGCCGTCCATCGCCGACAGCACTCGGCACGACAACGCGCGCGCCGCGATGATAGACTCGGCCGCCGACCGGCCGGTCAACGCCGCTACCCGCCGAATGCCCTTGGCGATGGCGCCCTCCTCCACCAGACAAAACGCCCGCGCCTCCCCGGTGCGTCGCAAGTGCGTACCACCGCACAGTTCCACCGAATACTGCATCCAGCTCTCATCCTGTGGCCGCTCCAGTAAGTGCTCCACCGGCACGCCCACCGACACCACCCGCACCGGATCTGGATACGTCTCGCCGAACACCGCCCGCAGCCCACGCACCGAGCGCGCCTGCTGCAAGCTGGTCACCGCGGTGTACACCGGCAGATCGCGTTCCACCAGTCGTCGACACTCCGCCTCCACCCGCTGCACCTCCTCGGTGGTGAGCGCGCGGGTGAACGAGAAATCGAACCGTAGTTTCTGCTCGTCTACCAGCGATCCCCTCTGGTCGCACACGTCGCCCAGCACCTGCCGCAGCGCCCAGTTGAGCAGGTGCGTGGCAGTGTGGTTGGGCGCCACCAGTGCGCGGTAATCGTAGTCTACCTGCGCGCTGATTACATCGCCCACCGCCAAACTGCCGGTGCCGATGTGCAACACGTACCCACCGTACGCCTGCACCTGCAGCACCCGAAAGTGGTCGCCGAGGCGGCCGCGGTCGGCCACCTGCCCGCCGGACTCGGCGTAAAACGGGGTGCGATCCAGGACGACGCCCGCGAGCGCCTCTCCATCGCCGCCCACTCGCTCCACCCAGCCGTGCTCGACGGTGTACACGGCGCACACTTTCGCGTCCGGATTCTCGTACCACACGTATTTGGACGAATCGTCGGTGAGCGGCACGCCGCGTTGCCCCAGTGCCGCAAGCTGCTCGGCGCCCAGCACCAGTTGGCCGGCGTTGCCCATTTTGGCGCGGTGCGCGGCCGCCGACTGCGCCTTCTGTCGCGCCATCTCCTCCTGGTAACCGGCCGCGTCCACCGTCATGCCACGCTCCTCGGCCAGGATCTGCGTCAAATCGAGCGGGAAGCCCATCGAGTCGTACAGGAAGAACGCCTCGTGGCCGGGCAGCACCGTCTGCCCTGCAGCCTGTAGCGCATTGGCGGTGACGCGGAACCGCTCCAGGCCGCGTTTCAGCGTCAGTCCAAACGACGACTCCTCGTCGGCCAGCACCGTCATGATCATGTCCTGCTTGGCCGCCAGCTCGGGGAACACATGCTGCAGCCGCTGCACCAACACCGGCACCAGCCGGTGAAAGAAGCCCTGGGGCGCCTGCAGGAACTGCTGGCCGTACCGCACCGCCCGCCGTAGAATACGCCGCAGCACGTAGCCGCGTCCTTCGTTGGAGGGCACCGCGCCATCGGCGATGGCAAACGACAGGGTGCGGATGTGGTCGGCCACCACGCGATAGGCCATGTCGACGCCCTCGGCGTCGTCGCGGCCGACGCGCCCGCCGTACGGTGCACTGCAGCCGGTCTCGCACTGGATGGCAGCAAATAGTGGCGCGAACACGTCGGTGTCGTAATTGGAGTCGGTGCCCTGCAGCACCGAACACAGCCGCTCAAAGCCCATGCCGGTGTCCACATGGCGCGCGGGCAGCCGCCGTAAAGAGCCGTCCGGTTCGCGGTTGTACTGGATGAGCACCACGTTCCAGACCTCCATCAGAGACGGATCGCCCGCATTCACCAGCGGAGCGCCCGCCGCACTGTCGCGCCCGTCCACTCGGTCGTAGTGAATTTCGGTGCACGGCCCGCAGGGCCCGGTCTCGCCCATCTCCCAAAAGTTGTCCTTCACGCCGAACGGCAGCACCCGCCCGGGCGGCAGATGCCGCAGCCATAGCGCGCGCGTCTCCTCGTCGGCCGGCAGCTGCAATGCGTCGTCGCCACCGAAATACGTGGCATACAGGCGCTCGCCCGGTATGCCGTACACCTCGGTCAGCAGCTGCCACGCCCAGGCGATCGCCTCCGCTTTGAAGTAGTCGCCGAATGACCAGTTGCCCAGCATCTCGAAGAAGGTGTGGTGATATGTGTCGCGCCCCACGTCGTCCAGGTCGTTGTGCTTGCCGCCCGCCCGTATGCACTTTTGCGAGTTGTACGCCCGCTTCACCGAGTAGAGCGGCGACCGCGGGTCCACCCGCCCCAGAAACTGCGGCTTGAACTGGTTCATGCCCGCGTTGGTGAACAGCAGCGTGGGGTCTTCATGCGGTACGACAGGCGACGACGGCACGAAGACGTGGCCGCGCTCCCGGAAAAAGTCCATAAACACCTGCCGCACCCGATCACTGGGCCAAGTGCGGGCGGTGTGCCCATCGGCCGCCGCGGATGCCATCCTCGAGAAGAGTCGAGGGCGAGAGGGGCGGGAAAAAGTACGACCGTTACCCGCCACTTCTATAGCGAGCTGTTCAGGTGAGAATGTGAGTGAATCGGATCGCGAAACCTTCAAGTTACCCGATAAGTACGCCTGCACCCGCGCTGGGCAGCGCGGTCGAGGCGGTGACGGCCAAACGCCAACCATCAGACGCGGCCGTGCGACCGCGGTGGCCGACCCGGTAGAGCGCGGGTGGCGTCGGCTATCACAAGACGGTTCAGCGCCTCAACCAGACACGGTCTGTAGATCCGGATATAATGGAGCATGCAGCCTGACGCTCGTGGTAGCCTGTTCCATTAGACGCCATGGCGTTTGGCTGGGCGTTGCGGTCGCTGCCCGTTTCACGGTGGCGGACGGGAAGCGGTCGCGTCCACCGCGCCCGCTGGCAACGACACCGACTCAGCTTCGCTCGCTCGTTTCGGTGTCAGGCGGACACACCCTCATCGGCTGATGGGCCCTCATCGTCATCCACCTTCTCCCGTGCGGAACCTGTCGGTGAGGGCGACGGTCGGGGCGTGGCTGGACGGCCGGCCATCGCCGACGGCAGTATGCGGGCGCGAGCGCTCATCCGACGGTTGCCCGGCGGCGAGCTGATGGTGCGGTTCATATCCGGCATATCCATGGGTGTGGTGGCGACGACGTGGATCTTCTCGGGTACGTGGTTGTTCATGTTCGGGCTGTGTATTGTCATCACGCTGGGTCAGCTGGAGTACTACAATCTGGTGCGCGCCAAGGGCATGCGTCCGGCGCGCAAGGCCAGCATCGCCGCCACCATTTTGGCCATGGTGACGGCGGCGGCCACTCCGGCACTGGCCGAGGCGGTGTTTCCGGTGTCGGCCACGCTCATCTGCACCTACATGCTGCTGAAGCGACAGAAACCGTTCGCCAGCATCGCCGACATCAGCACCACATTCATGGGCATGTTCTACGCCGGCTACCTGCCGACGTACTGGGTGCGCATGCGCGCACTGGGTGGCGTGGAGCCGACGCTGTTTCCGGCGGTCATTCAGCGGCTGCCGCGCCTGCTGTGGCCGGGATGGTTACCGCCGCCGGACAGCTGGACCTTCGGGGCGGCGCTCACCTGGTGGACGTGGCTGTCGATCGTGAGCAGCGATGTGGGTGCGCTTTTCATCGGGCGGGCATTCGGTCGACACAAACTGAGCGATGTGTCGCCCAAGAAGACCGTAGAGGGCGCGTTGGGCGGGTTCGTGTGCTCGGCGGCGGTGGCCACGCTGGGCGCCTACCTGCTCAAGTGGCCGCTGTGGTGGCTGACCGGCTCGTTCTACGGCATCCTGGTGGGCGTGGTGGGGCTACTGGGCGATCTGACGGCGTCGCTGTTCAAGCGCGATGCCGGCCTGAAGGACTCGCCGGCGGTGGCGTTCGGCGGCCGTTTCCGCTGGACGCTGCCCGGCCACGGCGGTATCCTCGACAGGACCGATAGCTTCGTGTTTACGGCTCCACTGGTGTATTATTACGTGACTATCGTACTGCCGGCACTGCGCGTGGCGCTCATGAGGTTGTGAGAGGGTAGGCGACGATGTTGCTTCGGCCGCTCGCGTTCCCATCAGTCGCCGTCCGGTGTCTCGGCCGCCTCGTCCTTCGCCCTGAAAAGGCTCTGCCCTCCCGGTACATGGCCGTTGCATCCGCCTTTATCCTCCCTTTCGTCAGGGCAGCACCTGCACATTCCCGCACCACACGCCGTGCTTCATCGCGACCGATTCGCAGGGCAACCCGTCAACCGGTGCGGTGGATGCAGGCGACTGCCGCCGAGCAGCAGCCGCAGGCGCGGCCGACGCCGTCGGTGTCGCCCACGCCCACGGTGCTGGTGACCGGCGGCGGTGGGCGTCTGGGACGGCGCATCGTCCGCGAGCTGCTGCAGCAAAACGCCATCGTGCGAGTGGCGGCTCGCGACCCGGCCAAGGCGGAGCGCGACGTGCAAGAGTACCTGCGGGAGGCGGGCGTCGACTCGAGAAAAGACGGGGACGCCTCCCGCGTCGTCTACCTGCCGTACGACGCCACCGAGCCGGCTTCGGTGCAGTATGAAAAGCTTTTTCGCGACGTTCAAGTGGACGTGGTGATCGACGCCATGGGCACCACCCAATTTAGGCCGTGGACCGTGTACTCGACCGAGTATCAGGCCCGGGCCGAGCTGATCCGCGCCGCCTCTGCCAAACAGGGCATCAGACACTTTATCCTGGTGACGTCGTTGGGCACGCGCCGTTGGGGGTGGCCGGCGGGCGCGCTCAACCTGTTCTGGGGCATTCTGTTCTGGAAAGGGCGGGCGGAGCAGTTCCTCATCGATCAGCAGCGCCGGGACGCTGCCAAGAAAGAGGGCGGCCTGCGGCAGTACACCATCGTGCGGCCAGCCGGATTGGAAAGGTTGCAGGATGCCGACGCGCGTTCCTGGGCAGTGCGGTTGTACCCGCCGGACACGCAGTTTAGCGGTGCGGTGCCGCGGTTGCAAGTGGCTCAGGTTTGTGTGGCCGCGATGCTGCATCCCGACGAGTCGCGGAACAAAGTCGTCGAATTGGTTAGCGAAGAAGGTGGCGCGCCGCGGGACATTTTCGAAATGTTACGAGCGTTGTGAGAATCTCACGAGTCTACAGACGTTGTTATGAGGGCGCCGTATGTGTTACCGCAGCTACATCTTACGTTGTCGGGCGTTGTCCGAAGACGCCGTGTGCGTGCACTGCACTCCCTTGTATCCATATTCCTCCACCTCCCATCCTCTTCCCCACTCCCAGCTTGCCCGAGGAGTACACTTGCGCGGGCGAAGGCATCGCTTTCGCATCACGACCGGTCCGCCGTCACTTGCCGACGGCCTCGCGCGCGCGTCTGTACGACATTTTCCAAACTGATCCGCAGAACGGCGTTGCGGCAAAATCGCGCACGCACGCACTCGAGCAGCGAGTCGTCGACCGCGCCGCATCGCTGCGCATGCGCGACGCATGACGAGCATTCCGCAGCCGAGCACTGCGCCTCACATTGGTAGCAGTGGGTACCGTAGCGTCAGGTGCAGTCGCAGCCGCGTCACCTCCACCGAGCACACTCTCCGCTGTCCAGCATCCGCATCGACAGCGTCCTCCTGCACCTCACGACGCTGCCACTGCACGTGTGTACGTCCCGTCAAAGCAACCATGCATACCGAGATCGGCCAACTTCCGAGATGCGTCCGCCTCTCTGTCCACCAGCCCATCACAACAGTCCGGTCCTGCAAACTCCGTAGAGTAGCCGGGACGTACGCGTATAGGCACACTCTGACGCTTGCCCACCTCCACGATCTTGCGGTTCACCTTGCGAACGTACGCCTCTGACGTCTCCCGCCCGCTCACGTGCCGTCTGACGTTCCCTCTGAGCGCGGCGCACGGCCCTGATGAGGTGGCGTCTCCCGCGGAGGAAGAAGAGGGTGTCCACCTGCGCGCGGGTGGTTGGCGGTCCCCGCACACGTATCGCGTGAGGTCGTGCGGCTGGAACAACCTCAGGCACACCGCGAAGCCGTCGGCTATAAACGACTGAAACATGAATTGGCCCAGGATGTCTTTGGAGCGCACCGGCCCGTGACACCGCATCGACTTTGCCCGGCGACGCGACTGCTCGCGGCGGCGGTCTCTCCAGATGCGCTGCAGCAACTACTGCAGGCGGGTGCGCCACGACTGCCTCTGGCGCTCGTTTCACAGCTGCAGCGTGTAGCGCATATAGCTGCTTAGCATCGGCGCGCGGCCGGCAGGCTGCAGGGCGTCCTCGGTCACCGACACCACCATACTGCAAATCTCCGTCAGTGCGCATCCGATGACCGTGTCGATCATCACAAACTCGCGGTTGCGCTCCACAAACGGCAGGTACGATCCGCGACCGTACTTGCTCTGGCAGTCGCGCCCACCTCTTGCGGCGGCTCGGCCTCGTCCATTCCTTTCTGCTGCTTCTTGGCGCGACGCGGACGCTTCTGCAGCCGTTCCGTCGGGCACTGCCGCTCCGGCTCTTCCTGCGTCTCCTCCGCCGTCTCCCACAGCGGCTCCGAGGTCAGGAAGAGGTGGAGCAGAAGCACGGCGCGCAAAAACGGAATGCGAAAGCCGGTGGGGCACTCCAGTGCCGTGCTGTGGGCGGCATTCGGTTCACCGCCATGCAGAATGCGGCGAGCGCCCAGTAGCATCTACCGCCGCGGCTCACTCAACACCCCCAGAATGCCGGCGTCGCGGATGTCGGCACACATGGCGGCAATCAAGGCCGCGCACTGCGCTTTGGTACTGTGCGGGTTGCGTTGCAGCCAGTCGTAGAGGCCTTCCTGCAGGCGGTTGATGACCATGGCACTGAGGTCTCCGATGTAGTCGAAGTAGAGGAAAGTTGACCACCTGGTGCCGTCCAACCCTCGGCATGAGAGCGCGCCACGTGATGGTCGTGCCGAATAGACGCCCCAAACTGGCGCGCCGTGGGCAACGGCGGCAGCACCGACCAGAGCCTGCTGGCGTTCAACAGCTCGCCGATCCACGGTGAAAGGGACGTCTTGTTCCGCGTGGGCCACAATGCCAGTAGCACCGCTTGTTTGCCCTCTGAGGCGGTTGGATCCCCGTCGGCGCGTAAAAAGTTCACAACCCGACCGCACATCTGCTCCAGCGCCTCCAGCAAGAACGGCGGAGACGGTTGCCACGTCATGCCGCCCAACTTCCACACAGCCAGACAGTTCACAGTGACCGACAAAGTGTGGAACGGCACGCTCACCATAGTCACCACCGACTTGATGGCCTAGAGCACCTTGGCACACCGGAACTGCCTCGGCAGGAAGCGGTCCGGGAATCACGTGCGGATAATGTACGAGCGCGGCGTCGTCTCCAACTCCTCCAGCGGACTGAACATATTCAGGTGCTCTAGGTGTCCCATCAAGAACCTACTGGGACACTCATTGCGTTCCGACTCGGTCAGCAGGTCCCACAGCTGCTGCTCCTCGGGGGTTCCGCGGTACCGCTCCCACATGTCGTTGCTGCGGGTGAGGAACCCGCTTCTGGTCTTGGGAGCTATCGAGTGTGGTAGACCAGGCGGCATTCATGCTTTCCGTACAGTGCTCACGATGACGTACGAAGTGATCGCCTGGCGGGTGCCAAGGCGTCGCCAACGATGTGCTTGGCGTTGCACAAGTCCGTGGAGAAAAACATCGGATGAGAAGGGAGCGCGGTAGCTCGCCAACGCTGCACGCAATGCCCGAGATGGCGACGAGATGAAATGCGACGAAGAGATCATTTTCGGGCAATCTTTGACAGACAGGAGCGACGCCGCGACGGACTCGGGCGCGAAGGTGATCGTGGTAGTGACAAACCGGGATATCCGCCTGCGCAAGTGCACTCCCAGGGCGAATCCAGGCGGAAGAAGAACAGAAGGGATACGGATGCCCTTTGCCACATGCAGTAGCGCGAGAATGGCCAAGCGAGCTGCAGCAGCGCACACGACGCCCCAGTGACGACGCCCGTAGGCAGGCGACGTTGCAGAGAGACACACATGGCGCCTTGGCGGCTGCCGTTGTCCACATTTTTTAGGGTGCGATCCCCCGCAACACCTCCCGCGCCGCCTCCACGGTCCGCTCGACATCGTCCTCGCTGTGCGCGAGCGACGTGAAGCCGGCCTCGAACTGAGACGGCGCCAGATACACCCCCCGCTCCAACATTCCGCGGTGGAACTTTTGAAACTTGGCCGTGTCCGATTTCTTAGCATCTTCAAAGTTGTTCACCGGCCCCTCGGTGAAGAACATGCCCCACATGGAGTAGAGCGAGCCGCCGCAGACGGCGTGGCCGTTCTCGCGCGCCGCCTGCAGCAGTCCCTCCGCCAGCCGTTTGGTGATGCGGTCGAGGTACTCGTAGGTGCCTGGCCGCCGCAGAATCTCCAGCGTCTTGAGGCCGGCGGCCATGCCCACCGGCGAGCCACTCAGAGTGCCCGCTTGGTACACCGGGCCGGCCGGTGCCACCATCTCCATGATCTCGCGCGGCCCGGCGTAGGCGCCCACCGGATAGCCGCCGCCGATCACTTTGCCCAGGGTGGTCAGATCGGGCATCACGTCAAAGTAGCCCTGTGCACAGCTGTAGCCGATCCGAAAGCCGGTCATCACCTCATCGAACAGCAGCAGCGCGCCGTGCTGCCGGGTGATCTGGCGCAGTTCCTGTAAATACTCGCGCGTGGGCGGAATAAGGCCCGCGTTGCCCACCACCGGCTCCAGGAACACGCCGGCGATCTCGGAGCCGTGCTGCCGAAACACCTCCCGGATGGCGTCGATGTTGTTGTACGGCACCGTGAGCGTCTTGGCGGCCACCGACGACAGCACACCGGGCGAGTCAGACAGTCCGAGCGTGGCCACGCCCGAGCCGGCCGACACCAGAAAGCTGTCGCCGTGTCCGTGGTAGCACCCGGTCATCTTGACGATCTTCTCGCGCCGGGTGTAGGCGCGCATCAGGCGCGCCGCCGAGAAACACGCCTCGGTGCCGCTGTTCACAAAGCGCACCATCTCCACCGATGGCACCGCGTCGATGATGGCGTGCGCCAGCTGATTCTCCAACTCGCACGGCGCGCCAAAAGTGAGTCCCTTGCGCGCCTGTGCGGTCACCGCCTCGATGACCTCGTCGTTGGCACTGCCCACCACCGACGGCCCAAACGACAGCACATAGTCGATGTAGGTGTTGCCGTCCACGTCAACGATTTTGCTGCCCTTGGTGGACTCGAACACGATCGGGCTGCCGCCCACCGAGCGGAACGCGCGCACCGGCGAGGACACCCCGCCCGGCATGACGGTGGCCGCGTCACGCATGAGGGCGTCCGAGCGGTCGGTCTTGAGTTTCTGCGTCGAAGTGGACGATGATGATGGTGATACGGCTTGCATGGTGTGCACCACGGCGCGGCGCGGCCCATCGTAGACTGCGTTGTCCTGACGACGCCCCCGCCCAGGTGTCCAGTCGCAGGCGCTCACCGCGTTCCGCTGCCGGTGGGCAGTGAAATGCCCCGCAGCCTGCGGCACAAACGCCGGCATGCCCGAGATACGAGAAGCGGTGTTCTGCATCTGGGGATTCGTGCGCATCAACCGGACGAAAGCAAAGGCAGTGGCCACGGTAGACCCTGGGGTATCCTGCTGCCGGCCCTCGCGCAGAGGCCCTGTACGGATCGCGGCGGCGACGGAGCTCGCGACGCCGACGAGATCGGCCGCCATGCGAGCGACAATCTGAGCCAATCCTGGACATCCGTGATTGCGGGGCGGTGTAAACGGGAGCGACTCGCTCGTGCGCTGCCCACAGCCTCGCACGCGTTGGGTGCTCCCACCATGAGCTCCTTTCCCCACTGAGGTTCGTCGACGAGGATTTTTTTCTCCCAGCGTTCCCATTCCATTATGGAAGGACGACTCACCCCGCTGAGCTTGCCCTCTTCTCAAAACTCCAGCGACGGCGGTGTGCCCACGCCGACGAGCGGCGAGTCGTCGTACCCGACCTCGTTCGGCGTGCCCGGCATGCTCTCCGACTCGTTCGAGGAGCCTGACGCCTACGGGGGTCAGGTGCTGGCGCTAGAGGATGTGCCTGACGCGACTTACCAAGCGGTGATCCGCTTGGCGGCCGCTGCGCGCAGCTGCCAAGTGTCTCGCCTGCGATTCTTGCTGATCGGGGCGCCGGGTGTGGGCAAGTCCTCGCTCATCAACTCGCTGCTCAACGAGAAAGTATGTGCCGTGTCGGCGTTCGAGCGCGGCACCCGCGTGCCTTCCGTGCACGCTCGCGAAGTGGACTCGGTGGTGTTGGAGTTTGTGGACACGCCCGGCCTGGTGTCCGAGGCGGAGCGCGGCATGGTGCCGGCCAAGCGGACGTTGATGCGCGTGCGCAAGGCCGTCGGCAACTGCACCGGCGACGACAAGCACTTGCGGTCCATTCATGTGGTGCTCTACGTGATGAGGCTGGATGAGACGCGGCCCGATTTCACCGACTACCTCAACCTCAAGCTGCTGGTGGTGATGTTCGGCGAGCGCATTCTCGAAAACCTGGTTTTTGTGTATACGCACGGGCAGTCGCTGCCACCCGCGCAACTGGGTTACTTGGATTACTTGCGCGGGCGTTACGACCTCGCCCAGTCGTATATCGCGGAGGTGGTGGGTCCGCAGCGCGCCCCCCGGGTGCCGGTGTATATTGCAGAGAACTCGCCCAAGTGCCCAGTGATCGAGGCCACTGGTGAGCGCAAACTGCCCGATGGCACACCCTGGTTGACGCAGCTGTATGACGGACTGCGGCTGGAGATATTCCCGCACGAAAACGAGACGCTGGCGTTGCCCACCGAGCAAGTGCCGGCGGTGCGCGCGTACACCTTCGACCGGCGGGTGACCGGTATGGGGGACGGGCGGCCACAGTCGTGGCTGCGTCGCCTGGTGGGCAACGCTTGGTTTATCATGGGCGCTCAGCTGCTGGCGCTACAAATGTTCACCGCACACGCCGCCCGCAAGGAATACGAGCTGGACAATCCGAAACAGTACGAGGTGGACGACATCAGCGTCATCCCCAAGCACGAACGCGAGGCGATGGAGGCGGAGGAGGCGGCCAAAGCGGCCGCGGCCGCCAAGTTGGCTGCCGATCCGTCGCCGAGGGCGCGACTAGAAGAGGCGACGGAGAGGGAGTTTGCCGTCGACCAGAAGACGGGCCGATTGCAACGGGACCCGGATGACTACGACCTCCACGAGTGTCTGGTGGAACGGGAGATCAGCGAGGATGGTCGGGTGGTGCGGACCATGTATTTGGACAAGGACAACCCGGAGATGATGCGCGAGTATCACATCGAGGTGCTAGAGCCGGAGGCGCCGCTGCCGTCGCCGCCAGACACCAAGCGCAACCCCTCCCCACCGACAAACGAACGGACCAGCAAATAGGAGAGGGACGAGTGGGCGCACCGCAGGAGCCGTTTCCATGAGAGACGCTGGGTGAACGTGCCATCCGAGTGCTGTTGCATGTATTTCCCGCGCATGTCGGCACCATGTTTCGTTTATGCCGGAAAACTGTTCAATATTCGCGGCTACCTCTCCGGTACACTCCCAGCCGAGTTGGCGCTGATCATGTCCATAAATCTGCGGCGCCGTGGCCACCTTTGTCGTTGCCGGACATCTTGGCGCGCGCATCCCCACCGCCGGGCGGGAAGCACTCGGCATCCCTGCACGGCATCGTCAAGCGTGCGCGTGCGCGCGACTCACAGAAATCTACCGGCCACAGCGCCATTCCGTCGCCCGTTTTCGTTGGAGGCATGCCGCGCTCGGTATCGGCACCTACTCGAGCGCGGTGAACATCGATCGTCGTTGGTCTCGTCGGTTCATTGGAGGCGCGCGTGTTCCCCAACGCCCCTCACATACAGAAATCCTCCTCCGTCCAATCGTGCACGGCCACCAAATGGCGACGCAGCGCCAGCGCATCTCGCCAGTCGGACTCGCACTCGGGGCATGCCAGCATCTCGTCACCGCGGTGCATTCGCCGCACGTGCTCCAACAGCGAGCTTTGCGTGGTGGTGGCGTGACCGCACTGCTCACACATGTGGCAACGCACTCGGATATGCACGCCTTTTTCGTGCTCGCGACACTGATAACCGGACGCGAACGTGCGCGGACAGAACGAGCAGGCGTACGGGCGGTCACCACGGTGCACGCTGCGCCAGTGCAGTTTGAGACCCTTGGCGGTGCGGTATTTGGCATCGCACTCGGGACATACATACTCGTAGCGGCGTTCATGCACAGCGCGAACGTGTTTGCGCATACCGCTACGCTCCCCGAACTGCAGGCCGCACTCCGGACACTGGAATTCGCGAATGTTCAGGTGCACCACGCGCACGTGCTTGTAGAGGCTGGCTCGGGTGGCCAGCACTCGACGGCACGTCGGACACACACAGCTACTTTCTGCGGACGCCGGCAGCGCACTGACCATCTTCGCCTTGCCGCACGGATCTCTGGGCGCTTGCGGCGCGGTCACTGTGGAGGTGCCGCTGGAGAGGCTCGGGCTCGCCGCACCGACGTAGCCGGACTCGGTCCCGCAGCGGCCCCCACCGGCCCCCGCACACGAGCAGGTGCCCGGTTTCAGCAGGCAGCGGGATGCTCCCGGAGCCAGCGCCGCCGAGCCCATCGTTTGATGGTTGAATGAGGCGAAGAAAATGGGCGACGGCGAACTGGACACGTGCGCAAATAGCAGCAGAAACGCGCACCTACAAGCTGAAGGGTGTATTCCGAAAGCACGCGCTCCGAGCGACGAATCGACACGCGTCCCTCGAGCCGACTGCGTGATGGGCGAATCGGGGATTTCGCGCCGTCATTTCTCCGGCGAAAATTGTATCGAAACGACCCTCAATTGCCGCCACGGACGCGAGATCGAATGGACGGACAGCGTTGGTCTCGAAAACGACAACGTCATGACAACGTGTCGAGACAACGATGACCAACGGAGAAATGGAGTTGGGGATCGTGGGGAGGAGGAGAGAGTCGGTTGAAGGGGTGGAGAGGGGAGTGCGTGGTTTTGGGTGAGGTGGGTGGGGAGCAGCGTGGCTGCAGCCGTCGAGATTCCTTGACAAAAGTGGGGAGAGGCGGGATCGACGTGGCTATTCGTGAGAGAGAGACCTATGGAAGGGAAGCGTGCGCACAATACGTCGATGGGGAGAGGGTGGTAACGGGAGTCTCCCTCGAGTTGCGGGTGGAGTAGCCCGACACGATCCGACTCCGATTCTCAGACAGGCGGCGTCTTCTGTGACGCGAATATCGAGAAAGGAGGGTCGGATGGAGAGAATTTGCTTCGGATACCATCCGAAGCATGCACTGCAGCAACACCATCGGCCCTGGCACGCCTGCGCCCTGCTGACCTTGTCGTGTTCCACACGTGTCCAGCACATGACGTTGCGCGCATTCGCATGGCAACGCGTGGTCGAGCGACTCCGTTCGCCCTGTTCGGCGATCGTGACGACGGCTAGCGCACCGCCGAAGTGGGTTTGTGGCGGTCGACTCCTCATAGACTCGATCGGTCTTCCCGACGCCTCTTCTTGCTGAGCGTCAGGTTTCTGATTGCTCTGACGCGTGGGAGGGAACCGACGCTCTCCATGGGCGAGAGCCGACCGACACCACGACGCTGACGTGCCCGTGCCGGCTCGTCCCTCATCCATATCGCGGAGCGGCTCTGCGAAAAACGTCTCCCCGTCATTCCTCACACTTCCTTCTCACATGGAATCTATATGGCAACAGTACCTGGTCGCGCGGTACGGCACCAACGGCGCGGCGCTGATCGGATCCGTCCTCAGCACGCTGTGTTCGGTGCTGGTGGCCATATGTTGCTCTCTGGCCTGGATCATCCCACGCGCCGCGCGCTCACCACCAGCCGCTGCTGCCAAAGCGCGTCGACGAACTGTCCACCTCCACACCCCGCCCAGCCACGGGTGGAGCCAGTTCGTGATCGCGTTCTCGGCCGGCGCGCTGCTGGCCGACGTGACCGGGCACATTCTGCCAGAGCTGTATACTCCGCCTCATTCGCACCATCACCCCCATCACCATACGCACAGCGGTGGCGAGGCCGGCGTCGGCGTGCTGACGGGCATCGCCGCGTTTTTTATTCTGGAGAGCTTCATCAGTCTTTGGGAATCTGCCGCCGCCACTCCGTCGGCGGCCAAGCGCTGCGCCACCCACACCGTGCACGAGTCGGCGTGGTTAAACTTGGCTGCCGACGCCGTGCACAATCTGGCGGACGGCGTGGCGGTCAGCGCCTCGTTTCTGGCGGGGGCGCGTGCCGGTGTGGCCACCAGCGTGGCGGTGTGCATGCACGAGATCCCGCAGGAGATGGGCGATTACGGGGTACTGCTGCGTGCCGGACTGGAGCCATGGCGCGCGCTGCTCCTCAATGCCGGCTGCGCGTGCAGCTCCCTCTTGGGCAACGCGTTGGTGTTCGCACTGGTGCATTACAGTAGCGGCAGCCGTAGTAGTAGCAGTAATGTTGCGGCGGTCGAATCCGTAGCACTGGATCGCACGCAACGTCGGGTGCTTTCGTTCGCCGCCGGCGGCCTGCTATATATGGCCCTGTCCAGTCTGCTGCCGCAGCTGCAACAATCCCCGGCCATTACCTCGCGCACCTCTTTTCGTGCTGCGTGGGGGCGGCGGCTGGGCGTCGCGCTGCTGGGACTCGTCGTCGGCGCTTTGGCAGTGACCAGCGTCGGCGTGTGGGAGCACTCGCACTAGATCGGTCGCGCCTTTACACCACCGAATGGTCCTCCCCGTCCCGCATCGATACGTTCGCCATGGTGGGCAGCGCCAACAGCTCCTCTTCCAAACTCGGAAACCGCGGCGCCAACTCCACAAACGTGTCCGCCCACAGTCGGCTCGCCGGCGCGTCGGCCGCCGCCGCCGCCGCTTTGTTGTCATCGTCCTCATTGTCCGACGGAAACGGCGGCCGCAACAACCCGTTGGACACCATCACCAACAGCGCATTCTTCAGCGTTTCCGGCACGTGCTCGGCCAACGCCGTCCACGGCGGCGTGCGCGCGGCAGCGGTGGCGCGATATCGGCGCCCGCCCGCCGGACTCGCCGCCGGCTGACAGGCGGTATCGTAAAACGCGCGCAACAACCGCACCGTACGCAACCACAGCACCGCGAATTCGGGCACCTCGGCCAGCGGCACCTGGTGCTGCAGCCACGCCTTCGCCAACAGCATACACACCCGCAGATGCGCCCGCTCCGAGGCGGACACGGTGGAGGCGTCGCCACGGTCCCCGTCGCACGGGTACGGCCGCGGCAGCGCCTCGCTCAGCGGGAACAACAGCGCGGTAAACAGTTGGACGCGCTGCGGCGCGCGCAAGCACGCCGTGGCCGGATCCGCCAGCGTCCGCTCCAGCACCGGCAGCGCAGCATCGCGTACGGCGGTGCGCTCGTCCGCACAGGCGCGCTGCAATGCTTGCAGCAGCGGCAACCAGGACTCGTCATGCCATAACGCCATCGACGGATCGGATGACGAGCAGGGGGTATCCGGCGCGGCGCTGGAGGCCTGCAGCAACCGCTGCAATAGCGGCGGCAAGAGCAACACCGCTCCCGCCGATACCGCGGCATCCGGCGCTTGCAACAGCGCCACCACCGCGTCCAAACAAGCCGAAAACGTCTCCGCCTCCAAAATCGTCGGCACACGCACCTCCACCGTCGACGCCTCGTGCGCAGCCGCCTTGTCGGTATTGCCATCCAACAGATACTGCATCGCCTGCAGGCTGGCTCGGCAGGCGGGTGGCGGCCGGCGCGCCCCGCCTTCCACCAGCGACAAGAGCGTGTGCCATCGACTGGTACCGCGTATTTGATCGGCATATCGGTGCAGCAGCTGATACACCCCACAGGCGATGACGTCGCCGAGCTCCACAAACACCGGCGGCGGCAACTTGAGCAGCAGACTGAGGTCCTGTAGCGCCTCGTCGTACAGCATCCGTTGGCCGCGGACATCGCACCGCGTCAAATACCGGACGCTGACGCGCAGCAACGCCACCACCGTGCGTTCGAGGGCGTAGGGCGTTGGCCGCATGGTCGGCACCGCCGTCGTCAGCTCGTGCAACACCAGCTGGTGTAGCCGCGGCCACAGCGCACCGAGGCGCTGCTCGTGCGACAATGTCAGCTGCAGCAGCACGTCCACCAGATAGGCGGCGGCCGCGTCTTGGCGCGGAGAGCGCGGCCGCACGCGTCGCCCTGGAGACAGGCCGCGTCGCCTTTCGGGCAGGAGCACCACCGCCAACACCGCCGCCAGCTCGTCCACCGCCGCCGCATCGCTCGCCGACGCCCACACCCGATGCACCGAACAGGCGGCGACGCATTCGCGGGCGGCGTGCACCGCGGCGCGTTCCTCGGCGGACACTCGCAGATAACGCGGAATGACCGCTTTGACCACTTGCCACGGCTCGTCCAGGCCGCGACGACGGCCGCCACCCTCGCCATTCACCGCCGCGGCGATGAAGGCCTCGGCGCCGGAGGGCGCGGCGGCCGCGGAGGGAGAGGCGTCCGCGACCGATTCGCCCGCCGACTCTTGCGTTACCTTATCGACCGTCGTTTCGGCGCCCGCGTCCTCCTCCTCTTCCTCTTCCTCCTCCTCCTCCTCCTCCTCGTCGTCGTCGTCGTCGGTGCTGCTGAGCCATTCATCCGAGTCCACTGGCGTCTCATCGTCACCACCACCGCCACCACCTCGGCCGCCCAACCCGAAACCGGTGAGCAGCGCCGACAATAGACCGCCGCCGGGGCCGTCGCTGGTCGAACCCGATTCCTCATCGCCGTTCACCGCGTCGGCATCGTGCGGGCGCGGTGATAGCGGCTCCCCGCGCTGGGCGGCGGCTCGCATTCGCCCATATTGTCGTCGCGCCCATCGCGGCACCCGCGGCGACAGCGGCAACGCGCGACCGTCGGGCAGCATCAAATCCTCGGCGTCGTCGGTGACGCCCAGCACCGACAGCAGTCGCAGCGCACAGAAGCGCCGGGCGAGCTGTATCAGCGCCAGCCAACCGCGGGAATGCAGGGCGCTCGCGCTTTGCACGGCTACGGCGAATGCGGTGCGCGCTGCCGCCTGCGCCCAGCGGTTGCGGCCGAAATCCACCGCTGATGATGCGGTCGGCGGCACTGCCACCGCCTGCAGTCGCTGCCATACGCGTTCCTCCACGCCGAACGTCTCCGCCGCCGTGGCACCTGTTCGCAGACGCCTGTCCGCCAACACCTCCGGCGACACCAGTCCGGTGGCCAGCACCAGCGTCTCCAGCACCACATCCGCCGCGAGCGGCACCTGCAAGGCCGCTGCCGCCGCCGCCACCTGCCGCAAGGTGTCCAACGCTAGACGTGCCGGATCGTCGCGGCGGCCGTCTTGTTCGTCGTCACGGCCGTCGGACAGCGCATTCCGCTTCACCGCCTCCAACAGCCGCGTGCGACCGGCCAGCACCACGTGCGGCCACAGCATCGCCAAGATGTCGGCGCCCAGGGCGCTGCCCACCGGCGCCCCGATCAGACACCCCTGGCTGCCCCTCATCACCTGACTACCGTCTGCATCCGCGGCGCCGCCTGATGACCTCCGCGATCGCGGCGACAGCAGATGACCGGCCAGCTGTTGCCGCTCGGCCGGCGATACCGTGCGCAACGCCTCATCGCCGTTCGCCACTGCGGCCGTCTCCCCGTCCACACCCTCTTGACGATCCTCCCGCAGAATCTGATCCCAGTGCACTTCGTCCAAACGCGCCAGGCCGTGCTCTTCGCTCAACCGTATCTCACTGCTCTGAATGCGCTCGAAAATGTCCCGCAGAAACTCCGGCGGCAGGTCGCCGCCGTCGTTGATGCCGCGGTTGTTGCGGACAAAGTCGTCGACGGTCATGCGCCGCTTCACGCTCTCGTTGTGCTGATCGGTGTTGAGCATGACAATGGCGAAGCTGAGCACATGCGCCGCGTCCGCCGAGGCCAACGGTCCGCGCCCGCGGTTCTGCGCGTAATAGCGTTCGGCAAACGCCTGCATAATGCGGTCGATCTTCTGTCCCTCGCCTGGCAGTCGGAACGACTCCAGAAACACGCGCAACGCGGCGTCGGGCGTGCGGCCCTCGAACCGAAAGCAAGAGGCGTACTCGCGCAGCACCGCTCGGCTGAGGGTATCGGGCTCCCCGATCACATACCCGATGAGCGACTTGCTGAGTTCGGGTGTGTAGCGCAAAAAGCGCGCCAGCTCGGCGGCGGACGGCTGCGCGCCGAACACGCCCACAGCCTGCAGATGTGCGGCCAGTTGTTCGGCGGTGAGCGATGAGGCACCGCCCGTGTTGGCGGGCGGGGCCATTCGATTCAATCGACGCGCGGCGCGCGTCTGTTGTCGCTTGAATTGCAGGCGACGACGGGTGGCCTGCCAGAGCGCTGCCTCCGGTTCGACCTCGGGTGCGAGTCGCTGCTGCTGAGCACGCTCGCCCAGCGCGCTCACCGCACTGGCCAGCACCCGCATCGCCAGCGGATCCGGCAGCACGGACAGCGTCGCCAGCAACGGCTCCAGCGCATCGGGCGCCGCCGGATCGCAATCGAACATGGCAAACGCTGCTGTAAGGAGGTCGCAACGGGTGGCCAGCGCCAGTAGCGCCTCCAGTGCCACCTCCTGCACCAGAGCGCGCCGGGTCGACGAGGCGGCGTGCGGCTGTTCTGGCGCCAAATACATCGGAAACGCCTGCGTCAGCAGTGCGCCCAGAAGCGGTTTGGCGTAGGCGCCCAGCGCGTCCACCAGCGCGAGCGTCACGTTCAGCGCCAACGATAGCACCTCGGTGGAGCTGGCGTCGTCGACCGCGCCGCAGCAGCGCAGCACTGCCACGCACACCTCCCGCAGCGTCGCATCGCGTACGGCGGCGCACTGCTCCAGCAGGCACCCCGTGCTGGCGTCCATGGCCGTGCGCAGTACGCGCAGGCCCAGCAATTGCACGTTCGGCTGCTGGGCGGCGCTCTTGATACCCAGCCAGGAGATAGCCGCCGCGGAACGCCCGTCCGCTCCGCTGCCGTGTAGGTGGCGCGCCAGCTCGGGATCGGCCATGGCCGCCGCCATGCTCAGCAACCAGCTGAGCGTCGATTCGGGTGCTGGCGCCTGGAAGAACCGCCGCGTCATCTCTAAAACCGCGTCCTCGGCCACCTTGGTCAACAGGTAGGAGCGCTGCCGCCCGCGGCCGACGGCGATGCGCAGACAAGTCTCCACTGCGTCTATGAGAGCCACCGCCGGCACCTTCACGTTCGAGCAGAAACTGCCCACGTGGTCGACGACCTGCCGAGCGGGGGTTGAGTCCTCAACGGTATCCATTGCCCTGGGCAACTTATCGTCGGCGCCCTCGGCGAATGCCCATCGCACGGTGGCGTTGAGCGTCTTCAGAATACGCGACAACACCACCTCGTCGGTGGCCGCGTCGGATGCCTCGAAACGACACCGCGAGATGGAAGCCACGATGCGCGGGATGACCAACGCGTTGGCGCGACGCGTCAGAAGGCACCGCCCCAGCTGTGCTGGCGTCACCAGCCATTGGCGCCGGTGCTCGCCGTCGCCAGCGCTGGCTGCTGCCAACGGCGCCACCAACGCATCGACGTCGTCGTCGTGAGTGACGCCGCGCGCCACGCCCAGGTGCAGCAATCGCTCGATGGCGCCCAGGGCCACCCCGGTGCCGATGCCGGTCACCTCTGGAGATCGCACCACCTCCAGCAGCGGATCGAGCGCCACCTCACCGGGCACATACACCACGCCACCGGCCACATTGGCCGGCGCGGCGATCGGGACATCCCCGTCGCGCTCGGTGTTATCGGCTGGCAGCAGCAGCAGCGCTGGCGACTGGCGAGCCGCCGATTCCACCCACGCGCAGAGGTCGTGCATGTCGGCGCGCAGTCGCTGCACCAGCGGGTGCTCTCGATGATGTGCGCTCGCGCTGGCGAAACGCACGCTCTTTCGCAGACATATGAGCAGCGATCGGTACTCGGCCAGACAGGCGCTCAACGGACACAGCCCGTAATTGCTGGGCATCACGCTGGGGTCCGCATCGATGGCGGCCGCCGCGTGCACGACGTCTGCCGCCATGGCCCGTCGCCATCGTCGTTCCGCCGCCGTCGACACCGGTCGCAGTTTGTAAAACACCTGGCGCTGCCAAAATGCCCTATCGTCGTCGCCGTTAGAGAGTGCAGAAGGCAGCGTTCCCGCTCCGTACGCGATGCTCGCCCACCGCAGCCACTGTCTCGCCGCGGCGACGGTCATCAAGTGCTCGGCGCCCTCCACTGGAGGCGACCGACCCTCTGTCCGCGGCTCCTCCTCCGATACCTCCGAACTGGCCTGCTCAGCATCTCCGCCACCGCGTGCTGCCTCTACCACCTCCCACAGCCCGCGGTAGTACCGCACGTCGATCGGGGCGCCCTCTACGGGCCGACCCACCCGCGCCCAATCCATGGCCCTCGCCGCCACCGCACGCCGTTTTCTGGTCGTCCTCACGTCTCCACCTCTCCGTCGTCTCGTGCGCACCCACAGACTTGTCCCTGAGGCTCAGCGTCCTCCCGAGCCGACCCGCTCCCGGATGAGCCGCTGCCGCCCAAGACCGCCCGGAACGCGTTGGCCGCCAGTGTCATCGCGCGACCCCGCGTCACCCGCGTTGAATCCGGTCGTCGTTGTCGTCGGGAGCAAGCGTGGAGTGCTTACAAAGACGCGACGACACCGTGTCATGGCTTTCGTTGTGCCGTCGGCTGCGGTGGGCAAAGATGCGGGTGTCCTCCGTGGCTCTTACTCGGCAGCGGTGTGGGTGGATGATTTGGGGAGAGGCAGGCGACGGCCAGCGCTAGCGCACATCTCCCGTCGCCCCCAGAGGCGCGCTGCCCGTCCGTTCACCCCACTGGTTTCGCGGGCGGGAGAGGAGCGCGTGAACATGAAGACGGGCGTGTCGGGCAACGACGTGCTGTCGGGTCCGTACGAGGGTCGGTTCGGGGAGTGGTACCTGACGCGCGCCGACGTGGACGAGGTGCAGGCGTACCGCCGGGGCATGGCGGTGACGGCCGCGGCTGCAGCGGTGGCGGCTGTAGCACTGCTGGCGGACGTGGCTGGCAGTCCAGCGAGTGGCGTGGTGTGGGATGCGGCCTTCTGGATGGGGGTGGTGGGTTTGGGGCGCGCGCTGCAGAATATCCACATCTACCTGGCGCCGATACATCGATTCCTGAAGGCGCTATATGTGGTGGGTGTGGGCGGTTCGGCAGCAGTGACGCTGGTGCTGAACGCGCAGTCGGTGGCCGGTGGGCACGGGCTGGTGAGTTTGGCGGAGTGGTTGGCGCAGCATCCCATCGGCTGGTTGGCCGGTGCCGGTTGGTGCTTTGTGGCGCTGACCGGTATCTTTTTCAAGGAGGCGTTTTGTTTCGGGCGCGCGGAAGCGTTGGGATTGACCATTCTGACGCCACTGCTGGTGGGCGGGCATTTCGCGGGCCTGTGGCGCACCGCCGGCGAGCCAGCAGCGGCAACGGTTGCTGTCGTGGCGGCGCTGTTGTTTGGCGTGTTCGCCGTGCACAAGTTCGAGCAGGCGGCGCTGGATGACCTGGGCGACAAGTCGGTGTTCGAGTATCTGCGGCGGTCGTCGTGAGAGGGGGAGGAAATGGCGAGCAAACTTGTGAGCGCCGGCGGGTCTGGCGGCGCTCTGTGTAAACGAGTGGCAGCGAAGGTAGCGCATAGACGCTGTTCTATGACCTGTATGTTTTCTTGTCATCCACTTTCGTGCCGGAGCCCGGAATGCCGAACGCGTTGCCTCGAACCGATTCTCGCGGCGGAGGCGACTGCGGGCGGACGCAAAACGAGAGGCGCGCCCGTCGTGGCTTCGGCGGTCGCGGGCGGGCCCTCCGTTGTGGCGTTCCCTTTTTTCCCCAACGATCGGTGTTCACGGGATAGCGGCACCTTTGCTGCAACGCGTCGCCTTCTCACCGCCCGGTTTTATTCCCTTCTTCTATTCTTTGGAGCATGCCGTCGCTTCGCGAAGTGTTCGATCGCGCGGCGGAGCACGTGAAGAGCGTCTCCTCTACCGGCCAAGACGACCAGAAGTACCTCTACGCTCGCTTCAAGCAGGCCAATGTCGGCGACTGCAATTCAAGCCGCCCCGGCTTGCTCAATCCTCGCGAGCGCGCCAAGTGGGACTCGTGGAACGCGCTGAAAGGAAAGAGCGCTGACGACGCGATGCGTGAGTATATCAGCAAGGTGGATCAGCTGGCCGGCACCTCATTCCAGTCGGAGGTGAGCGGGTCTTAGAACCGGCCGGTGCGACCACAAGATAAACTGCGGGGAGCGCAGTTTAGAATAGGTGCATTTTCCAAGCCCTGCCTCCGCCCTCCTGTTCACTTGATCTTGAAGCGCCGTCGGAGGATGAAGCGCGCGCCGCGCGGCTTGCGCACGGTGCGGTAGCCCTTGGTGGGCTTGCCCCACGGCGTGACCGACGGCCGGCCGCCGCTGGTCTTGCCCTCGCCGCCGCCGTGCGGATGGTCCACCGGATTCATGGCCACGCCGCGGGTGTGCGGACGCCGGTGGCGCCAGCGATTGCGGCCGGCCTTGCCCAGCGACTGATTCTGGTGCTCCGGATTGCTCACGGCGCCCACGGTGGCCATGCAGTTCCAATGCACATAACGCACTTCTTTGCTCTGCAGGCGGAGCAGTGCCAGACTGCGTCGCTCATCCTTCTCCAACAGCTGGGCGCTGGTGCCGGCGGAGCGGCACAGCTGTCCGCCGTTGCCGGGCCGCATTTCGATGTTGTGCACCCGCGTGCCGATGGGCAAGAACCGCAGCGGGCAGGCGTTGCCCGGCGTCGGGTCCACCGCGCCATCGAGGCGCGACAACAGCTGCTGCCCAATCTGGATGCCTTGTGGGCAGAGAATGTACGACAAGTGCGTCGGGGAGCGTTTCGAGGTGATGTTGCGTTTCTGCAGCACCAGCAAACTGTTCCCCAGTGGCGGCGTCGCGGCAGGGCGGGCGGATGCTCTGCTGCCGCTGCCGGCGGCGGTGCTCGTCTGACTGGACAACCACGATTGCGCATGCAACTCGCCCGGCGGGGCAGTGATGTACACGATGCGCGCTTCAGATGCCAGCGTGGCGGCCGCTGGCGTCGGGTCCGCGGCCGCGGCGGCATCCGCGGCCCGGGCGCGCCGATGCTTGCGTCGCTGTCGCTTCTCGCCCGCCATGGACAGGCCTTCACGGTCCGCCGGAACCGGGTATCGCAAGAGTGCGATCAGTCCGCTGCGGTTGGGGTCGTATTCAACGCGCTCCACCGTGCCCGGTAAGCCCGCATAGTTCCGTCGCGCAAAGTCAATGATCCGATAGAGTCGTTTGTGTCCGCTGCCCCGATGCCATGCGGTGATGCGCCCCTGGTTGTTGCGGCCGCCGGTCTGCCGCCGCCGGCCCGCCGTCAGTCGCTTCACCGGGCGTCCACGGTGCAGCACCGAGTAGTCGATAAGTGCGGTGTGTCGGTTGGAGGGCGTAGTCGGTTTTCGTTGTATCACCCGCGGGCGCGTGGGATCGCGTGCCGCCGGCCGGGCAGACAGGGAGTGTAAATCGATCGGCGAGATCGTTGTCGTCGGTGGGGGCGGAGGCGCGTTCATGGCCGTCGACTGCCATCGCGTTGTTTGCGCGGGGTGGCGGGCCAGTCGGCGGAGCCAGTGCCGCTCGGCGGTTGCCGTCGCGCCTGCTTTGCCCAGGGCACCGAGGGCGCCGCCGTTGGCAGTGAGACGACGCCACGCAGAGCGCAAAGCGGCCAACGTCGGCATGGTCGCCTTTTAGCGAGTGCCCTCCGACAAGCCCGCGGTGTGCCGACTCCCTGAACAATTGCGCCGCGCTCTTCGCGCTGGCGAAAGGCGGTCCTGGCGCGTCGCGCACCGCTTCAATGCCAACCGCGGCTGGAGAAAAAGTCTGAGAATGTGGCCAAGAGCACGCAAGCGTCACCGCTAGCAGTCGCGGCACCGTGGAAAAACAGAACCAAAGACGGTGTTTACGGGTGCTGCCCGAGTCGACGAAGAGCCACCAGCGCAACGCACCCCACGGCGGCGGCGCGCAGCTTGCGTCGAGTGCGCGAGGCACTCACGATTATTTTCGGGCCTCCAGATGTACCGTGCGTCCCGCGTCGTCCGTCGCCGAGATCGCCGCTCTCCGACCACTCTTCCCGCGCTCAGTACACCGCGCCGCCCTTGGTCTTTTGCGCGTCGCTCAGCTCAAAGTGCTTGCATCGCTTGATGACGTGCTGCACAATCCGTTTGCACTCGTTACACTGCATTTTGAGCACGATCTTCTTGGTGGTCTTGGCCTTTTTCTTGAACACCGGCTTGGTCTGCCCGCCGTACCCGCTCTGTTTCCGATCGTATCGCCGCTTGCCCTGCGCCGCCAGCGAGTCCTTGCCCTTCTTGTACTGCGTCACCTTGTGCATGGTGTGCTTCTTGCACTTGCCCGGGCAGAATGTGCGCCTCGTCTTGGGGCAGATGACCATTCTGGGGGAATGAGACGGGGGAGAGGGAGAACGGTGGGCGAAGCGACACGTCGGAGACGAGAGCGCGCCGCAGACGCGGCGGGGCCGCCAAGAAAGGGGCGCCGTGCCAAGATAGGACAAAATGATACATACAAGTCGGATGCGGACTATCGCAGTTCTGTCCACCTGACCCCGATAGAGCAAGCCTGCGACACTCCACATAACCTGACTGCTCCATTGGATATCTCTGGCACTGCTACCCTCTCCTCCATCCTTTCACCTGCCGTTCCTGCATCTTTTCGTACCCGCTCGTCCCGTCTTCGCGTTCGAACGCGCCAGTCGTTCCCTCATCCTCTGGCCACGTCTTTCTCCCCTTCACCGCGCGTTCGTTCGACCGCCATCCTCTTCCACCCTGGAAATGCCCTCCGGACGGGACTCTACGGGCAGCAGTCCTCGCCGCGCGTCGCGATCCAGCCACTCCTCCACCGGGCGCTCGTTGCGCAGCGCGCCGGGTCGGTCGCTGCGGGTGGTCTCCAAATCGACGCGGCAGGCACAGCAGCGGGCGGCAGCGTTGACACGCCGCTTCTGGGATGCGCTTTTCGCGGTGCTGCCGGTGGTGGGACGGCGCGGCCATCAACAGGCCGCCGGCAAGGCCACCGCCACGGAGATGAAAGAGTACCTGGAGCTGTTCGCGCGCGGATCGGAGTCGGCGGAGGACGTGGCGCTGCGCAAACAGCGGTACGTCGAGCTGAGCAACGGCATGTACGACATAGCCACCGACTTTTACGAGTGGGGTTGGGGGCCTTCATTCCATTTCGCCATTTATTCTGGAGATGAGACGTTTCGCGAGGCGATGCGGCGCTACGAGTACACGCTGGCGCTGCGTCTCCAGCTGCAGCCCGGCGACGAGGTGGTCGACCTGGGCTGCGGAGTGGGCGGCCCGATGCGCAACATCGCCCGCTTCGCTCGCTGTCGCGTGGTGGGCGTGAACATCTGCGACTATCAGGTACTGCGCGGCTTGCGGTACATCGAGGACGAGGGCTTGATGGGCCAGTGCTCGATCATCAAAGCGGACTTTATGGACCTGCCGTTTGCCGACCACTCCAAAGACGGCGTGTACGAAATCGAGGCCACTTGCCACAGCCCCGACAAGCGCAAGACGTACGCCGAGGCGTTTCGCGTCCTCAAACCGGGCGCGCGCTTTGTTGGCTACGAATGGGCGTGCACCCCGCGCTACGACCCCGCCAACGCCGAGCACCGGCGCATCCGGTACGGCATCGAGATCGGCAACGGTCTGCCGGACACCATGACCACCGACGAGATCGTGCAAACGCTGCAAGAGGTAGGCTTTGTGGTGGAAGACGCGTACGATGCCACGCTGTTGAGCGAGAGGCCGTGGTACTCGCCGCTGACCAGCGAGGGCTCGTTCCAGCTCAGTGGCTTTCGGCATTCACGACTCGGGCACTACGTCACCCACGCGCTGGTCAGTGCGTTGGAGATGGCGCGCATCGCGCCCAAAGGCAGTGCCACCATGAGCAAGACGCTCATGGACGGCGCGAGGGACCTGGTGGCCGGCGGCAAGCTGGGTATCTATACGCCCTCCTTTTTCTTCGTGGCTCGCAAACCGGAAGCGTCGAGTCGTGCATGAGGAGGTGAGCGTTCGAAGAGCGTGAGGAGATGTGACGGGCCACGGTGGAATGAGGAGCGGGGCGGCGAGGCTCGACGCGGTAAAGCGGCTCTGCAGAATGTCGGTGGGGCGGCAGCGTGGAGTGCGAGGCACAGAATGCAGGACACTGCTGGATTCTTGGCGCTGCCCGCTGCAGCCAGTGTGTTGCGGTATGCCTTGGTGTATCGTCTCATGGAGTCGCTCCTCGATCCGACATGCCGTGATCCGGAGACGTCTTGGCGGCAGCATCTCGTCCCCTCCGCAGTGCCGCTGCTTGTCTTACCCTCGTCCGAGTGTCCCAAAGGTGCGGCGGACACTTCCTTTCGGCGTCATGCCCTTTCAGAATGTCTCACAAAGGCGACAGCAGCAGACACGCCGTCGTGCCCCCTCCTGAGGCCGTCGCCCGCCCGGCATGTTCACCGCCTGGTTGCGGCGGATGGCTGCGCGAATGCCGTTGCCGCGAGACGCGGCTCGCGACACGCAGCGAGTGCTGGACGTGCGCCAATTGTATCGCCTGGTGGGTGCGCGTGTCCATGGCGAACACTGGGCCGCCCAACTGCCGGAGCCGTCGACCGCCGCGCCTCCTGACGCGATCCGCGGCAAGGCCGGCACCGCCCACGACCCCGCCGGTAAACGTGCGCAGTGGCCACCGACAGAACACTTGCACGAAGCCGTACAGGGATGGGTGCACGCCCAAGTCGTCGATCTACTGCGATACGCCCATGCCGCCAGCGATACGCACCCATCGACGCCCTGGCTACCGACAGTGCCGCGGCCGCCCTTCCGCCTCTCCCTGCAGGGCAGCAGCGCCGGCGCCGGCTCTGGCATGGGCGTGATGTTGCATGGCATCGCCTCGCCGGGCAGCGTGGTGGCGCTCTACCCGGGCATCGCCTACGATACCCAAACCGTGCAGCACATGGAGGGATACCCGGCGATATCCGCCGACAACCCCTTCCTCATGTCGCGCTACGACGATGTGATCCTGGACGCCAAGCCGAGCGCCGCGTCGCAGATGCGACCGTTGCCCGCGTCGCTGCCGCAACTGCCCAGCAGCGGCGTGGAGCGTTCGCCGCAGCCGGCACCTCCCTCTGCACTTGACGCCGACGCGATGCCTGCGGCGCCCGCTCCGGGCGAGGACGTCTGGGCGCACCTGCATCCCTACGCGCTGGGACACCGGGTGAATCACCCGCCGCGTGGCACATCACCGAATGTCATGCCGTGCGCGTTCGATTACGATGTACAACGCATTGAGGTGGCGCTGTGGCGCGTCATCCCCAACCGCAATTACCGGCCACACCAGCAGGCGGCCGACCCCGACGAGCTGACGCCCTGGCAGATGTGGCGGCGCCGGTGGGCGGCGGCGTGGGAGTCGTCCTCAGACGCCGACGCCTCGTGCATTCGGGCGCTGGTGCTGGTGGCCACGCGCGCCGTGCACGACGAGGAGCTGTTCCTCAATTATCGATACAACCCGGCGGCGCGCGAGCGGGGCCTCCTGCCCGACTGGTACTGGGATCCCGACGAGGCGGCATCGCGGCGGCGGTGGGCCGGTGGGTAGACGGCATGGCGTTTACGCGCGTCGCTGGGTGAAGGCCGGCGAGGAGAATTTGTTGGTGGTGGATGGCGGAGGTGGGAATGCCGACGAGGACGGCGCGGCAGGGACGCCGAACGGCGTCGGGCGGGCGGGTGGTCCGCTAGCCAGAGCGCCGAAACCGCCGACAGCCGCACCACCGCTGGATGCCTGCTGGGAGAGCGCCGCGGCGAAGCCGGAATCGCCCGACGGCCGCACCTGACCAAAACCGCCCGCGGCGGCGAATCCTCCAAAGGCGCACGGCTGTTGACCGAACGACGACGATGGTGACGAGGCTGACGTGCCGAATCCGATGGGCGACGGCGCACCGAACGCGGTGGCATTTCCGGACCCGAACGGCGTTGACGAGCCGAAACAGGCGTTGCCGATGGCGGACGGCGCGCCGAATGCCGGCGCCGCCATGGCACCGAACGGCGTCGGCTGTCCAAAGCTTGGCGCCGATGTGTGGTCCGGCGCGAAACGGGAATCCATCGGGCCGACCTGACTCTCCCTATCTGCAGCGTGTTCCGTATCGGTGACGCCGTGCGTCTGGCCACACGCTTCGGCGCTTTTCGTCGTCTCTCCTCGCGTCGCCTCATGCGGCATCATGGCGGCTCGCGCTCTGTCGCCGAGCGCTTCGCTCATGACCACCCGCGGCGGTGGCGGTGGCGAGTCGGATTCGTCCGGCATTGGCGCCCGCGGAATAGCCGGCGGCTGGGCGGCGGACGGAGGGGGCGCCTCACCGCCCTCTTGAGATGGGGTCGGTTCTGCCCTCTTTGGCGTGGATGTCGTGTATGTCGTCGCCTCTTCTCGCTTCTCCGATGCCGCCGGGGTGAGGGAGAAGAGCGGCCTGTCGGCTGTAGCTGTTTGCGTCGGCTCTGTCTGCCGCACCGATGACAGCACCGCCGATGCTCTCCATGGCGGCGGTTCCGGCTCGCCGGGCATCGGCGCGGTGGTTGTTTTCGGCTTCGCGGCGGTCGCCACCGGTTTCGTCGGTGGCATTGCAGAAGCTCTCCATGGCGGCGGTTCCGGCTCGCCGGGCATCGGCGCCCGATGTGCTGCAGCCGGTGTAGCCCGGGTCAGCGGATCTGCAAAGTGGACGGATTTGGCAACAGGTGCCGGCTGCGGCCGTTCACCATCGCTGCGCGCGGATGCCTCGGATCGGACAGTCACCACCGCAGTCGTTGCCGTGGCCGCGCTGGCGGCCCGCCTCTCCATTGCCGGCGTCTGCTTCGCCGTGCCCTCTCCCTTGGCAGCCATCGAGTCGTTCGCCGGAGGTGCCTCCGCTTTCGACGCGGTCGACGCCGCCGCCTCACCAAACTCGGTGCGCGTCTCCAGCGTTTTCGACGCGATATCCCGACGCGTTTCCTGCGGTAATGCTCGCGGTTCGCTCGGCACCCCCACCACCAACTTTCCTGATGGCGTCTTTTGCTGTGCGCGAGGTGCCTCCGTCGGTACGGCGCGAGCCGCAGGCATCGCGGCCGTCGATAGCATATCCTCCTCCTGCGTTTCCGCTTTCCTCCTTTCACCGGCTGTCGCTTCCGACACACCCGCGCGATGGCGCGCTGGGCGGATGGCTGCCCGGCCGTCCGCCATGGCCAACTTGCGCAACGAATGCCGCAGCCGCGACGTGATGATCGCCCGTCGGGATGCGTCCGCACTCGACGCCGAACCGGCAACAACGCTCGTCGAGGCGAGCGAGTCGCTGTTGGTCATCTGGGCGGTGTCCCCCGACGAACTCGTCAGGCGCAGCCGCCGCAACGACAGTCGTGCCGCCGGCGTGTGTCGCTCCGCCAACACGCGCCTCATCTGCTGTTGGCGCCGTTCCAACTGTTCCCACTGATGCGTCAATCGATACGCGGCGAACGAACAGCGGAACAGGATCTGGTATATGCTGCGCAACTGCTCACCGCCGCGCAACCACGCTTGCCATCGCGACTCGAACCCGCCAGCCAACGCTGCACTGGTGGCATGCGTCTGCGTCCGCTCCTGCAGAGTGAGCTGGATGCGTTCGAGGGCCTGCTGCACTTCGGCCTCCATGCGACCGATCGTGCGCACCTGTCGGATAAAGTGCTCGGCGGTGGGTGACAGTGATTCTTCCCCCTCGTCATCGAAACGGCGGTGCCGCACGGCCGCGCGACCGTCCCGCCGCGCCGACAGCGCGACCACATCCTGCTCCAGCGCCAGCTGACGCATCTTCATGATGGCCAGCGCATCCGCACATCGTTGACACGCGTCGCGCACGGCCGCATGGTGCGTCTCCACTCGTTTCAGCGCTTGCAACGCCTCGGAGACACTGCGATTCACCGCGTCCGCATCCAGGCGCTGCTCACAGCGCGTCTCTCGCCAAGCGACGGTGGCATCCTCGTAAAGTACTTCCAGCTGGTGTTGCAGTGACGCCACATCGTTGTAGATGGCGTGGAATTCGTCGAGGAGCCGTTGTTGCAACGACGCCGCGGACGCCGGTGTCGGTCTCTCGACAGAGGTGGACGCTGCCCGCACCAGCGCCTCGATGGCAGTGCTGGACGGCGGCGACGCAGTTGTGGTGGTTGCCGGGGCGGGTGCTGCATCCGAATGTGGGATCTGATCCACCGGTCGGTCTCCGAACGTGTGGAATGGCGGCGACGCAGTTGTGATGGTTGCCGGGGCGGGTGCTGCATCCGAATATGGGATGTGTTCCAGCGGTCGGTCTCCAAACGTGTGCGCAACTCCGGGTCGCTGTGCGCTCGACGATGTATCGGGCCGCACCGTGCTCCGCTCCAAACTGGGCGGCGCCTCGAACACCGACATGTTCACTGGTGGCGGCGGTTGCACGGTCGCCGCCGATGGCTCCTCCAATGTGACACGGAATCGACCATCGTCCAACTCGGGCAGGTCACTCGGTGACGACGGCGCCGGCCATTCGCCGTCCGCCGCTCGCCACCCGGTATGCAGCTCAAAAAAGTGCAACAGACCGTTGCTGGTGAGTACCAACGCGTACGGGACGGAACGGCGCTGATCGGGAGGCGCACCGGCACCATTTTCCAGAGCCGACACATACAACATCTCCATGCCCACGATACGCGTCGGTTCGTCCTCCTCCAGTTCGGGCAGCTGAGCGCGGCCGTGATCCGGCGGTCGCAACGGCCGCCACGCTCCTTGCTGGTCGCCGTCGGCGATGCCCACCAGCTCCACTTCGTCACTGGTGGCCGCCGCGCACAGCGCCAGCGCGCCGCCAGGTACCGCGGCCACGAACGGCAGCAGACGCGTCCAGTCGTCCGGGGCGGCAAAGGTGGCACACACTTCGCCCAGTGTGGTGAACACCGCCCGGGTCACCGCCGCATTCGCCGACTGCTCGAATCCGACCAGCTGCAAGGTGGCAAACTGCAGCACATCCTCGCTCTCCTCATCGGACGCCGCCTCGGCACGCGCCGTGTAGGCGATGACGAGCGTGTCATCCCGCACGAAGCGCAATGCGCAGACATAGCGCCCGTGCCAGTCCGCCGGCAGCGCCACTCGCACCCGCTGTCGGGTCTCGGGCCGACCCGCTGCATCGTCAGCGACCTGCCATATGGTCAGTTGCGCGGAATGTTGGCGGCCGCTGGCCACCGCACAATACCCTCCGTCGTCCGAGAAGGCCGCCGCGGTGACCGGTTCATCGCTTAACCGCATCGCCAGTTTCGGCGCGTCACCACGGAGAGCGTGGCCCAACAGGTATGCACACCGGGTCTCTCGCGCCATCACCACCGCCACCTCCGGCGCTGTCGGTGACCACTGCACCAGCCAGGCGTACTCGCGCGGCAGCGTGTACACCCACTGCAGGCTCGCCAGCGAATAGAACAGCACCCGCGACCGTGTCGTCGATACCGCCACACAGCGCGCATCGCTATTCACCGCCACACTGCCTATGCGCTCCTCGGGGTGCTGCAACGCGACTCGCACGGAACGCGCGCCGCTGGAGGAGGTATCCACCTCGGGGTACGGCTGCGAACGCAGCGCCTCGGCGGAACGGTGCTCGTCGGCCACTCGACGCAACGCCTCCACCGGCACGACGTGCAACTCGCGGTCATCGGCCAGCACCACCAGCCCGTACCGCGGCACCATGACCAGCCGCGTTCGGGCACCGGGCCATTCGGGCGCCCGCGGCAGAGCGCCCGCGCCCTCCCGCGCCGGTTTCACACACACTCGACCGCTCTGTACAAAGTAACACCCGTCGACATCCACCGCATCTTCTCCGTCCCGCACAGTCACCTCCATTTTTTCTGGTTATAGTCTGGGATTCGGTCCTCGAGCCACTCGGCTGGGTAGCGACTTGCAGGGCCCGACTCTCGGTGGCCGAGGCGCTTGTCTGTGGCGCACTTGCGTTGGAATGCGAGGTGTGGTGCACACCCGGATGTGATGAGCCGCCAGTTGGAGAGTGGATAGGGTAGGGGAGAGTGGGGAATAGAGTGTGCGTATGAAGAGGAAGAGGTTGCAGTGGACCAATGTATTGCCGTTACCGTTGCTAGCCCCTCGTTGGGCTTTGCGCGACCCTATCTGCGCTGGTCCAGTTCGACTCGATCACGACGTGGCCGTTTAGCGCCGAGGTACCGCGTGTGCGGTCAAGCGGACCGCGGCGTGCCGCACAAAGGCACTCGATGACGGGCGGTGACCATTCGTGCGGCATCGCTCGAGAGTCGTCTGCGGAGGTGCCGGATCACGATTTGGAGTAGAAGCGCGCGAAGAGGCCGCTCCCCGATGGCGCTACCTACCGAGGTGCCTCCTTTCCGGCCTTTCGTTCCGTTATTCGTTCAACACCCCGCAATCGACGATGCGCACTTTGCGCAACGGTCGCCAGGTGGTGCTCTGTCGCGCCCTCGGGTCGCCCAACATCTTGCCAACCTCGCGCAGGCCGTCGCGTCGGGTAGGCAAATTCACCGGCAGTTGATTCAAGCGCTCCACCACGTCCATGCCGTCGAGCACGCGGCCGATAACCAGGTGTTCGTCGTCGAGTGCTCGCACGTAGGGTGCGCTGACGTCGGCCACGTCCCGCGGCAGAATGCCCAGCTCAAAGTCGCCGCCGGGTTGTCGCGGCACTGAAACCGTGCCTGCGCAGCGATGCCGCAGCGGGTTGGTGTCCACGGTGCCCGGCCAGACGGCCTTGATGGCGCGCGAGGCCACCCCCAGGGCCTGCGTGCGCTCGTCCGCCTGAGACACCCGCCCGAGCTCGACGCGCTGATCGCGGATGACGCGGCCGGCGGCAGCATATCGATACCCCAACCGCTTGCCCTCTATGCGCAGTGCGTTCTGGGACAGCTGGCGCACCACGGACACTGCTTGCGGTGCTGCCTCGCCGTACAGACCGATGACCAGGCGCAGCGGCGTCGCGCTGGACACTCCGGCCACGCTCAGGTCCAGGAATACCCGATCCGTCACCCGGGCTTTCGCTATCCCCGCGTCGATGCAGACGGCAGCGGCCGCACAGTGGGCTAGTGGCACAGCGAGCGGGAGCAACAGCGGAGCGGTGGCGACGAGGGCGGTGTCGCGCAGGAACTGTCGTCGGCCGATAGCGCCGCGCAAACACGACACGCCGCCATTTTCACTGAGGACGCGAGGCGGTGACGAGGATTTTCGTGATCGGGTACTGTGAGGTGCTGTCCCCAGCGTCGGCCACTCCAGTTGTGGCACGAGAAACATCTGTCTAGCCGGCGACGTTGCGAAACGTGTACCTCACGGTTTGCCTGGGAGCGAACGCGCCGTTTCGAGCTGCCGCGGCGAATCTCGTGCCGAAAAAACCCGTCGCGAGGAAACATCCGCCGCACGAACTTGTATCGCGACGTGTGTGACACAGCGTCATACATGCTCGTCCACTCGTTCGCTCTGACTCTGACCTGACTGCAACTCCTGTAACCGCTTTTGCAGTTGCGCCACTTGCTCCGCCAGTCTTCGGTTCAAGTTCGCCAACTCGGCGTTGTCCTGTTGCAATTTGTGCAGTTCAGTATATCGCTCCAAGGCGGCGCTGGCCTGCACGTCCCGCACCAGCTTACACAGGTCGACGTAGTCGCTCTCGACTTTTCGCAATCGTTCGTCGGTGTAGAGGTGGTGCTCGGTGGGCACCGGGGTCGAGGGCACCGAGTTGGCCGGCCGCGACGACGGACTGTTCACCGAACGAGCACTCCATCGTCCGAGGCCGTTGGTTTGTAACAGGATTTGCGGCGGGGCGGCTAGGGCGGTGTGTGTACGCCCAGGAGGTACGCTACCGCTACCGCTGCCACTGCCGGGCAACGGGGACACGGTGCCGTGGCGGAAAGCAGGCGGATGCAAGTGCAGCGCGGCATCGGTAGCGGTCGCGCCCAGAAAGGAGTCATCGCGAGCACCACTGAACAGTTCGTTGGCGGTTAGCAGTGGCGGCGGCGGCGTGGGCGATGGTGCGCGGCCGCTCAGCTCGGCCATCAACTGCTCTACGTCGAACTCGTCCGCCAATTCCGATGCCGCCCTGTCTTCAAGGTCCTCTCTCGACTCGGCGGTGGCCGCCGTGTCGCCGTGCTCGCCCAACTGCCGCTTCATCTCCCCGGTCGCGCCTCCCGACGAGACAGGTAGGAGGGGTGTTGACGACGATAGCAGCAGGCGAGTTACGCACCAGGATTGATGAATTATCGCACTTGGATAGATACTCGTGCTGACGCGAAGGGAGTACTTAACGGCGGCGGCGTTCCCGGTGTGGAGTGGCCAACGCGACGGTTTTTTGGGTGACGTGCCTCAAAGCGCGTCAGGCCGTCGTGACCGCAACCGACGAATTTTGGCCCCGCGTGCGATCGGATCTGGCGAGGGTTGGGTTTCGGTTCGCAAAAAAACTTCCATGGAATTCCAGAGGATTCCATGGTCAGTCTAGGCGCTAACTTGAGGGTCCCCTTGTGAATTCCCTCACGAGATCACCTCCCGAAACCGATAGAACGTGACCCCAGCGATGCAGACGCCACTTCTCTCTCTCTCTCTCTTTCCAAGCATACTTTACAGCACTCCCAGGCGAGCTCGCAACGCTCGTGCGGCATCGGTGGCGGCGCTCTCGGTGCGGGCGTGGCCGCAGCGGCGGGCACGACGCAATGCCGCCACCAACGCCTCCTGGTGCTCTTGCAACGCGTTCAGCGGCAAATGCGGGACAGCCAGCGCCACTTGCGTCCACAATGTCGTCAACATACTGGTCACTTGCGCAAAACCGGCCAGCAACGCTAGCTCTCGCACGACGCAGGCCCACGAGCCGTCGGCCACGCAGCGCTGCGCATAGCCGTGGCCCACCAGCTGCCCCCATACCATCAGGGCGCCGTCGGTCTCTTCCCACGGCTCGGGCGGCCGAGAAAATGCGCAATTCATGCAGCCGACGCGCAGTCGCGCCGGACGCATCTTCGGCGCCAACGAGCCACAACTGTACATGGTCTGACCGGTGTGCAGATGCGGGTCGTTGTCGCGCGCCAGCTTGCGTTGCGCATCGAAAGGTGTGGCGTCTGACTCGCTATAATAGGCGTCCGACGATTGCTGCAGCGCGCGCCGCAGTGCCGGACCCAAATACGACAACACCCGCTGTACGTGCGCTTCGCCCAGAGCGACCGCCACGCTCACAACCGCCTCGGCGGCATGCTGCCGCACCGACGGGATGTTGTCGGCGCAGTGGGCAAACCACAGCTCGTACAGCGCGTCCACCTGCGCCGCCTCCAGGTCGCCCACTCCAAACTGTCGCACCATCGAGGCGCAAGCGGTACAAGCGCAATCGCGCACCGGCCAGCTGTCGTCGCGGAAACACTCCATCAGCACGCGCAGCATGCGCGACACGTACGGTGCCACAATCGGCGCGTCCAGCTTGGTGAACACCTCGGCAATCGACTGGCAGGCGGCCTCACGCACCGCGTGATTGTCGGCCTCGCTCTCCGCCTCGAAATACTCCATCACGTCGCGGATGTGCACCGCCAACAGCTCGCGCCCGCTGTGCCCGAAGATATGCACCCAGTTCTCCTGCGAGTACTGCCGCACGCCCTCGGCCACGTAGTGTCGATTCAGGCACATCCGCGGCACCAGCACCCGATCGATCCGATCACCGTGTTGCGCACCCGATTGCCGCTGCACCTGATACAGCGCTCGGGCCGCCTTGCTGGCCATGTAACGCACCTGGCTCCAATTGTCCGCCAGGCCGGCGGCGATGATCGCCAAGCTGGAATCGGCTACGTGCGTAACCGTACGACGGGCCGCGGCATCATCAGGCAGTTGCGTCAGTGCCCGCAGCACGCTCTCCACCAGGCGCAAGTCGGCTTCGCGCACGAATCGATTGGGATGCCGCCGACAGTGCTGCAACGCCTCGCCCGCAAACAGCCGCTCCAGATCGGGCGCCAGACGCACCACACCGGCGGCCGACAACGCCACCACGCACTCGGCCGCTCCGTTTAAGCTGGTCTCCAGAGCGTGCCAGCCGGTGTCGGCACTTTCGGTGGCGGACCGCACCCCCGACGATGCGTCTCCCTCGCCTTCGGCGCTGCCGTTGGATACCTTCCGCGGTAGGTTCCGCTCGACGCTGCTCAGCAGCAGCGGCAGCGCCCGTCGCAACACCTGATCGTCACCGTCACAACGCACCACCGCCGCCAGAGCGGCCATCGCTGCTTGTCGCACTCGCGCCTCGGTGTGTTCCATATACAACAGCGCGCCGCGCTCCATCAAGCTCTGCCACTGCCGCTTCGCCAGTGCATCGTCCTCGACGGCAGCTCCGCGCCCAAACTGCTGCTCCAGCACCAACTGGCCCAGGCGAAACACCCCACACACACTCGCCCAGCACGGCGACTCTGCGTCGAGCACTCGCTCGCACCACCCTCGCGCCGCCTCCAGCTCCGCGGCCGCCGCCGGCAACACCGCCCGCACCGCCTGCAGTGCCCGCTCCTGCTCCACCCGTTGTGCACTCTCCAATCCCCGGAGTGCGTCTTGCATGGCTATGGCCTTGTCCGCGCCGTCCCCTGACGCGCTCTCTCCCGCCCGCCCCTCACACACACACACACGTTGCTCTTCACCGCAGCAGGCGCGACCGGGGTCGCCGTGGATGCCGCGGTGGCCCTCCCACCGAAACGCACGCCGTGTGCCGCCGCCATCGGCGCGACGTTTCGGCGTCCGGCGCTCTCCCGACACACCGACCCTGCGCCCATGGATTGTGTGAGTGTGTTGCCGTCCAAACCGGGGTTGGCGTGGGCGCGCATATCACCGACGGTGGTGGCAGAGGTGCTGGATCACTATACGCGGCGATCACCGGGACAAGAACGAGTTATCGGCACGTTACTGGGCACGGTGCGATGGACCAGGCGATGGGGCGGCGCGGCGGCCGGCGGGCACGCCGAGGTGGATGTGTGTGGCAGCTTTGCGGTTCCGCACGTGGAGGACGCCGATGAGGTGGCGCTTGACGTAGAGTACCACCAGAGGATGCTGTCGCTGGTGCGCAGTGCTGGCGCGCCCGGGCTGGAGGTGGTCGGTTGGTACTGCACCGGCTGGGTGGACCACAACAACTCCGCGGTCATCCACGAGTTTTACGCGCACGAGTGCGGCGTGGGTGTGGACTCGGTGGCGTGCCTGCTGGTGGAGCCGGGTGTGTCCGGCGATGCAGAGGGTGGTGACGGCGGGACGGTGCGCGATCCGCTGGTGGGCGTGTACACGGGAGTGGTGTCGCAGTTGGGCGGTCAGAGTATGAGCACCGACCTGACGCCCGTCGGGCACGAGGTGGTGCCGTCGAGCGGCGAGCGCATCGTGCTGGATGTGCTGACCAAGGTTCTGGGCAGCGGTGCCGCTGCGGGTGAGGGCGACGGCAGTGGCCCCGGTCGCCTGCAGCCGCCGAGCGCCTTGAACGAGCTGGCGTCGCTGGAGCGCAGTCTGCGACGACTGCTGGATGCGCTGGACAGCGTGCTGGAGTACGTGGGCGACGTCATATCGGGCGACGAGATCGGCGACCCGCAAGTGGGTCGACTTCTGCTGGAGACGTGCGCGGCCATACCACACCTGTGTGGGGAGGCATACGATCAGTCGTTCCAGTCGAGCGTCAAAGATTATCTGGTGGTGTTGTACTTGTCCAAGCTGACCAGCGCCAACCTGGTGCTCAGCGAGCGACTGCTGACGCTGGGCGCCTAGGCGACACGGCGAAGATAGGGGTGAACGGATGGTGGGCGTGGTCGCCGCGCATTGGACAAGTCGGGAGAACGCCCGCGGTCCATCGTGCTTTTTTAGGGCGCCCCTGCGCAGGGCGCCGATCAGGCGTCGGTGAGCATGGCATCGGCACCAGACACGAATGCGCGCGAGAGCCGTTCGGGCTCCCGGTGCTGCCCGTCGAGGTGGTCGCCCTCGGCGCTGCCGAGTTCCGCGGCCGAACGCACCCGCGACGCCGACAACTTGGTCATAAAGGTGGTGCGCGTGAGCGGATACGAGCGCGACAGGCGGTTGGCCAGGCGGCGCGCCCGGTTACTCGCATGGACGGCGGTGTCGCTTTCCGTACCCAGCGCCTCCTCCTCTTCTTCGTCTGCCATCGCTTCCTCATTCCGCGGCAGGCTCGTGGTGGCGATCGGCGACGGCGGTCGCGGCACCGTCTCGGCCTGCTGTCGGCGCATGGTGTGCAACACCCGCACCACGTACCGCCGAATGATAAAGTGGATGATGAAATAGGCCACATCTCGTGAGTGCCAGTAATTCAGGTGCGCGGTCAGCCCGATGATATCGTCCATGAAAGAGGTGCGCATGACGTAATCGATGCGCGCATGGCGCAGCCGCTGTCGCACTGCCTGCAAATGCGCCGTGGTGGTATCGCGCACCCAGAACGCTTCATGAGCGTCGTCGTCGTCGTCGTCGTCGTTCGGCTCGCGGCGGACCGCCGCGGACGTCATCGACGCTTCTGACGCGTTCCCGTGCCGCGCCGACGCCGATAGCGGCGCACGAGCATCCGCATCGGCGCCGACCGTCGGTCCGCTCCCCTCTCCGCTCCGCGGCGTGGTCGCCGTCGGTTCTTGATTCTGGCGGCCGCCGGCACTGAACGACAGCCACGAGCTTTTGCCCCCGCTCATGGGCGGCATCTCCACCGGCGGCACGTCGGCAAACGCCGGATCCACCAGCGGTTCGATGCGGCAGGCGGCCGGATCGCTCGGATTGATGATGTTCACCAGGCGGAACGGCCAGCGTCCGATCGTGGCGTGCAGCTCATCGTCCACGTTGAGCACATGGCCCAGCGGCGATCCGGTCAGGAATAGCGTGCTCACCCGGAAGTGCAGCCGAAGCCCCTCCTGTTCCAGCAACGCCGGATCGCTCAGCACCTGCTTCACGAGCAGCTCGTACGATATCACGCTGCCCAGCGAGTGCCCGATGAGCGACACCTCACCCTCAAACTCCGGATACCGCTGCACGAAGCGCGCATACTCGTCGTTCAGTTGTCGCACCACCTCGCACTGGATGAAGCGGCGGATGCGCGGCGTCAGGTAGAACAGAATGTCCATCAGTTTGGTGTTGATGAGCGTGCGCATGCGCGACGGCGACCGATCGCCTAGCGGGTTCAGCTGGGTCATGCGCCGATACACCTGCAGCCGTTTCAACGCCGCTCGCCAGTGGCAGTAGATGGTCTTGAAGCGAAAGTGCGAGATGACGTCGGGCAACGTGCGCTGCATGACGTCGTCGAGGGCGTCGTGGAAGTTTTTGAGGTTCTTGCGCAAGCGCTCCTCGTCGGAGCCGATGCCGTGCACAATGCAAATGAGGTGTTTGGGCGGAGTGACCTCAGCATTCGCCCCATGGATGCTGTGCCGATAGGTGGCGCCGACGACTGCGGTGTTGGCGGCGGCGTCCGCCGCCGACGGCCGCTCGGCCAGCGAGGGGATGGCGTGTGCCGGTGGGGCGATGGAGCGCGCCCGGAAGAACGCCTCCTTCCAGCGGATGATATCCTCCTCGGTGTCGGCCGAGAAGTAGTGCACGGAGCCTTTGCCGTCGCGCAGCTCCAGGAGGTGCGGCCGGCGTGGATCCGAAAAGCTGGGCGTGCGCACGTGCCCCCAGCAGAAGAGCGAAATGGTGTGGATGAGGTGGCCGCGCTGTCCGCTGTGGGCATTGCGCTCGAAGAACCGCAGCTGCGAGCCGTCCAGCGAGAACCAACAGCGCTGCCAGCGCATGCGCCAGCGGTAGAAGAGGTATCCAGCCATGTCCGGTTTCACCAGCGCGTGCAGCAACTCGTCCGACAGCAGTACCCCGTCCGTACTCTGCACGATGTCGCCGTAGGACGGGTGCTGGCGAGCGGTGCGACGGTCGCGGCCGCCAAGCGCACGGCCACTTCCACCGTCGGAGTGTGGGCTGTGCGAATGGCTCGCCATCCCGCCCAGTTCCCCACTGTGGGCACCGCTGGCGTCATCAGAAACGTCCGCCGCCGCCGACAGCTCCTGCAACTCCACCACCAGTTGCTCGTCATCCCGACCGGATCTTCGTCGCCGGGACGGTCGATACCACCAACGCGCAAACGCCGACAGCGACGACTCCGCATCGGACGCAGCCACCGACCGTGTCTCGGCCGGTGGAGAACGTCGGCCGGGCGCAGTGCCGCCAGCAGCGGCGCCGGTCACCGGAGGCGACGTCCTCAACGCGTCTGCTGCTTCCGCGGTGGTCGCCGGCAACACGTTGTGCACACTCTCCATGACCTCCTCGCACCAGTGTTGGCCTTTGGGGCTTTGTTGCACTTCTCTCAACGCAATGTACACCGCAACAACCAGCACCGTCTACTCCAGCTTCCGCAACGGTCTGACCCGTGAAGCGTTCCCGACACGGCCCGCGCGCTGAAAACGCCCGCGGTGTCGCCGGACGTGGACGGCAACGGTTGGTCGGTGGAGCGCGTCCGTCTGTCGAGATAGAGCGGCGAGAACACCAGGGCACACCACGGGGCAACACGAAAACCGCAGTGAAACGGTTCGGGGCAGTGGCCTACGGTGGGAGTGATGAGGTGAGGTGTCAGGAAAATCCCGCACGGCGAAAAAACTGTCGGTGCGTCTTCTCTGTGCATGGCCGACGACGGGGGCGCGGTCGCGGTGTGCGAGCCGTGCCTGGACCTGGGCACGGTGACCTCCGACGAAGTGCAATTGCACGCCATCCATTTGCGCAACCACCACCCGAGCGAAGAGCGCGTGGCGACGTTCTTCCCGTCGGCAGCGCTGGCGCCGTACCTGTCGTTCCAGTTGAGCAACGAGAACCTCGGTCTGCCGCCGGAGAGCCGCAACCGCCTCTTCGACGAAATCGGGTTGGTGTCGTCGGTGGTGCTGCCGCCCGGCGGTGCGGTCACTCGGGTGGTGGTGCAGTATCGGCCACGGTTGTCGGAGTCGCCGCAGCGCTCGTGGGAACGGCTGGCGGGGAATATCGTCATCAGCCTCGGTGGCGAACTGTCGCCGCTGTACTTGCCGGTGACAGGTCGCCTGTGCCGCTCTGAGCTAATCTTTGATGTGGCGCCGGGCGTCGGCGCTGCTGAGCGCGGGGCATTGTCCCAATTGGCATCGGCGGGAGACGAATCCGTCGAGCCGCCGAGCATCACCGCCGGAGGCGCATCCGGAACACCCTCTCATAGCGCCCGCCAGGAGCTGCTCATCGACGTGCCCGCCGTGAACCAGACGGGCGTCAAGGACATCACCGTGCGCAACTTGGCACCGGTGGACACCGAGTTTGTGCTGCGCATTCGACCGCCGGACGATGCCTGGCAATGCGTCGATTACGACAGCGGCGAGTCGTTGTTGCGCGGACAGCACTCGCTGGGCGGATACCGACATCGGGTGTTGCGCCTCGGTTACGCGGCGCCACACCCGGGCGAGCGGGAGTATCAGCTGGTGTGTTGCAACTTGCGTAACACGCAGAACCAGCCGGCCATCACCTTGCGCACCTCGGTGGCAGTGCAACGGGCGCTGCCGCTGGTGGAGGTGAGCGGCGGCATTGGACGCGACGGTGCCGTCGACTTTGGGGACGTGTATTTGGGCTCGAGCGTCACCCGCGAGCTGACGCTGCGCAATGTGTCGGCCGAGCATACGGTGGAGGCGGCCCTGTCGGGCGATGTCGCCGCGCGCTGCCACCTGAGCCTGCCGCCGGTGGCGCTGGCGCCGGGAGAGGAGCGCCCGGTGCGGCTGACCTATCAACCGCCGCTGAGCGGGTCGCAACCGATTGCCGCCCGCGATGGGCGCTTTGTCGAGCGCCGTTTCGCGGCCGCGCTGCAGCTGCGCCTCCGAGACGAGCCGATGCGGCAGGGCGGCAGCGCGGCGGACGCTCCCAACGCGGTCGATCCCGGTCGAGATTCGGTCCGTGGCAGCGATGGCAGCGCGTCCGCGCATGCCCGCTACCAACGCATCACCACCATCCCGTGTCGCGCGCGCACCAGCGAGTCGATGGTGCGGGTGTTCCCCACCGAGGTCGACCTGGGCGATTGCTGTCTGGAGACGCTCTACTCCACCTGCATCCAGTTGGTGAATCTGTCGGACTTGCCGGCGCTGCTGTCGATTCAGTATTCGTCCACCTCCATCACGGTGGCCAGCCGTGAGCCCATCATCGGGCCGCGACAATCGTACGACTTGCGCATCGACTTTGTGCCGCATCGCGTGCACCCGGACTACGTCAAGCAGATCACCGTGGTGAACCGGCGGAATGTGCGCAACGAAAATGTGGTGGTGTTGCGCGCCAACTGTGCGGACCGCTTTCGGGTGCTGTATCACGCGCTCTTCTACAAGCTCACCATGCCGGATGGCGCGCGCAGCAACGAGCTGCATTACGGAGCGGTGGTGGCCGGCCATCCGTACGTGCGCACCTTTCAGGTGAAGAACATCACCGATCGGGAGCTGGTGCTGGGGTTGGAGCGCTCCAGACGCGGCGCCATCGAGCTGTTGTTGGAAGCGACGGCAGCAGCAGCGGCAGCGACGCCGCGCCCAACGCCGCCGCCCTCGGCGACAATCAGCCCGGTGCCGCAGCGGCGCATTGCGGGCCGGACGGCGCTCGACCCCACCGAGGCAGTATCGGACAGCTCCGAGGCCGACGACGCCGAGCGCGTCTCACCGGCCAAGCCGGTGTCCGCCGCCGAGCTGGAGCAGGTGCTGTTGGCGCCGCCGGCCACGCCCTCCTTTTTCGCCAGCGCCGAGGCCGAATCCGACTACATGAACGCGCATCTGACGCAGGCGCGCGCGCTGCAACGCGCCCGCGACGGTGGCGCGCTGCTGCCGGTGGAGCGGCTGTGCTTACGCGCCGGCGGCGAGGCCACCGTGTACGCCGTGCTGCGCATCCCGCCGGAATCACGACGCCTGCGCACGCGCCTGCGCCCGTTCGAGGAGCGCATCGGCGTGCACCTGCTGCAGTTTGACCGTCAGCGCCTGCCGCCGACGCACGACCCGAGTCAGCCGCTGTCGCCGCGGGAGATCCTGCTGGTCGGCCGTGTGTGCTTATCGCGCATGGAGGTGGCGCAACCGCACATCAACTTTGGTCATATCGTGGCCGGCGAGCAGCGCGCCAAGACGCTGTTGGTGCAGAACCTGTCGGAGATGCACGCGCTGTACGCCATCCGCAAGACCGGTTCGGTGGCGAGCGGCTTCATGCACTTTGGCACCGACCGCTGCGGGGTGTTGCGCCCGTTCAGCGCCAAGGAGATCCCGTTCGTGTTCCGGCCGTCGCTGCACGGCGTGTTCGAGGAGTCGATACGGGTGGAGAACCTGCTGGATGGCGGCGACGCGCATGCCATCACCATGAAGGCGGTGGTGCACAAGCGCACCCACTTTCGGGTGTGGCCGGAGCGGCTGGATTGGGGCGCCGGCGGCGATGAGGTGGTGACGGCGGGTGCTTGGTCGCGACCGCTGCAGTTTTACGTGGAGAACCAGTCGGACCGCCGACGAGAGTTTGTGGTGGAGGTGGATCGGGACGGATGGGCGGAAGCGGCGGCGGCCGTGGCGGAGACGCAGCTGACGGTGCGCATCCGGGAGCGGACCGTGGCGGGAAGTGCGTCTGTCGGGGCGACCGCTTCGAATGGAGTTGTGGCGGCGGCGGCGGCAGCAGCAGCAGTGGACGCTGCAGGCCACGACGAGGCGCGACACGGCGAGCTGGACACTCTGGAACAGAAGCTGCGCGTGGCCGAACGCAAAGGCAAGACCGAAAAGGCCGCAAAGCTGCGCACGCAGATCCAGCGGCTGCGGCAGCGGGGACGCCAACCGGAAAGCGGCGATGCTCCGGGGGATACCGCGGCGGCCGATACGACGCGCAACCCGTCGCCCGAAGAGTCGTTGCCAGCTTCACGCAGCGGACGCCTGGCGTTTGCACTACAGCGTGGCGACGAGGCGCAGGTGCGCGTTGCGGTGCGTCCACAGGCGCACACACGCGGTCTGCAGCGGCTATCGATTCAGGTGTTCGAGCAACGCAATCGCGATGTGCAGCGCAGCGTGCAGTGCAGCTTTGCGGTGAGAAGCGCGTCGAGCAGTTTGGACGATGTGCACGGCAGCGACCGAGTTGCGGTGACGGAGCCAACGGTGACGCGGCTGCCCGCGCCCCCTGCCACACTCGAGCGGCCACGTCCGGTACCCTCTACGGCAGCGTCTTCGGGCGATCGCTTGCGGCTGTCGTCGGCGATGGTGAATTTCGGTCGTGTGCCCATCGGCGCCACGGCGGAACGACGCCTACTGGTGCACAATGTGGGCGGCCGGCGAACGCGTTTCGCGGTGTTGGAAGATACCACCGTGGCGCTGCCGGCCACCATCACCTGGGCGCCGGCGCGCAGCACGGTGGACGTGCACGGCGTGGCGGTGGTATGGTTGCGATACCGCCCGGAATCGGTCGGGCGACTGAGTCGCACGCTGTTGGTGAAGGCGATCGCACCGGCCGAAGAGGTGCCTGCGATGGCGGCCGAGGTGGCGGTCGGCTCGCCGCCCTCGATGAGCGCATCTTCACCCGAAGTGCACCGGGTGCGGGTGCTGGGCGTAGGCGTGGCGCAGCGCTCCCTGCTGTTGCCGGATTTCGCGGCCACCGGCACGCCATCGGAGACGCCTCCCGACACCGCCACCACCGTCGACTGGGATTACGGCGCGGTGTATGTGGATGCGCAGGGCGCGTGCGCGTTGCAGCGGCCGTTGCGCCTGGTGTCGGTCGCCGATCACCCGGTGCGACTGGTGTTTCGTAGCAACCTCGCCAAACAGATCTACTTTTTCGAGGACGCCGACGGCCGCGCGCCGGTGGAGAGCCTGCAACTGGCGCCGCGCGCCGAAAAGTCGGTGTATGTGCGTCTGGCACCGCGCCTGCCCCAGCGAGAGCTGTACGCTGGGGCGGTGCGGTCCATCGTGGGCGGCATTCAGATCGCGGTGCATCCTCGCGGCGACGACGACGACGACGACAGCATCGTAGAGGAGGTGCTGACGGTGAGAGTGTGCGCGCGGGCCGGCATGGCCGAACCGCTGCTGTTGTATCCGCAAGCGGTGTATCCCGTAGCGGAGGCGATCATGGATACCGATACGGAGCGGCCGAGCGATCGGTATCGCCAGAGGGAGGCGGGCGACGCGGCAAACGCAACGTCGTCGTCGTCGTCGTCGTCGTTGCGGTGTCTGTTCGGGGAGCGCGGCGTGCTGCGGCTGCAAAACGCCAGCGAACAGTTGCCCCTGGAGCTGCAGGCGCGCTCGTATTGCGTGCGCGCCCCGTCGCGCAGCACCGAAAAGTTCACCCTGTCGCACCACCGTGTGCGGATAGAGCCGCGACAGGTGATGCAACTGGAGTACGTCTGGCATACCGAAGATGCCGGGCTGTACGAGCGGCTGCTGTTGCTGGAGAATGTCCATTACAGCACGCGCTCGTTGGACTATCGCGTGCGGCTGGTGCAGCTGCGCGACCCGCAACGCCTGACGGTGGAGGAGGAGGAGGAGGAGGAGGAGGAGTTGGTGGTGGATGATGGCGTGCGGTGGTGTTACGTGGATGGCGGCAGTGGGAAGGTTGTGCAGTGCGGACGTGTGCGGTTGCGGTTGCGGAGCGAGGAGGCGTCGCTGCCGTTGGAGAGGTTGCGGCCGGAGGTGATGGTGGATGGCGTCGAGGTGCCTATCGCCGATCCGACGACGACGACGACGGAGGAGGAGGAGGAGAAGGAAAAGGAGCGCTGCACGGAGGGTACCGCAGATGGAGGCGCGGAGCGGCGTGCGATTACCGACGTCTCCCGCTCCTCCTCCCTGACGGTGCAGATGCCGGATCGCTGCACCCTCGTCTACGGCGCCGGCCACCTATCCCGACTGCGCGCCTCCGAGGCGGCGGCCATGCGGGCCGGTCACTTGGCGCGACGGGAGGCGTTGGTGGTGTATCGACACGGCGAGCAGGTGGTGGGCGGCATCCGGTTGTCGTTGGGGTTGGCGCATGCGCTGGTTCGGTTGGTAGAGGCGGAGGTGGATGTGGGCGTGGTCGGGTATCGTTGTGGTTATGCGGAGCGATCGGTGGCGGTGCGTCTGCACAACGATGGCGATGCGCCGGCGCTGGTGTGCTTGTCGGCGGCGGGGTTGCCTGTCGGGGTGACGTTGGCGGCTGCGGACACGACATCGCCCGCTCACGAGTGGCGCATTGCGCCGCGCAGTACGCTCTCGGTGGCGCTGACTGTGCAGCCGTCGCATTTGTCGGTGCCGGTGGGCCGCTTCTCGCTGCCCATTGCGCTGCACAACGTGTATCATCCATCCCAGGCTCTGGTGTGCACGCTGGTCGGGGAGCAGACGGCGTGCCTGTTGCAGGCGCTGCCGCCGTCGCTGACGTTGGACGAGCACGGACGCGCCAACCTCGGCGTGCACGTTCGCGATGTGGCCCCGGCGGATGTGCGCGTCGAGTGGCAGGTGGAGGTGGAGCGGCCGGAGCTGATCGCGTCGGCCGAGCTGCAAGATCGACGCAGCGGCGCGGTGTTGCGCTCCACCACCCTGGGCGCGGGCGAGAAGATGGATTGGGAGGTGGTGGTGGTGCCAGCGGGGGCGGCGGCGGCGGCGGCGGCGGGGGAGGAGGAGGACGCGGGAGAGGACGCTCGTCGGGTGGGGGTGGTGGTGTTACGCTTGACTTGCAAGGGTAGCACGGTGGCGGAACCGGAGGAGCGCATCCCCATCTGGTGGCGACGGTCGACGACGGCGACGGAGGAGGAGGAGGCGGCAGCAGGGGCTCGTCACTCGCCACAGCCACGGACTGTGGGGGCGACTCCGGCCAGTGCGCCCGCTCCCGACACCGCAGTGATCACCGCGGATGCGGACGATGCCACAAGCGACGGGGCCGCTGATTCACGCCTCCTCGCTACTGCAACCGATGCGCTTGAGCCGGAATCCGATGCGGTATCCACAGCGCCCGCCTTTCAGCTGCGCGGCTGTGCCACCGCAGGCGACATGCTGTACGAGATCGATGCCGGGTTGGTACCGGTAGGCAGCGCACCGGTGCAGTGGACGGTGCAAGTGGCGCCACTGCGGCCGCGCGACGCACCCGACTCGAGCGCATTCGAGTACAAGCTGCACTGTGCGTCGAATGCCGTCGCTGCCGCCTCCGCCGGCGACCGCAACGCGGACGATGCCGCCGTCTGGCTCTCGCTGGATCGCATGGGCGGCGTGATCGACGGCGCGCGCGCCACCCAGAGCATCACCTTTACCCTGACGCCGCACCGCATCGGCGTGTATCAGGATTACGTGTTGGTGGAGGATCGACGTGCGCCACAGCATCTGGCGTCGGTGCGGGTCAGCATGGAGGTGGTGGCCGAGCGCGACGACGCCGCGGCCACCTTCACGGTGGTGCCGCCCAGCATCGATTACGGTTCGGTGATGCTCGGGCACGTGTACCGCAACAAATCGATCCTCATCAGCAACCACACCGAGGCGGCGTTGGAGTTTGTGTTGCGGCACGACTTGGCTGCGGACGCCGCCAGCGAATTCCACTACAGCACCAGCAATTACGCGTTGCGCAAGGTGAGCAGCGTGTGGGTGGGCCGGCGCAGTGCGCGGCGGGTGTTTCTGTATTATCGACCGGAGCGGGAGGCGAGTGCGGAAGCGTCACAGGTGTGTCCGCGCACGTTTCACGCGCTGGTCAGCTGTCGGCTGGTGCGCGATTTCGAGCAGCGCATTGAGATACGCTGCGCCTGTCATCCGCCGCAGTTGAGCGTGTCCGGCAACGATGTGGCGTTCGTGTTGACGAATACGGCGGCGACGGCGGCCGGGGTGGAGGCGGTCACTGAACCGCCCTCGAGTGTGGTGCAGGTGCGTGGTGCTGTCGATGCGGCAGTGGAGGTGCGCTCGTCGGCGCTATTCTTCGATGTGCAGCTGCAGCCGGGCACCGCGACCGACATCGTCATACGGCCGCGGTTGGCGGCGTTGCGCGAGGTGGCCGTACACGAAAAGTACATCGAGGAGCACTTCTCTATCTACAATCGGGCGCGACCGCGGGAGTTTTTCTGGGTGCGGGTGCGGGTGAAGCACGGCGATGCGTCGGCCGCAGAGTTTAGCGCGACACAGCCGCGGCGGCGGGTGCAAGTGCTGGAGGGTATCGTGATGCAGTTTCTGCGGGCGTTTGCGGCGTTTTGGGCGCCGCTGCGGCGACAGCGCGTACCCGGAGCCGGTGCCGATTCGGTGCGGTTGGCGGCGGCCGCTGGCGGCGACCGCGTGGCCGAAGCGTTTGTAGACCAGTTACGCGAGCGGCAATGGCGCGCAGACACCGCCTCCGACCCGGTGGATGCGTGGTTGGAGCGGGTGCTGGAGGCGACCGGGCGGGACGCGCAAATGTCCGCCGCATACGATGCGCTGCTCTTCGAAGCGCACTATTGCACCGACGAGCTGGTGTTTCACGCGCTCCGGGATCAGAGCAGCGCAGTGCTGCGCTTGGCACAGATATGCTACGGGTTCGTCTTCAAGATGGATCTGTTCCAGGCGTACACGCGGGCGGAGTCGGACATGCGGCAGCGCCTGGCGCCGCTGGTCAAGCCGTGGGCAGGCCAGCTGCGGCATTTTCTGAGTTTTTTCCCCGACTCGCAGCATCGGATGGAGTTGCGGGAGTTGGAGGGGATCCGGGAGAGGTGCGCCGACCTGTTTGCGGACGGGTAGATGGGGCGTGTCGAGAAGAAGAGCGTGGTCTGTCAAGAAACGGGAAGAGGACTTCGGGTGGCGCGCAGCGCATCGTTCACGGCCGCAATCCGTCGACCTCTCCCTAAGGGTGAAGCGCCAACCCCTTATCCATCATATGCCGTGCGTAACACCCCGAAATTCTTGTACGCACTCCAGCTCCGAGGCGGTGGGCGCGGAGAACAGAGCCCTCGCGCGGCACCGTCTCCGCGCAACCTCTCCCGATGTGCATGCGCGTCGCGATGCTCCCCCTCCCATGCGCGCGCGCATGCACGCCCGCATCCGCCCGATTCGCGCACCCGTTTCCTCTCCTACGTATCCTCGGCCTATTCGCCTCGTCGCCTCCGCGTTCCGTTCATGCCGCCATGAGAGTCTTTCGGCGCAAGTGGTTACCATCCCTCACCACGGGGCTGCTTCTGCTGATCACGCTCCTGTGCAGTGGCAGGGGGCGCCTCGGGAGGGCACAGGACGCCTCGTTGGTGCAGACGGGCACGCCGCCGCCGCTGGTGCCCGTGCAGCTGCCGTTCGAGGGCGGGCAGAACGAGGGCGCACCGGCACCCCAGGTGCACCCGACGCCGTCACCGATACCGAGTGGGCAGGATTTGCTGGTGGTACGGCTGTGGATTAACGCGCCGTTGTCGGCGGTGCGGCGGCCGCAGGTCCTCAAGGTGGTGGGCGGCATTCAGAAGTACCTGCTGCAGCAGTTCCGACGGGATCTGGCCACCACCAACCCGGCGCCCATCACCCTCACCTTCTACGAGCCGGACACTTGGGTGGTGTTGGTGGTGCAGGTGCCGTCGGCGCTGGCGGAACAGATGCAGGGCGCGCTGACCAAGTGGATCCAGCGCGGCGGCATCAGTCGCCTGTTGCGTTTGCAGACCAGTTTGGTGGATGAGCAAGTGAGTATCTACAACAACAACAACAACAGCTCCAACAGTGGCGACGGTAGCTACGGAGGTATCTATGCCAGCGGGCCGCAACCGAGCGCCAGCGCGCAGGCCATCCCCGTGCCGACGCCGTCGCTGCCGCAGCCGTCCGGCCAGTACATTTACCTGCAGTTGCAGCTGTACATTCAGGCGATGCAAGTGCACGAGTTCACCGAGTCGTTGAACGAGCTGTTCAAAGCGTGGATGGCCAACCACACCGACAACCTGCTGCGGCCGCAAGACCTCTACCTGACCATCCTGCGCTCGGGCTCGGTGTACGCCACCTACACCACGGTGGTGCAGCGCGGGACGATGGCGCTGCGAGTGAGTCGGGAGCTGGAGGGGTATTTGAATTCCGGCGAGATGACCATCGCGGCTGGCGTGCCCATCCAATTGATCGGTGGGCAAGTGGAGAGCGTGGGGTTCGCGCCCAACGCCAACGGCAACGCCGGCGGCGAGTCGCTGGGCGGCGGCGGCGGCGGTACCCCCGGCTGGGTGATCCCGATGTCGGTAGTGTTGGGGGTGGTGGCGCTGATGGCCATCGCCGTCGCCATCTGGGTATTGTGGCGCCGCCGCCGCGAGCGACGTCATTGGCACGCATACCCGGAGTTGAAATACATGGAGTCGCTGCTGGGCGATGCGCCCGATCGGGATGCCACGGCGGTGCCCGAGGTGCTCATGGATGACGAGATGCACGGAGAGGATGGAGGCGAGGACGACGATGATGATACCGAGCCGAAAGCGGTGGTGCCGCGGCTCCCGCTGGCAGCCGCGGACGACGCCACCTACGCCACCGCACCGCATTCCCCGGCGCCGTTGCCGCTCGACGTCACCGTGCCGCTGCTGCCGCCGTCGGCGCCGCCGGCCTCCCCGTCGGTATCCTGCCCGAGCGCGCCGCGACGCCATTGGCAGATCAGCGAGTCGGAGTTGCAGCTGTTCGAGGTGATCGGGGTCGGCGGTTTCGGCACGGTGCATCGGGCGCTATGGCGCGGCGCCGAGGTGGCCGTCAAGCGCTCGCTGCTGCAGCGCGGTCTGTCGACGGCGCAGGAGCACGAGTTCTTCGCCGAATGCGACCTGATGGCCAACCTGCGCCATCCGTGCGTGTTACAGTTTCTGGCAGCGGTGATCGACCCGCCGAATCTGCTGCTGGTCGTGGAGTTGATGCCGCGCGGCAGCCTATTCGATATCCTACACGCCGACAATCACCAGAGTGCTCCCGGACGGCCGCGGCTGCCGTGGCGTCGGCGCCTCAGCATGATGCAGGACGCAGCGCGCGGCATGGCCTATCTCCACGCCTGTCGCCCGCCCATCATCCACCGTGATCTGAAGTCGATGAACTGTCTGGTGAACGACAACTGGCGGGTGAAGGTGTCCGACTTTGGCCTGTCGCGCGTCAAACACAACACCTTCCTCACCAGCCGCATGAACGGCGGCACACCCGAGTGGACCGCACCCGAAGTGATCCGCAACGAACGACACGACGAGAAGTGCGATGTGTACTCGTTCGGGGTGGTGGCGTGGGAGGTGATCACCCGGCGCATACCGTTCCAGGGCATGAAGCCGGTGCAGGTGTTGGCGGCGGTCGGGTTCAAGGGCGCGCGGCTGGGCATTCCGGCGGTGCCACCGGGCGCACAGTACGATGACAAGCGGGCGTTTGTAGAGTTGATACGCGTTTGTCTGCAGGAGCAACCGGAGAGGCGGCCCAGCATGGCGGCGGTGTACACCGAGCTGGTGCGCATCGAGCGCGAGTTGGGTCCGCGGGCGCTATCGATTTCGCGGCAGCGGGAGGCACCAGCGCAGAAACAGAGTGCGGAGGAGGTGAGAGCGGTGGATGAGTCGAGGACGCCGACCGCCGTGAACCCCGACGAAGCTGGCGCCGGTCGTCCGCCGGCGCTCGCACCGCTGGACATGTCCGGCCTGCCAGCGCCGTGACGCGCCGTGGACGAATACGCCGAGTGCACCACCTGCGAACTGCACCTGCTCTTCGCGCCTGTCCATCCACACTCACAGTGGGGTCGGCTTTTATAAAAACTCCAGCCCTTCGTACTTGGCCTCGCCGACGGGCATGTCGGGCATCAGTACGCGTCCGGTGTCCACCTCGAACACCGTCATGAACGTGCGGTACACGCCCTGGCGCTCGTGCTCCACGGTGCGCAACGCCGCCGCCAGACGGTCGGCGGTGTCGGGCACGAACTTGACCGACGAGAAGCCGCGCTCGCCTACCAGCGGCACGTCCAACGCCATCACCCGCACCGTCTGAAAGTCGGCGTCGGTGAGGAGGTACTTGTTCCAACCGCGAAACTCGTTGCGCTCTTCGTGATACGGCTGCTGACTAAAGCGGCGCGGCAGGAAGAGCCACATGCGTCGGCGCTCGCTCCATATCGCCGCCTCGTGTTCCAGGTAGCCTGGAAAGGCCAGGCCGGCGGCGCGTCGCAGCCGTTCGAAGCGCTCGGTCCAGTTCAGGTGGCTCACCTGCGCGTCGGCGCCACTGGCGGAGGCGCCAGCGGCGGCGATGCGTTTCACCCACAGCGGGTCGTCGTTCTCCACGTGGGTGCCGTCGGTGCCGCTGGTGGTCTCACGGCCGTGTCCGCCGATGAGCAACGCGTCGTGTTGCACCGCCATCCACTCGGCCTTGAAGCCCTTGACGTGCTCGCCGTCGCCGGTGGCCAGCACGTATCGGGGCGCCGCGTACGGCCGCTGCTGCAGCGGTTGTCGTATCTCGTACACGATGCCGGTGCGGTCGCACGGCGCCAGCAGATGTCCGCGCCACTGCACCAACTCGCTCAACTCCATACCGCGGCCGGCCTCGGCGATGCGCGTCTCCAACGGCACGCCGAGCGGCTGGTCGCGCCAACGCACCCACCACCCGCCGCTGGGCGCGTGAGTCATGGTGGTGTTGGTGTTGGCTGCACCGGTTTGTGGCGGCGACGGCGGTCGATACTCCAGTTCGCCGCGTCGGAAATAGCTCACCCACGCGCCGACGCCGCCGTCCGGTTCGACGCGCGCCGACAACCGATCCATATCGGTGACGACAGCGAACGGCAGCGGACCGTATGGTGCGTCCTCGCGAAAGCGGTCGCGGTCGCGGTAATCGTGTCGCGCTCGCCGCCATACATGGTCACGCGCAAAATCCCCCAACAACAACACAAACAGCAGCAGCAGCAGCACCGCAGCAGTGTGGCGGCTGCTCGGGCATCGTAATAACCGCTGGGCCGTCATGGACGATCTCCCCGGCCAGCGCCGCCGTTTCTCACCGACCCAATCGCCATTGCCCCCTAACCCAGTGCCGCGCTCCACATCGACCGTCGTTGCCGAGGCCAGACGCTCCGAGCCGCGACGCCGGTCGGATGACGCCCACTCGCCCGTCCCTCGCAGCGCACTCTCCGGCCGTGTCTCCATAGCGTGGACACCACCACCACCACCACCAACACCACCGCTGCTACGCCAACGAGCACTGCCCCGGTGCGGCAAGACAGGGCGACCACTGCCACTACCGCGCTGCACTGCCGTACCGCCCTCGACGCCCAACGATGAACACGAAGACGACCGCGACACGCTCACACCGTCACTCTCGTTACCCACACCACCTAGCGCCGTCCGCCGCCACACCGACATGCACCCCAAGCATATGTCAGAGACACTATATTGCTAAGAAGGATACCGGAGGCTGCAAAGTCGTGCGTGTGCGTGTATCGTTGCTCGTCTGCAGAAAGAGCGCACGCACACACGCACACGTTCGTCTGTCGATCGCGCGCGCACGCCTGGACGCGTTCATGCGCACACGCGCGCGGAGGAGCGGATGCCACCGGAGCAGCGGCAGCAGCAGCAGGAGGATGCGGGTGGTTGCACAGGGTGGGGGAAAACGTGCGAGCACCAGATAGAAGGGAGATGGCGTATGCGGAGGGTGCTTGCGGGGGAGACGGGGACGATTCTCCGTTCTCTTCTTTGTTGTCGGGGTTGCCAGCGACACCGCCGGGCTATTATCGGGAGGCGATCGGCAGGCAACACGTGCTGTACCGCCCTCCGCAATGCGCCCGAGTAGCGCCCCACTGTTTCCACCTGGACACGGTGGCTGCAGAGCACCCGCTGTGGAGTGGGTACGTGTGGAATGCGAGCCGGGCGCTGGCTGACGCTTTATGTGCTGCGCCCGAGTGGGTGCGCGGTAGGACGGTGTGCGAGCTGGGCGCGGGTGCCGGGTTGGTATCGGTGGTGGCCGCGCGCGCCTGTGGGGCGGCGTTAGTGGTGGCCACCGACTATCCTGATGAGGAGGTGATGCGGGCGCTGCGGGGAAATGCGGGACGGAATGGCCCGTCTGACGAGGATGTGTATTCCCAGGCGCCCGTTGAGAGGTCATGCTGCACCGGGAATATCCACGTGCTACCGTATCGCTGGGGCGACGATGCGACGGCAGTGCGGGCGTGTCTGCCGCATCCCGCCGCCGGTTTCGATGTGTTGCTGTTGGCCGATGTCATCAGCTATCACAGCGCGCACACCGCGTTGGCCGACTCGGTGGCGTGGCTGCTGCGTCGCCATGAGGATGCGGTGGCGCTGCTGGCCTTTAGCCACCATCGGCCGCATGTGCGACAGCGCGACGAGGATTTCTTTCGAATGATCTGCCAACGACACGGCTTGCTGGCGCGCGAATGGCACGCGCCGGTGGACATGCTGCCCATGTTTCCTGACGACCCGGGCGAAGCGGTTATCCGCGGCCGCGTGCACTTTATGCAACTCCAATGGCCGAGAGACGGGAGGAACCGTGAGTGCAACAGTATTCCCAGTTGCACGAGGCAGGACTTCACTTGAGGCGACGGGAATTCCCGGTGCACTGCCACGTCTCTCACCCTGCCATCCGCGCGCCCATTCACTCTGCGGTTTACGCCAGTGGCGGTCCGGGGGGCGTTTCACGCACGAAGGCACCGCTCGCGTGCGTGCGAGCAGCATCGCGCGCCGCTGTTGCATTCGGGTTGCCTCTTCCCCGATCCGGTTCGTCGCCCCCGTGCTCCTCTCCGCCCTTGTCTTCTCTCGGCGGCGGGCGCCGCGGTCGCTGCCCGCCCGGCACCCGCTTGATGGCCGGATATATCTTTCGCTTGCCGATCGACGGGCCGCGCCGATGTCGCCACGACTCCACGCCCTCCTCCTCCTCCTCCACCAGCCACTCCAACTCGTCCGTGGACGGGTCATCGCTGCGCTCGAGACCGTTGCCGGCGTCGTCCGCGTCCCGCCGAAACGGGTCGTCGTCATCGTCGCGCGACACGCGGCCGCGTCGGCGGTTGCGCTTGGGCGACGCCTTTTTCGGTTTGCGTACGATGAAATCCTCCCGCTCTTCCCGCTCCTCCTCCTCCTCCTCCTCGTCATCATCATCGTCGTCGTCATCGTCGTAACCGCCGCGGGAACGTTTGGCGCGCACCGGCACGACGCGTCCCCAGGCGGCGTCCATGAGCTCCGCGAAAAACGCCTTGTTCACGAACGGGTAATCGCCGATCCACACCAACCGCTCCGGGCCATCAAGCGGCGGCTCGTCGACCTCATCCGGCCACGCTTCCGGCTGCGGCGCATCGGGCAGCGGCTCCAACTCCAGCGGCGTCTCGATGAGCACACACGCGTCCGACACCGCACCAACGCGTCGAAAATCGGGCACGTCGCTCACCACAATCAGGCTCACTTGCTGGCCGGGTGCCAATCCGTGATGTTGCTCGGGCAGCAGCGGGCCCGATATGGTGATGCGGCGGCCGCTCGGATCGCTGGCCACCACATTGATGCGGCGCTGCACCACCTCACGCAACACGCCGCCAGGACCGTCACGCCGACGACCGCTGTCCCCGGTGCGCACCCGTTGCAGCACCACCTCGCTCACAAAAACCTCGCGCACGGTGCCGCAAAAGAGGCCAGCGTACGGAAATCGACGCAGCGTCAGGTTGCGCTGCGAAGCCCGAAACGCCGGCTCCAGCAGCCAATAGAAGAAGCAGAGGGTGCCCACCAGAGCACCCACGGCACCCTTCAACAACACCCCCGACAGCAACGAGGTGAACATGACCCCCGCCAGCGACAACCCCACGCGCCCCATGACCTGGTCGCGCGTGCCCCAGTAGTGCGCCAGCTGCTCCGCCGTGGCCAACGACGGCAGCGCGTCCACCACTGCCTCTTCCGTCAGAGGCCGTATCCGACCGTGAAGCACCAGTCGCCGCGGCGCACGAAAGCCCCGCCGGGACGGAAGCGGGGACAAGAGCGACCGCGGCCGGCAGAAAGTGCCCGAGGGCAGCCCCCGCCGCCCGACCGGCCGGGTCGAGCGCCCTGCAACACGGTCCCCGTGTAAAGCTCTACCCCGGACGCACTGCCCGTCCCCCCGAGTGCCCACATTGCCCCAGCCGCTCACAAACGCCCACTGCCATCCTGCCAGCGCCGTCCGCGTCCAGAACGGCGCGCCCCGTTCACCGCCCGTCCCCCGGTCGCTCGCGCCGCAATGCGCCGCCCCTGCCGCCGTCGCCACCATGACCGTCGCCCAAAGCGAACAATCCACCACGCCCTAACCAGTTCACGCACGTCTGCCGCAGTATGCACCCCTTTGCGGCACGCCCGCCACCGCTCCACCCGAGTGCCCCCGCGGCCGCGGTGTGCGTCTCCCCGACCAGTGCCTCCGCCGCCTGCCGGCGAGCAGCAGCCAGGCACCGAGAGGGTGCGTGGGTGTGTGCGCGCGCGCGACATCGCCGCGGGATCGCGGAGGGCACTCGGGTGTGCCGGGAGGCGGTGTTGCGGGTGTTTGCGTGTAGGTGGGGGTGTGGGGGTGGGGTGAGGATCGCATAACGTGTGATCCTATCCGAGGTGGTGGTGATAGACGCGTGGAGCATAGCGTGGAGGACGAAATGAGGGAGAACGCCATACTGACGGCCGAGGTGGTGACTCTTGACAGGTCCATCTGTTTCCGATGTCCCCCTCGTGTTCACCCTTTATGACACGGTCAACGACACACTCCTGCAGCCGAGCGACACCTCCGTGCGCGTCCTCACGACGTGACCCGCTTCACCAGACCGTAGACATAGGGACCGCGGACGCCGCCGTGGGTGCGACGATCCCACTGGCCGGTCACTTCCAGGCCGAGCGTGTCGGCGAGGAAGCGTTTGAGTTTGACGGTGGTGACGGTGCGGCCGGTGCAACCGATATCGCCACCGGCGGCGGTCGTGGTGGGTGGCGCCAGGGGGCACGGCGCCTGCAGTGCCTCCAATTCGGCCTTGAGGTGACGCAGGCGCACGAAATCGCCGTGTTTGCCGTGGCGGTTGCGGGCGGTCAGGCGGTATCGCTGTAGCAGCAGCGAAGCCACGCAATGAAAGGGATGAGCGGCGTCGCGGGCCACTTGGGCCAAGCGCTCGCTGCGCTGCTCTGGGGTCAGCCACATGGCCTCGGTGGCCGGTGCCATGGGTCGACGACGCACGCGCGCCGAGCCACCTTTCGCGGCGCGTCGGCGGCCAGGGCGATCCGCTGCGGACACCGGCGACATGGCCCGCTGTGTGTCGGCATCCGACGGCAACGCGTCGGGATTCACTGTCGCCGCCAGCGCCGCCACTGCCGACGTCAGCGCATGCGGCAGGGGCAGGACATCCGATATCGCCAAGGACGGCGATGATGCGCGTGACCACCACGAGGCGACCGGCGTGGGCGACGACATCAACAACCCCGGCGCCGCGGCCGTCGTCAGCGGCGGTGGCGTGGGCGGCAGCGTCAAACCCCTGCGCATCAATTCCACTCGCTCCCCGTCGCCCTCCCAGGCGTCGTCGCCGCCGCCGCCGCCGCCGCCGCCGTCGTCGTCGTCGTCGGAATGCTCCCGCTCCAGCCATTGCGACGGCCGCTGCCAGTCGATCATCGTCCACAGCGAGCGCTCCGGCAGCTGCATCACGAATATACGCCGCATCACGTCCATCGAGTCGCGCGCCCGCGCCCGCGCTACCCGCGAATCCACCACCGGCTGCAAGTAACACGAGTCGCCCGACAGACCGGCGTCAGCGAGCAGACGCGATGGCGCCCGCCACGGACAATGTACGTATCGCGGCGGCAGATGGCACAGCTCCGGCAACCAGCGTTTCACGTACGCGCCGCGTGCATCCTCCTTGCGCCCGTAATTGACCGGGTTCACGATGCACGCAAACGGAAACGCGTCCGTATGGCAGCCGGCGGTCCATTGCCAGCCGAGCACCTGGCAGGCCACATCGCCATCGATCAAGTGGTCGTACAGAAAGCGCAGACCCTGCTGCCACGGCACCAGCAGGTACTTGGTGAGAAATCCCGCCAGAATAAACCGGATGCGGTTGTGCAGATAGCCGGTGTGTTTCAGCTCACGCACCGCCGCATCCACAACCGGGTAGCCGGTGCGGCCGTCGCGCCACGCCTCCAGGGCGGTGTGGTCGTCCCAGCGCCAGGGAAAGGCGCGGAACTCGGGCAGCAGCGGCTGCTCGCTGGCGTGCGGATTGTAGAAGAGGAGGTGGTAGGCGAATTCGCGCAGACACATGTTCTTCAGGAACGACTTGGCCGCCCACACCGATCGGTGATGGGCACCGCGGTCGCGTTCCGACGCGGCGGTGTCGTCGTCGTCATTGTTGTTGTCGCTTGGCGGTGCTGCCTCTTCGTCTTCGCGATCGTACGCGCGGTACGTGGTGCCGCTGGCGCCACACGGACGCGATGTCGTCACCGGCAGGGGGAAGAGGCGCGGCGGCGATGGCGGCAACGCGATGTTGGAGACCGCGTTGCCGTGGCCGTTGATCGAGGCGTCGTCGTCGTCGGCGACGGCATCGGGCAACAGACCCACGTGCGCCATAACGGCGCGGTACAGTTGGCGCGGGCTCAACTCTCCGAACCGCACAAACGCCGACAGTCGGCTGGTGCCGTGCAGCGAGCAGCGCGCCTGTCGTCGATCAAAATCCGGGTAGCGTTCGCGCAGAAACGCCTCCAACGCCTGCGCGGCGGCCGTCTCGCCCGCCTGCGGCCACTCGCGCTCCAGCGCCGAGCGCCATGCATCATCGATGTCATCCAACAGGTGCAGATCCGTCAACGCGCCGACGCCGTCCGTCAGTCGCTCCCAGTGCGTCCACAGACAGAGTTGCTCCGGCGGCGGCGATGGCGGCGGCGGCTGTTCACCCGCCAGCCAGCGCTCCATGTAGGGATGAAACTCGTTGAATGGCTCGTTGGTGTCCCGCAGCACCTCCCACGGCTCCAGCAGCAGCTCCGATTTGAGACCGACCACCTCCACCCCCTGCGACGCTAAACGCTCCTCCAGCACGCGGTCCGTCTCCAGCGCGTGCCCGTCGTAGCATCGATTGAAGAACACCGCCGACGCACTCGACTCACCCACCAATTGCACCAGACTGTCCACTACGTTGCCGCACCGCACCGCCAGTTGCGCCTGAAGTCCATACCGCGCCCGCAGCGTGCCCTGCAATTCCTCCAGCGAGCGGTGCAGCCGCCAACAGCCTGCCCGACCGGGTCGGCTGGTCCACGGCGACTCCGCGTCCCATACAAACACCGGCAGCACCGGCACGCCCAGCGCCGCCGCCGCCCGCAACGCCACATTGTCCGTCACCCGCAAGTCGTGTCCGCGGTACCACAACACCACCGGACGCATTCTCTCGACAGGTGCACACCGGCGCAAAACGGTGGACAGGCGCGTCGCCGTGCCACACCCACCGTCCACAACAACTACCCCGAACGCCGTCACCCCTGCATCGCCGGCATCGTCATCTGTCCCATCCCGCACCCAGCCGTCTCTGAAACACGCTTCGGATGGCCGGCAACGTCCGACGCGATACCCACGCGCGAGGACGAGGGCGTGGACGAGATTGAGGCGCGCCTGTGCGGCCCAGCGCCCGTCGCTCGCTGCGATCGTCGCACGACGACGCGAATGTGCGCGCGCGCCGACGATCGAACCAATGAATGAACGAATGAATGAATGAACGAATGAACGAATGAATGAATGAACGAATGGCACGCAGGCATCGGCGCGGGCGGGGAGGTGCAGCGGCCTCACCGAGGCGGGTATCGGGAGCTGGTAGACGGAGAGGCGTTTCGCGTTGTGGGGTGTGGAGTTGGTGCTCCACATATCATCGGGGCATAGGGCACGGTGATGATCGACCACTTGGGCACCGGAAGCGCTCACTTGGGTGGACGTAGTGTGGCCGCATTTGTCGCTGCGCCGGTCCGGACGACCGGTTGGGCGGGGTGGCGTTCGCGTCTATGCCGCAAGCTGTCGGTGAGATGCGCACCTCGCTCCTCTCCATCGTTGCGGTTGCGTGTGGCCACACCGTCCGGTTCGGGACGGGCGCCGCCTCCGCTGACGGCCGCTATCGCGGGCACTGGCGCGATCAGTGCGGTGTTCGGACCGCTGCTGGACGCGCTGCATACACAGTACGGCGTGTTGGTGTATCACCACCCTACCGTGCAATTGGATTGGGGTGCGGTGCACGTGGCGACCGCTTGGTGGGCGGTGGTGTTGTTTGCGGCGGCCGGGGCGGGCATCGCCGGGTTGGCGCTGCACGAGCACCCGCCACCGCCGTCGTCGTTCGACCGGCGAGCCGTGGCCGGCACTGGCCTCAGCATCATCCTGTTTACGTTGCAGTACGCGCAGAGTGCGTGGATGGCGGCGCAAGGCACCTACTCGCCGACGGTCCTGGTGATGGCGTTGGGCGTCACCGCCATGGTGACCATGTTTACGGCCATAGGCGCCTCGCCCAGCGCGCCGCTGCCGTATTCGCGGCTGACCGCCGCTGCCGCCGTCGCCGGCCCGTTGGTGGAGTTGGTACTGATCCGCGTGCTGCACTTGTACCACTATGCCCGCCCCGACTGGCAAGGCATACCGTGGTGGATCGTACCGCTGTACGCCACCGGCAGCGTGGTGGTCGGTCGACTGGCCGCCACGCTTTATAGTGCGATGGAGCGTGTCCAGGCGCCCTCTCATCGGAAGTAACATTGCTCGACTCGACGTGTCGCCTCCCGCGTCACCTTCCCTTGTCTCGCGAGCGCGTCGCCAAGTAACGCTCGTGCGCCTCGTACACCATCCGCGGGAATGGCGGGCGCTGCAGCGAGGGTAGCGCGCCACCCCACACCTTGGCGGTGCTGCGGTAGAGCACTGCCGTGCGCTGCCCGTCCTGCTCGTCGCCGCGCTGTGCCATCTCCTTGGCCTCCGTCCAGCGCTGTTTCATGAGGGCTTCTGCCGCGACCGCATCAAACCATGAGGTGGATGGGTGGCCTTCAGGGGTGGACTCTGGCATGGAGGGAGATGAGGGAGGGCGATGCACCGCACCGAGTTCGTCTGGAGAGCGCGGGAGGATCGAATCGACCGTCGCCTGAGCGTGTCGCGGCGCACGCAAACGGCGCACGCAAACACGAGTGTCGGGGAGGGAGACACAGCGGCACACGGAGCTGGCCGTGCATTTATCGTACAGTCGTCGGGCGATGCTGTGACGGTGGCATCTTCCGGCGTGCTACGAGCCTCGTTCCTGCAATGGGAATACGCCTGGCGGCACTCCATCAACCACGCACCTGCTCCACCTACGGCTCCTCTTCGTCCAGCACGAACATCCTGCTCTCCCCCTCCGTATCGTTCAACGTCAAGCGCTCATCTAGGCGGCGACCTGCGTCCACGACGGCCGCCTCCATTGTCTCCTCGTCCTGCTGCTCCTCGACATCGGAGCACGCCGACGTGCACAACTGAGCAAGCCAGGCGCGCTCCTGCTCCTCGGTGCAGTTACGGAACGGCTCCCAGCGGTGCCAGGCGTCGCCGCAACCCCGCAGCACACGTTCCAGTGCGGGCGCCTCGGGGCGGCCGCGGCGCTCGCGCATCTCCTGGTGAAACTCGCGCCATCCATCCTGTTCGGCAACGCCACACCACGCGCCCCAAACGTCCCCAGATACGCCACAGGCGCCGCGGTACCCGTTGGCGCTGTAGGCGGCGCACACCTGCAGAAAGGCGTCATTCACCCACTGGCGGCGCCGACGGCGCGCGCGGCAGCAGCCGGCACTGACAAACACCGGCGACACTGGCGAGAAACCGGAAGACGTGTATGGATCGGTCCGGCGGTGGAAATGAGGATGCTGGCGCGAGATGCGGGTCGCGGTTGCGGTGGGCGCGGCCAGGGGAGGTTGGGTGCTGCCGCCGTCGGCGCCGCCCATCAGTTGCTGTTGCAACATGGGCCTTGAGAGGCGATAAGTAGAGGGGAGTCTATTGCGGCGCCATGATGGGATCGAGAGGAGGTGGTGGAACGGGAAACGGAACGGGTTCGCCCGAGATGCGCAGCAAGAGATGCGGTTCTGCTTGCGGCCAGCGAATCGGTGGGCCGACACCCGCGCGGTGCGGGCCCCCTTTCGGGGGGGAGCGCCTTTTCTGCCTCGCACGATGACGCAGGATTGTCTCATTTTTTTTGGAAAGCGTGTGGAACGTCGGCGCGCGGCGCTCCTGTCCGATGGTCCGTATTGAATCATGTTGACTCATCTATCATTCCGAGCCGCCCGGCGCGGCGGCCTCCCGGGCTGTGGCCCGGGGGCAACCCGCGGGGTGCGGGTACTCGGATTTCGCCTCTCCCCTCCGTGGGCAACGTCAAGGCAGCTGTGCTGTATCGAACAGCGGAGCTTAAATCGCTTTGACAGATCCTTATCCCACCCTCTCCTTCCTCGCCATGCCCACGAAATACGAGCGAAAAGGCGTCTACCTTCAACGCGTCGGGCGCCTGTTCGACACCTACGAAAACCTGCTCGTGGTCGAGCTCGACAACGTCGGCTCCAAGCAGATGCAAGATGCCCGACGGGATCTGCGTGCGCTGCAGTCGGAGATCCTCTGCGGAAAGAACACGATCATCCGCAAGGCGCTCAAGGAGAAGCTGGCGGGGCGGCCGTCGCTCGACAAGGTGTTGCACGAGCTGCGCGGCAACATCGCCTTTGTGTTCACCAAGGGCGATCTACGCGAGGTGCGCAAGTGCATCATGGACAACAAGGTGCCGGCGCCGGCCAAGACCGGCCAGATCGCTCAGTGTGACGTGGTGGTGCCGGCCGGGCCGACGGGTATGCCACCGGACATGACCTCGTTCTTCCAGGCGCTGGCCATCCCGACCAAAATCGAGCGCGGCTCCATCAGTATCATGTCCGACGTGCAGGTGATCCGGGCCAACGAGCGCGTGGGTGCCTCGGCGGTGGCGCTGCTGCAGCGTATGAACATCATGCCGTTCACCTACGGCATGCGCATTCGCAAAATTTACGAAGAGGGCGCCATGTACGCGCCGTCGGTGTTGGACATTACCACGGAGGATCTGATCGAGCGCCTCAAGGAGGCGATCAACAAAATGGCGGCGATATCCCTGGGCAGCGGATACCTGACGGCGCCGGCGGTGCCGCACTTGATGCTGCGCGCCAGCAAAGCGTTGGTGGCCGCCAGCATCGGTGCCGACTACGACATGCCGCAGTCGCGCGACCTGCGCCAATTCCTCTCCGATCCGAGTCGGATGGAGGAGTTGGTGGCGGCGGCGGCGGCCACCACGTCGGCGGCCATAGCCCCGGCGGCAACGGGTGCAAAGGCGGCCGATGCGGAGGTGGCCCAAGCGCAGGAACCCGCCGAGGAGTCCGACGAGGATATGGGACTCGGGCTGTTCGATTAAAACGGGTCGGTTTCATGCAATCTCTCTCTCTGTCTCTGTCTCCCATCGTCATTCACAAGGCGTATGCGAGCACTCCGCGCACCGCACCGATCATCACCGCCATGGCCACGACGCCGGCTAGCGTGGCGGCCAACGCCCCGCGCCAGCCGTGTTCGCAGTTGCGCGCCGACTCCGGCAGCAGCTCAGCCAGCGACAACGACATCATCACTCCGGCGACGCCGGACACCAACGCCGCCAGTGCCGCCTCGCTACGCGGCGTCCACACTGTCACCACCACCAGTACGCCGAGCGGCTCCACCAGGCCTGACGCCAGCGACCAGCCAAAGGCGGTGCGCCACGAGCCGGTGGCCGCGTACACCGGCGCCGCCACCGCACAACCCTCGGGAATGTTGTGCAGGGCGATGCCGATGGCCAGCGGCAGACCGAGCTGCAGACCGCCGCGCAACGCCGCCGCCCCCACCGCCATGCCTTCGGGCAGGTTGTGCAGCGCCAAGCTGATGCCGATGAGCAGCGCCGAGCGTTGTGCTTCGGCGTTGCGGCGACGGGTATTGGTGACGGTGGTGGTGGTGGCGGTGGTGGTGGTGGCGGTGGCCCTGCGACACGAGTCGAGCACCGATTTGGGAGAGTTGGCGCGTCGGGCGAATCCACGCGATGCGTCGTCGGCCGCACGCTCCCATAATGTACCTGGCTCCGGCACCAGTCGTTGTAGGAGGGCGAAGAGGAGCGCCCCGGCACTGAAACTCAGCACCGCCGCCGGCCACGACAGTCGTCGCGGCACGCTCTGCAACACCTCGGGCAATAAATCGAACAAGCACAGGCCCATCATCAACCCCGCAGTGCCACCCTGCCACAGTCCCAGCGCGCTCACCGGCACCGCCTCCGCGGCGTCGGCCGCGCGACACATGCTGTGGCTCCCGGCGGGCGCGCCGGTGTCCCACTGCCGGTGCACCAGGTACACCCACAGCGAACCCAGCCCGGTCGACAGCCCCGCCACGGTCGATAATAGAAACGCGGTGGCCACGCGAGACATGTCTCAAGCGGACGAACGAGACATAGATCGGGAAGCGTTGCGGCTGAGCGACTTCATGGGGCGCAGCGTGAACCACAAGCGCCCCCCACAGAGCCGACCGACACGCGCCCGCCGCAGGCCCAAGTCGCACGCACGCAGCAGTGCGAGGAGGAGGGAGGGAGGGAGGGAGGCGAAGAGGGGCACCGGGAGGAGGTACGCGTTGCAGTCGTTGGTAGTGGTGGATGGACGGGCAGGTGTTCGGTTCCGGTTCTGCAGTTCCCGTCACCGCAAGTTCTGTCGCGGTACCCGCAGACAACGCTCCCGCACGTCGTCCCAACGACCTCCACTCCCGGTGTTGACGCTGTGGTGCAGAACGACCTCTTCACGTCCTATCACACGCATTCCGTCACCGTCTACTGCTGCTGCGAGGTGTGTGTGTGGGTGGGTGTGGTGCACCTCCCGGGCGGTGCAACGAGGCGAGCACACACTGCTGGTCTGTTCGGCGCGCCGCTCCGGTGTCATGGGGTTCCTGCAGTGGTTGCCCGGCTGCCAGCGCCATCGCCCAAGTTGCAGTGTCCGACCTGGCAAGCGTGGCACGACCAAAAGGTGGTGGCGTTTGCCGTCGTCCTGGGCGCCACGTCGCGGGAGACGGTGGCGGCCGGGCGGCGGGGAGGGTGCGACCGCCAGGGGAGCAGCTGCAGCGGGGACCTTTTCTCTCCGGTGCGACACGTTTCCAGTGCGTATATCGGTGGTGGTGCCCACGTACAACCGCCTCTCCACGTTGCCAGCCTGTTTGACGTGTCTGGAGCGGCAAGCGTGCTCGGTGCCGTACGAGGTGGTGGTGGTGGACGACGGTAGCACCGACGGGACGGTGGCGTGGCTGGTGCACGCGCAGACTTCCACCGCGGCCTCTGCTCCGCTGCCGTCGCAGTTGCCGCACGTGCGCCTGGTGGCGCTGCCGCGTAATGCCGGAGCGGCCCGAGCGCGCAACGCCGGAGCGGACACCGCCGTCGGCGAGGTGCTGGTGTTTGTAGACAGCGACGTGCTGGTGTCGCGACGATTTCTGCAGGCGCACTGGGACGCGCACCTGGCCGCCGGTGCCGTATCGCCGCATCCGCCGGAACGCCCGGAGCCGGCGTATGCGCCGCCCTGCCTGGCGGTCGGCCCGGTGCTGCATGTGCACCAGGTGCAGGCGGCGCTGGAGGCGGTGCAGCAGCAACGCCTGCGTTTTAACCCGCTGTTCGATGCCTCGCGCGCCTACTTTTGCACCTCCAACGCCAGCGTGAGCCGCTGGTTCTTCCTACAGCACGGGCGATTCGACGAGGCGTTCCATCGGTACGGCTGGGAGGATTTAGAGGCCGGCGAGCGGATGCGACGCGCCGGGGCGCACTCGCTGTGCCACGTGCGACTGCCGCTGGCCGCTCACGGCGCGCTGGCATTCCACGTCAAGCCGCGGTTCAGTCTGGAGCAGGTGCCGCGGCTGCTGCAACAGGAGCGCGACCGCGGCGAGATGGGCATGCTGTTCTACCGCAAAATGCCGACGCTATCGGTGCGCCTCATGGTGCAGTACACCTGGGTCCATCGATTGTTGTGGACGGCGCTGACGTTGGGCGGGCTGGTGAACGAGCACACCATGCGGCCGCTGCTGGCGGGTTTGATACGCCTCGGCCAACACGACCTGGCCCTGTTTCTGTTCACCATTGTGCTGAATCGGGTCACCTGCGAGGCGGTGTTTGCGGCGGCGCGGCACACGCGTTACCGCTTCTCCGCACCGCCTATCTGAGGGTATTCGCGCCGGCCTGCCGTCGTTCCAACAAGCGCGTCATCATGTACTCGCCGGCGCGGTAGCTGCTGCGCACCAACGGACCCGACGCCACGTACAGGAAGCCCATCGACTCGCCGATGCGCCGATACTTGTCGAACGTGTCCGGCGTCACCCACTTCACCACCGATAAATGGTGCTCCGACGGACGCAGATACTGCCCGAGCGTCAACACGTCCACGTCGTGCGCCCGCAGATCGTGCATGGTCTGCAGCACTTCGGCGTCGGTCTCGCCCAGGCCGAGCATCAGCGACGTCTTGGTGATCAGCTGTGGGGCGGCACGCTTGGCCAGCGCCAGCACCCGCAACGACTGGTCATAGCTGGCGCGCGCATCGCGCACATATCGTTGCAGCCGCGGCACGGTCTCCACGTTGTGCGCGTACACGTCCAGGCCGGATGTGGCCAACCGTCGCACCGCCGCTTCGTCGCCGGCGAAATCCGACACCAGACACTCGACAAAGCGCGTGGCCGATGCGCCCGCCTGCCAAAGCTCCTTCAGAAAGCGCACGGTGCGGGCGAAATGCGCCGCGCCGCCGTCGGGCAAGTCGTCGCGGTCCACGCTGGTGAGCACCACGTAGGTGACGCCCCAGGTGGCGACTTCGGCGGCGACGTGCATCGGCTCGCCGTCGTCCGGCGGCGGCGGCGCCGTCGACGTCTTCACCGCACAAAAGCGACAGCCACGGGTGCAAGTATCACCCAATAACATAATGGTGGCGGTGGCGTGCTCACCGTTCCAGCACTCGCCGATGTTCGGACACTGCGCCTCCTCGCACACGGTGGCCAGGCGGCGCGCCCGCAGCCCCGCCTGCAGCTGTCGAAAGCGCGAGTTTGGCAGCGCCGCCCCGGTGGCCGGCACGCGTAGCCACGACGGCCGACCCGGTGCTTGCGGTGCGCCCACCCGCGGCACTCGCGGTTCATCCGAGGGAGGCGGAGAGGTGCAGGCCGAGATTTTGAGGGGTGCAGCCGAGAGGCGTCGATCGCGGAAGAGAGAAGATGAGGAAGATGGAGTGTGGGAGGGTTGCAGAGGAGACAGCGAGGTGAAGAAGAGAGGGACAGCCATTCTCTCAACGGATGATGAACATTGCGTGGCCCTCGTCGAGGGCAGCGGCCGCAGCGGGCACCCGGGAGTGCGCGCTGGGCGCGCGCGATCCGCCGTTCGCTGCGGCCGCTCGGGGGTGCCGGGCACGCAACCCGCGCAAGCGCACACCGGAGAAGTGCTGCGAATGGGGAGCGCAGCTGTCGTCAGCCGTGAAGACGACCTCAACCGCCTCCCATCCCCGACTTGTATTCCTCTGCTCTTTACTTGAAATTCTTTCCGGTGGCCACGGGCTTGCCGGCGTATTCCGCGCCCATGCCTTCGAAGGCACCCTCCCAGGCAAACAAATCGTTCACCAGCTGCCGATGCGTGCCGTATACGTCGGCGGGCGTCCAGGTGTACAGATTCACGTCGTCCACCTGTTGCAGCGGGGTGGGCAGTCCCGGGCCGCCGCCGCCGCGCACGATGAAAGCACCACCGATGGCACACGAGCCGGCCGCGCCGCTGCTGCCGAACACCAGCATCGAGCCGAAGAGGTACTTGCGCAGGTGGTCCATGCGCTGGAACCAACCGTTGAGCAGGTTGGCGGCCATGAACGTCTTGCCCAGCTCGTTGTTGTACTTGTAGCGCACGATGTACACGCCGTAACCCTCCCGGTCGAACAACTCGTCCCAGATCTGATTCATCACCGCGCGCGAGTCGTCCGCGTTGGAGTAGAGGCGCTTGGCCGCGTCGAGGTTGAACGCGGATTTGGGCAGTAGGTCGAAGGCGTTCTTGGCCTTTTTGGAGGCGCTCTCCTCCTCGCCATCCGCCGCTTCCGGCGCCTCTGCCGCGGCGGTCGTCGCCGTTGCGGCAGCGGTCGGTTTCTCCGCCTCGGGCGGCGGCGCGTACGACGGCCGCTTCTGACACAGCCGCAACTCCGATCCGATCACCGACACAAATTCCGGCTGGCCGACGCAGGTCAGGAACCACCGCTTCAGCGACCGATACTGCTTCAGCATCTCCGGGTCGAACACGCACTCGAAGAACCAGTACAACGACATGCACATGGCGACATCCGCCAGGGTGATGCGCTCGCCCACCAGAAACGTGTGCTGCAGCAGGTGACGCTCCAGCCCGTCCAGTGCTTGCTTCAGGATGCCGATCGCCTCGGCACAGCGAGCGGTGTCCGGCTGAAAGTGGGCACTGAACTTGCTCGGGTAAATGGTGTGCCGAGCGTACGGATCCACCCCACACGCTGCCAAGTCACAAAAAGCGTCTACCTGGGCCTGCGTGTACGCATCGTCACCGCCCAGCAGCTCGGTGCGCCCGCCCACTTTGGCCACGTACCGCGCCACGGCCGTCGACTCGAACACGCCGCGCCCGTCATCCAACATCAGCACCGGCACCTGCCCCGTGGGACTCAGCCGATAAAACTCCGGTTTGCGGTTATCCACCAGGAACTGAAAGTCGCCCGGCACATCGATGCGCACCCCGGCGTACTGCGCGACGATCAGCACCTTCCACGCGCGGGGATTCCCCGGGTAGGTGAGCAGTTTCATGAGGAGACAAGCGGAGAGAAGAGGAGGGGACACGCGCTATCTCTGACAGATCGAGGGCAATATCCACGAACGAGGGACGATGATGGCGGGAGTCGGGGTGCGGAATACCCGCCGGACGCCGCGCGGTCGGCTCCACCGAAACATCGTGTGCCGGCTCAATCGGGACCTCCGTCGAGAGGGGAGGGACCGGCTCGCTCGGGACAACAATCAGTACACACCGGGTTTATCGTTGGGGAGTCGATAACATATTCTGGGGAACAAATGCTGCGCCCCTCAAGGTAGATAGAATTCAACTCGCGGTCCTCAGCGGCCCCGGGGTTTCAGTGATAGCGGTCTGACCACGTTCATCACGTCGGTGACCCGGCGCGAGCATCTTCGCATATGCTCCACCGAGGCCTGCTACGCGCGCGCTCTCTCTCTTCCTCTCTCCCACACGCTCACATTCCTAGCACACCAAGTTCACGTCGAACGAGCCGTCAAACGTGCACAGGTGGGCAAACGAGTGATGCACCAGCAGCAGTTGGCGGCGCAGTTGTTCCAGGGCGGGACGTTCGACGAACTTGACCGTCTTGATCTTGCTGCAGCGCAGCCAGGTGCGTCCGATGGTGTGGGCGGCTTCGCGCTCGCTGACAGAGTCGCCGAGCACCACCAGGTTGAGGCCTTGGTGCACGTTCGGATGCCGCTCCAGCTCCGCCTTAAACGCCTGCGTTTTCCAGTCGGAGGGCGAGTTGGGGTACTCGCACTCGTAGGTGCTGCGCGCTGACACCACCGTGATGCCATGCTGCTCCATGTGTTTCAACACGCCCGGGATGAAGCGCTGTGCGGACAGCTGCACCCAGCCGGTCTCGGCGTTGGTCACCACACGCACGGTGCCATGACGGCCGGCCTCGCGCAGCACCCGCACCACCAGCTCCTCCAGCTCGCGCAACTCTTTCACCAGCGCCGGCGGCAACTCGGTAAAGTCGTCCACCCGGTGGCCTTGCGCGGACAGCCACGTCGACGATAGCAGCGTGTCGTCCCAATCGAACAGCACCACCGTGCGGGCCGCGTGCGGGTAGGTTCGGTCGGCGCTGTCCAGCGTCTCGGCGGAAGCGATCTCCGCAGCCAGCAGCGAGTCCTCCGAGCGGCTGGCCAGCAGGCTGGCCTCGGACGGTGGCAGCGACGCCGGCGCCGGCTGCGGCGCAGGCGCTTCTACGCGGTGCCGCATCCGCGAAAAACGCATCCGCACTTCACGCTTGATGGGTGTGCGGCCGCGACCGCACGCCTCCTTGTGCAGGTGGGCGTACCGTTGCGCCCCAGCATGCGGCACCGCATCCTCCTCCTCCATCTCGTCGTCTTCGTCATCGTCCTCCTCGTCATCACGCGGCGGAAAGGGAAGAAGCGCCGCGCCGCCCTGTTCGACGTGGGCCCACAACGCCCGCCGCCTCCGACTGCGGCTGCCCTCGCTCTCCTCCTCTCCCTCGCAGTCGGACGGCTCGCTCTCGCACGAGTCGCAGTCGCCGTCGTCGTCGTCGTCGTCGTCCACCTTGACCAAAACCGTGTCGCCCACACGCAGACGAAGCAGTGGCGCGTTCTCCTTCTCAGAGTCGGCGGTCGTCTCGCTGCTCACGCTGGCGTGGTCTTCGATCTCTGCGGCCGTCGCCAGCACACCAGAGTCCAACGGCGCCGCGACCGGGACGCTCTCGGGAACCGCCTCCAGCGCTGGCTCGCAGGCGCTGTCCGCCACCAACGACATGCACGAGGCCTCGTCGTTCACCGCCGCGTCCTCATCCGCTGCCGGCCGCTTCCGCTCCACCCCTACGCCGTCGCTCATGCGTGCCTTGACGCGCGCTCGCAGCTCCCACCGACTCAGCAGCGCCATGCCCGACGAAGCTAACTTGGGCAGCGTCCGTGGCACTCTGCGCGCGCACCGCACTTCCGAAGACTTTGGCTGTACCAACACTGAACCAGCCATCCCCAAGAGCTTCACCACCACCAAGTCCTGGCGATCCGCCGCGTACCGATCTGCCTAGGAGACAAGAGGTTCCGGCTACGGGCGCCGCTGATAGGGTCGGATGTCGCGAGCCGCCGCCGCCGTCACCGCCGCCCGCTCGACGGTAGAGGGCGCGCCCTGGGCGTGTCCTCCGAGTTCCGGGGGCAGCAGTCGTTCAGACAGTTCCCCCAAGCGCTCGGTGTACAATTACAAAGACGGAAGGTAGCGGTAGGCGGTGCCGCCGCGATCCTGCCGCAATGAAGTCTGGACAACGCCGCCGGCGGTGACGCCGCCCAGAGCGGGAAAACGACGTGGCAAGGCGCGAAAATCTGACCGGCCGCGACGTCTTGACTGAAATGGGGACGGTGGACGAAAATGGAGTGATATATGACATACAGGAGCGAAATGAGGTGATATTGGGTGCGTGCGTTCCCGCCAACCGGGCGCTGGCTGCGGAGTGTGGTTTACGACGGCGTGTCGAATAAAGGAGTGTCCGGGAGGTTGTGGAGAGGGCGCACACTGTGGTCGGCACCGACGCAGTACAGGGTGGGCGCAGTTCTGGGATTGCGGCTGTACTTGAAAGACAAGACGTCGTATGGAGAGAATTTGGCGGGTGCGCCTGCCGCCTCGACAGGTGTCACGCTTCGCCCCCCCCCGTGTCCTCTGTCCCTTCGCATCAGACCACGCCGAGGAGTCTCCGGCCGCTGGCCACTGAGGAGAACACGATGAGCGCGGAGGCGGAATATAGCTCCGGAATTGGCTCAAATTGACGCATTTCGCAGTGGTGGTTCCTGCAGGCGAGGTCGGCGGACGCTGGGACGCTCGCCTCCAACTGGCGCGCCGCGCCCCCCTACCGATTCAGGACTTTTTTCCTCTGCGGCGCCTCGCGCTCAATTCACCCCACCCCCGCCCGAATCAACGCATCCTCTGCACATCACGCTTTCCGCCCTCTCACATTCCCGTCATGGTCGAGATGAACGCTCCTGCACTGCCGTCGCAGCCGCTGAATTTGGCCGAGTACCACATCCTCGCCCGGGCCAAGCTGCCGGCCATGGTTTACGGCTACTATTCCAGCGGCGCCGATGACGAGCAGACGCTTCGCGATAACGAGGAGGCGTTCAAGCGGCTGCGCTTCCGGCCGCGTGTGCTCATCGACGTCTCCAACGTGGACATGACCAAACGCATCATGGGCATCGACGTCTCGTTCCCGCTGTTGGTGGCACCGAGCGCCATGCAACGCATGGCCCATCCCGAAGGTGAGCTGGCCACCGCGCGGGCAGTGGCACGCATCGGCACGGTGATGGGTCTGTCGTCGTGGTCCACCACCTCGCTGGAGGACGTCGAGGCGCACGTGCCCGGCCTGCCCAAATTCTTCCAGCTGTACGTATACAAGGACCGGGCGCTGACCGAGCGGTTGGTGAAACGCGCTGAAAAGGCCGGCTTTCGGGCGATAGCGCTCACGGTGGATACACCGCAACTGGGAAGACGCGAGGCCGACATTCGCAACCGCTTCACGTTGCCGCCGCATCTGCGGCTGGCCAACTTTGACGAGGTCAACGATCAATCCACCATGAAACAAGACAGTGGCTCGGGACTGGCGGCGTATGTGGCGTCGCTTATCGATGCATCGCTGAGCTGGAAGGATGTGGCCTGGCTGAAGAGCATCACCAAGATGCCCATTCTGGTCAAGGGCGTGGTCACCGCCGAGGATGCGCGCCGGGCGCTGCAGGCGGGCGTCGGCGGCATCTGGGTGTCCAACCACGGCGCTCGCCAGCTGGACGGCGTGGTGTCCACCATCGACGCGCTGGAAGAGGTGGTACATGCGGTGCAGGGGCGTGTGCCCGTGTTTATGGACTCGGGGGTGCGGCGTGGCACCGATGTGGTCAAAGCGCTGGCACTGGGCGCCGACGGCGTGCTCATCGGCCGGCCGATCCTCTGGGGGCTCGCGGTGAACGGCGAGGAGGGCGTCGTGCACATGTTGCAAATGCTCAAGGACGAATTCAAGCTCGCCATGCAACTGTGCGGCTGTCAGCGCGTGTCCGACATTCGACGCGACCTGGTCATTCGCAACGCGTTCGCTCCCTACGACGTGCGCCAGCATCTCGGCCTGAGCATGCCGAGCAAAATGTGAGCATGGTGGAGTGCGCATCTAGGACTCTATGAGATGCAAGCGATAAGAGGCAGAGGAAGAGGTGCCTGGGCAGAGGCTGCCAGTAAAAGTGGTGGAGAGCGTGAGCGAGTTCATGTGTCTCGCTGCCCGCTCAGACGCAGTGCCGTTGCGAAATGGGCCCCCGGCAACCGGCTCCTCCACATCGGTATTATTTTCAAAACGCCATCGCCATCGCGAGCCGTGTTCGATGCGGGCCGGCATTCGGGACGGGTGTTCGAGTGCGTGGACCGGACGAACACGCACCTCGGTGTTTGAAGAGGAGGTAGCTGTCGGTGAGGAGAGGAGATTCTTCGCGGCTGATAGAGCCCTGGGTACGTTCTCGCAGCGGTTGCTGCTCTCTTTGGACGTCGATCACGCAGTGGTGGGCGGTGGCGGCGGCCACCGCGGGAAAAACCGCCTTGCCGACGTCGCTGCGGCAGCGCGCCACCCGCCTCTCCTTCCTAGTTCGTCGGGAACGAACGCGACGTTTCCTCAATTCCGATAATCTACCCACATCACTGCATCGATGCCACGCTCCACGTCCTCGCCCTCGGGGAACAAGGAGAACCGGCAAGGCGGGCGGGGGAGCACGCTCCCCCTCGCCGACGGACCACCGCTACAAGGGCGCTCAACGCCGGCCAACGTGCAGCAGGAGTTGCACGCGTTGGAGCGCGCTTTACTCAAGCCGATGGTGGCGCCGGCGGTGGAGCAGGCGTCGTTGGAACGCCAGACGCGGTCGCTGCGACGGCGCAATGAGATGCTGCAGGCGCACATTCGAAATTTTCGGCAGCCCGACAGCGCGCCCGCCGCCACTGCCGTCACCACGGAGACGCCGGCCAACTTGTCGGCAACCGAGCGGGAACGCATCGTGCGCGAATGGCGGGAACGACGACGGCGACCGATGGGCAGTGCCGCCTCGCCGGCGCGGTCGGTGGTGTCCTCGTCGTCGGCTGGCTCGGCGAGATCGTGGCGCCGCGCCATGCAGCACCACCGGGTCAGCGCTGACTTTTCCAAGCCGGCCACGGCGCCCGTGTCGACGCCAGCCGCACCCGACACCTCCATTCAAGAGTTGGAGCAACATCTGGCGCACCTGTTGGAGCTGAAAGCCGACGCCGAGGAGGAGGCGGCGCAGTGGCAGGCCAAGGCGCTCACCGCCGAGCAGCAGAATGAGCGTCTGCGCACCGATCTGGGTCGGGCTCAGAGCGCCCTCGACGGCAAACAGGAGCAGCTGGACCAAGCCGCCCGAGAGACGCAAAGATTCGCCGATGAACTGGCGCAGATGCGGCTGGCGCTGCGCACCGCCGAAGCCGCCGGCGAGCGCGCCCGCGCCGAAGCCCAGTCGGCGGCAGCCGAACGCGACCAGGCAGTGCAACGCCTGGAGCAGATGCGGCGCGAGTACCAGGAAGATCTGGCGCTGATGAGTCGCGGCGACGAGGATGACCTGCGAAAACTGCAACTCGCCTGTGAGCAACAGGAGCGTGTCATCGAGGATCTGCGCCGTCGCTGGGTGCGCCTCAGCGCCATGATCGAGGATGTCATTTCGGGACCGGGCACGTTAACCAGCGCCAGCACCACCGGGGATGCTGTTGCTGCGGCGGCAGCACCCGTCGCCCCCGTCTAATTGCCGTAAACGACCGTCCGGCGCCTCACGCCCCTCACGCTTGCCCTATTGCACGGTGCAGCGGCATGTGGACGCGCGGTTGGACGCGCCGCGGCGCGACTGTTGACGTCGATGGAAGCGGGTGAAACCGGCGGCCTGTATCTCGCGCATTTTGCGCTCCTCCTCCACCTCGGCCAACTCCGCGCCCACATTGCCGGCCAGCCGCTGCTGCCGCAGCCGCTCCAGCTCTTCGGTCTCGGCCACGGCGGCGGCCTCGTCCAGCGCCGAAGTGCCGGTGTCGGCGCCAGCGCGCCGCTGCCGGATGCGCTCGCGCTCGGTGATGCGAACGCGCAGGCGACGCGGCGTCACCGTGCCGCGCGGCAGTTCCGTCCACTGATTCTTCGGCGACGGCTTCCAGGCGTCCCGATGCACAAAGCGCTTTTTGGCGGCGGGCAGCGTGAGGGTGCGCGCGCCCTCCTCCAACTGCGCCCGCCACGACCTGTCTTTGGCGGCGAGCTTGCCTTTGCCGGACGCCGCCGCCGCCGCCGCCACCCGTTCAATATTGCCGTCGGCGTCGTGTTGCTGCGTCTGCGGCTGCTCGTCGCCCTCCCACTGGATCTGCCAGACGTTCTTCTTCTGCCATACCTCCTTGCGCAGAAAGTATCGATACCGCACCGGGTAGTCCTCCTCGAGCAGCGTCACAAACAAGGTGAACACGCCGCGCTCGTAGTCGTAGGTCATGGGCGCGGCGAAGAGCGGATTCAGCTCGCCCAGCTCCGGCGTCGTCCCGCACACACACGGCGTCAGGCCGAAGATGGGTTCCACGCCTTGCAGGTGCAGCACGCAGGACACATCGGTCATACCAGAGGGCGAAGCGAGGAGTGGTGAGAAGAATGACAGAATCACCGGAACCCACGCGAGGGGTGGCAAAGTGTGCAAGCCGCCACCGGCACCTCCGCCCTACGAGTCAAGTGCGGGCGACCCGAGCGAGTACTCTGCAGACGCGAAACCGGCTGCGCGCGCGCACTCGAGAGGATGCCGCGGACGCGTCGAGGGAATCCCCCAGGCCCCAAAGCGGGGGAGACGCTCCACGAGAGCCGGAGAGACACGTCGTCGCCGAAAGTCGGTTCTTTTACGTGAGCATGTGGTGCGCGCCGCGACCGACATCGCTCCACCGTGCACATCCTCTCCTCCTTATCTTGCAGTGGCGCCGTCGGCCATGCGGCGCCCGCGCACAGCGGCCCGCACGCTGGATGTCTGTGATCGGGCCGCCCGCACCAGCGTGCCCTCGTCGGACTGCTTCTTCACCTCGGCGGTTCGTTGCGGCGCCAGCCACAGCTCGACGTGGCACGGGTGGCTGTTGAAGGCGGTGATGCGGCCGTGAGCGCGATAGGTGCGTCGACGTCCCTGCGTCGCCTTGTTCACCTGGATGTGCTGGATGACCAGCTCGTCGGTGTCGAGGCCCTTGCTCTCCCCGTTCGCTGCGGCGTTCTGCAGCAGCGCCAGCAGGATGCGGCAACTCTTCTCAGGCCAGCGCCCCGACGCCCCACACAGCCCCCACTGCTTGACTTGCGCCTTGCGGCCGACGCCGTACTTGTATCGCACGAACGGCACGATCTCCTTCTTGTCGATCACTGCTGCCAGGTACGCTTTGGCCCGCTTCAGGGTCATGCCGCGGATGGCCGCCGCCGTCTCCCGCGTGTTCTTAAAGTGCACCCGCAGAGACGATCCGCGCGCCTTGCAGCAATTTTCTTCATCTTCCGGCAATCGGCTGTAGAATTTGGATACCATATCGACGAAGACGAGGAGGAGGAGGACGACGACGACGACGACGACAAGGGGGTGGCACGGTAGAGGCAAGAGCGCGAGCGGGGGCAAGCCGCAGGGCGCGGCGGCCCGAGCGCGGCGCCCAGGCGATACGACGAAAGATGGGCGAATAGGGACATTATTGGATAATAAGCGACCGTGGTTTGTGAAGGCGCGGGGCGCAACGAATGCTTGCATGCGCTGCGTTCTCGCAACCACCAACCATCCTCCTCCTGACCACCAAATGCCCCGCTTCCCCGTCGAATGATTCTGTCATCTTTTTGATTGGAAGCTCTTCAGCGCCCACTCCACCATGTGGTGGCAGCGGTTGGAGCGATCGCTGGAGCTGAATGCTGAACAGCCGGTATCGCGTTTTCTCCAGCTGGCCACCGTGCGCGCCGACGGACGTCCCGCCAACCGCACCGTGGTGTACCGGGGACTGCTGACGCCGCCGCAGAGCACGCAACGTTGGGTCAGCTTTGTGTCTGATGCGCGCTCGGATAAACACGACGATCTGGCGCGCTGCGCCTGGGCCGAACTGTGTTGGTACCTGCCGATCACCCGTGAACAGTACCGTCTACTGGGTCGCGCGCACTCGGTATCCCATGACGATCCGGCCGCTTGGCTGGCGGAGGCGCGACGACGCGCCTGGGAGCGCTTGTCGGCGGCATCGCGCGCGCCCTTCTTCGGACCGCCGCCCGGATCCATCCTCTCCGACAATGCACCGGACAAGACCGACATTTCTGCGGATACGCACGGCATTCCCGACACCTTTTGCCTGCTTTATCTAGTGCCCCGTCGCGTCGACCACGTTCGTCTGGCCAGCGCCGCCGTGCCGGTGCCCACGCGAGACGTCTACGTCGCCGACTCCGATGTCGACACCACCTCACCCCTGACGTGGCGTGTGTTTCACGTACAACCCTGACCCCTTACGGACGCTCTACTGGCAAGCCCTGGTCCTTGAGGTACTCGGTCATGCCACCCTGCATATCCGCCACGTGCTGATAACCCGCCTGGCGCAAGCGCTCAACCGCAGTGGCACTGCGCTTACCGCTGGCACAGCTCACAATAATCTTCTTGTCCAGCGCCCCGCCAGTCACTTGCGTCACCTGCTCCATGAAGCTCTCGTTCGGTTGCATGCCCTGCGCGCTACTGTTCATCAGCGGCACCAGCGTCGAACCGGGCGCGCGCACCTTGCTGTGTTCCTCCGCCGTGCGCACGTCCAGGTGCACATCGCACTCACCACTCATTTTCCGCCGGTGCGCCTCTTGTGGCGTGATGAGTTCCGCCATGAGCGTCGACAACGGCCGGTGCAGCGACCGGTGCCTCTGAGAGCGTCCGCAACTCCCCCCGGAGGTGATACGATCCGAGTAACCGCTGCTGTTGTCGTTTCGCAACCGACGACCCCACAGCACCGATCTCCCAACACCAACTGCCAACTGCGTCTGTTTTGAAAGTGCCCGCGACGTCCACAGCGACGCCACAAATGCCATCAACACTGGCCAGCGGCGCTTGTCCTGGAAGGGCGGCCCGCGTCCGCCGAAACGTGCGCGCGGCGTGTGCGAAACGTCGCGAAGCGCGAGATGGGGTGGAGGTCGTGTCGAATTCGCGACCGATTCGCGTCGGGCGGGATCTCGGGTGCGGGGTTGCTTGCGCGCCCCCGCCGCCATGCAGTGCGTGCACGCTCCCATCCGATGCTTCATTCACCGCGCTGCATTCCGTTGGCGTCGTGCGGCGTGCAGTGCGGCGCATACCAGTAGGGCGCCGAGTGCTGCATCCCCATCTTCGTCGTCGTCGGCGTACCCCCCGGTGCAGGAGCCGGAGCGGCCGGCGGTGCACACGCTGGTGCCGGGTCCGCGCTCGCTGGAGCTGGCGCGCGAGTTGCAGGAGGTGTCGGAGGCGCGGACGGTTCAGTTCTTTCACGATCCGTTGCGTTCATACGGCAACTACGTGGCCGATGTGGACGGCAACGTGCTGTTGGACGCGTTCTGTTTCATCGCTTCCTTACCGCTGGGATACAACCACCCGAATATGTTGCGGGCGGCGCAGTCGGAGGCGTGGCTACCGCACTTGGCACAGCGGCCGGCATTGGGATACTCAGCACCGCCCGAGTGGGTGCAGTTGCTGCGCACCAAGATCCTGTCGGTCGCGCCGCAGGGACTGGATATGGTGCAGATGACATGCGGATGCGGGGCGTCGGCGGTGGAGAACGCACTCAAGGCGGCGTTTATTCGGAAGCGGGCCATCGAGCGCGGCAACGATGCCGAGCCTACTGTGGAGGAGTTGGCCTCGTGCATGCACAACGCCGAGCCCGGTAGTGCCAACTCGATGTGCGCGGCGTCGTTCGAGCACGGCTTCCACGGGCGCCTGTTTGGCAGCCTGTCGGCGACGCGCTCCAAACCCATCCACAAGGTGGACGTTCCGGCGTTTGCCAACTGGCCGGCGCTGCCGTTTCCGGTCACCGAAAAGGACGAGGAGCGCTGTCTGGAGGTGGCCGACCGGGTGCTGAGCGATCGACGCGTGGCGGCGCTGATCGTCGAGCCGATCCTCAGCGAGGGCGGCGACTTGCACGCCAGTCCGGCATTCTTCCGGCAGCTGCGGGAGATCACGCGGCGACACCAGGTGGCACTGATCTGCGACGAAGTGCAGACCGGCGTCGGCGCCACCGGCCGCTTCTGGGCGCACGAGCACTGGTCGGAGGGCGTGAGCGACCGGGCCGCCGCGGTGGACGCGGCTGCGGAACTGGCGCCCGATATGGTCACCTTTGCCAAGAAAATGCAGGCCAGCGGCTTCTACTTCAAACCGGAATACCTGCCGCGACAGGCGTATCGCATCTTCTCCACCTGGAGCGGTGACCCACTGCGGGCGCTGCAGGCAAGCGTCATCATCGACACGGTGTGTGCGGATCGGTTGGTGGAGCGAGTGGAAGACGTCGGCACCTATTTGCTACAAGCATTGCAGCAGTCGCGGCGTGCGGGTATGAGCAAGATCCGCGGCCGCGGCACCTTCATCGCCTTTGATATGCCCACGGCGGCCGCCCGCGACAAGCTCATCGCCGATGTGCGCAACCGCGGCGTGGTGATAGGCGCCTCCGGCGAGCGCACCGTGCGCCTCCGGCCGGCACTCGTCTTTGAACGCAAGCATGCCGACATTCTCCTGGAAGAGCTACAATATGCGCTGCCCGAGTAGATAGCGAGCGGGTGCGCGGGATACGCAACGCGGGAGTGTGCTCACGGTGCGGGTGCCGTTCACCTGCGACGAAAACCCGATGCGCGCGCTCCAAATCGTGAACGTGCGTGCGCGCGTGTCTCTCTCCCTCGGATCGCCGATCCCGCGCCGAGACGTCGGGCGGGCGTACCTCCCAGCCCGCCATGCCCTCCATCCGTCCTTTACCACCCCTGTGTTGATGAAAGCGCCGGCGGTGGCGGTGCCGGCAGCGGCTACCAATCTCGTGAAGCGGATTCAGGTGGTGGCGGCGTCGCAGCCGACGTTCAAGCGGTTGCGCGATGAGGACGGGCACCGCTACTACCAGTTCGACACGCCGGGATCGCGGCCGCTGCCGTCGGTGACGTCGGTGCTGACGGTCATCGCCAAACCGGCGTTGATGGCGTGGTCGCGCAACACGGCGCTGGAGTCGATGCGGTTGCGGTTGTCGGAGCACGAGGGGCAGGTGCTGACGCGGGAGGTGCTGGGGCGGGCTGTGGAACAGGCGCGGCTGCACCCGACCAACGTGCAGAACCGGGCTGCGCAGCACGGCGCGCGCGGACACGAGGCGTTCGAGCACGTGGTGCGGGGCACGCAGCCGCGGCCGGACGTGCCGCCGGAGCTGACCGGCGCGGTACACAGTTTCGAGCGCTGGTGGGGCGGCAGCGGGTTTCAGTTGGCCAGCGCCGAGCTGGTAGTGCGCAGCGAGCGATACGGTTATGCCGGGCAGTGTGATGCCGTTGCAGTGCGACCGGCGGCGTCGGTAACGGCTGCGCATCTGCCGCCGTCCGAGGGCATGGCGCTGGCAGTGCTGGATTGGAAAACCTCCAATGCGATCTACACGGAGTACGCGCTGCAGGTGTCCGCCTACGCCAAGGCGCTGGAGGAGATGTGTGAGCACGCGCTGCCGGTGCACGAGGCGTGGGTGGTGCGCATCGGCAAACAGGGCAACGGCGCCGACTTTGAGGCTCGCCGGGTGACCGACATCGAGCAGGCGTTTCTGACGTTTCGGGCCGCGCTGTACCTATTCAACCAACGCGGGAATGAATTGTTTACCGAGTAGGACAGGACGCCAGGGCTGACGTGCTCTCTCTCGCCTCCTCGCGCCCTCACAATTCATCGTGCCGAGCGGTATCGTTCTCTATTCCTCCGCTACGATTCTCATTCTTCCACCGCTGCTCGTACGCCTCCCACTGGTCGTCGCGCTCCCAGGTGGCCGCGGCGGTGGCGTCGGCATCCAGCGCCCGCCACTCGGGGATGATACGCGGGGCGCTCTGCAGTTTGGGCTCGCGCGTCATCGGGTTGTTGCACAGGTCGATGGTCTTGGCGCGCGGCTTGTCGGTATCGCTGCACCAGCTCTCGCACCAGAGCCACTCGCGCGGCAGGGAATAGAGCGGCACCAGCGGTTTCAGCGCGTCATCGGGCGTCCGGGACATGCCGCGACTCCATTCCGGCAGCGGCACGCTGGCGTAATTGGGCAAATCCTGATCCAGATTGGCCAACGACTGCGGGTCGGCGCTCAGGTGCTGATACAGCGCCCGCAGCGTGTCGCCAGCGCCGGTGTTGCGGAAGCGTGCCAAGTCCACCAGAAACAGCGCCGAAATGTGATAGGGCCGGCCGCGCAAATGCGACTGCCAGAAACCGCTCTTCCAGAAGCGGAACCCGTCCACCTCCGGGCGACTGTCGCAGAAGGGCACGAAACCGTACACCGCGTCCGGCCCCATGTCGGTGTCCCACAGCTCGGCCAGGTCGCCGCGCACCACCTGGTCCGAGTCGATAAACAGCACCCGGTGCAGCGACACCGGGAACAGCACGTCCAGGAAGAGCAGCTTGTAGGCCCAGATGAGGCGCTGCTTGTCGGTCTGCGGCCGCAGCCACGCCGGCCACGGATACGTCACCAGCTGGTAGTCGAACCCGAGGCGGCGCGACAAGCGCTGCAGCTGCTGCTGGAACGCCGGCGACAGAAAGTTGGCCAGCAGCCAAAACTTGAGGCGGCGCGTCGGCGTGGCCCGCACTGCGCTCAACATCATGATGCGGAGGAAGCGCTCGTACAGGTGTCCCGACGCCACCGAGAAGATGTGTATGCGCTCGTCGGTGGAACGGGGAAGCGTCGTGGTGGTGATGCGGCGGCAGGGAAGCAGTGCGCGCAACCGTTGTACCGTGGAGGGTGCGGCAGCCGTTGCGGACATCGACGCTGCTTCGCCCTCGTGTTCCGACTCTCGGAAACGCATGCGCTCCATTCCGGGCGCGCGCCGCAGATGCAGCAGCGCCTTGACGCCCGACAGGCCGTCCACGATCAGACGGTGCTCGGCGGCGTATTCGCCGACAGTTGCGCCTCCACCTTCGTCCCTCATCGACCGATTCACCACCACCAGCGAGTCGGCATCGCCCGGCGCCAGCGCGGCCACATGCGGGCGCGGCCCGAAAAAGTGCTGCGCGGTGCGTGTGGCGAACCGCAAACGCCACACGCCCGGCGCCGCCGGCAGTTGAAAGTAGCCCAAGTTGTCCATGACCACCGTGTCGGCCGACGAATTCCCGCTCGTCCTACCGCCGTGCATGCCCGCTTCCAGCACCAGTTTCAGACCGCGCGGGTGCCGTCGGGCACTCACATCCACCGCGTGGCCCTCCACCAGCGTGTGCTCGACGCGGTACTCGGCGCTGACCGTGGCACCGTCCGGTAGACGCGCCAGCAACAGATTGTCCAGGTCGCGGTCCGCGGCGGACGGCACCGCCAGCCATCCGCGCAGCGGCACCAACGACACCGTGAGAATGCGTCGCTCGGGTAGCGCCTCGAAGCGCACCGCATCTGTTGCCGACGTCGCGGCCAGCGGGTCGGTGGCCACCCGGGTGCGCACGTAGGTGGGCGGCGCCGGTCGACCGTCCACATTCACGGTGTCGCTGCGCGGGGTGAACAGGAGACGCACGCGCGCGCCCAGCGCATCGCGCAGCAGCTGCCGCAACACCGGCAGGACGCGCGCATCCGAGCGCGTCAGCGGCGCCACCACGCCCTCCACCGTGAGGTAGGCACCGGGGGCGTGGTGGGCGGGCGCTGACGTTGCGATACGGCTGTCGTAATGCAGCGCCGGTTGACGGTCCAGCAGCGCGCGCACGATGGCGTACGGCAGCGGCGCGATGCGCGATGGCGTCTGGCACTCGCTGTCCAGCAGCACGGGCACGCTGAGCGCCAGCGCCAAGGCGTCGTCGCGGGGAATGCGCAGTGCTGGGATGAGCGGCTCCAGCCGGAGCGCCATGGGCAGTGCGCGGTGCGCCTCGTATCGGAGGATGCTCTCGAGGATGTGTACCGCCGTGGAGGAGGACGGCGCCGTTCTCGGCATGGTGTACGCGCGACCGTTCACCATCACTTTGGAGTCGCCGATACCGCCGATACCGCATTGGGCGTACCAGGCACGCGCCGCATCCCACGACCACTGCGGGAGATGCAGCGCGTCGGCAGGCGTCCCTGTCGTGTCCGTGCGGGAACTGTCACGCAGTCGCTCCAACACGTACGTCTCCAGTGCTGACAGGGCAGCTGTCGGGCACGTGGCGACAGCGCTGTCGGCGTATCGATGCATCAGTTCGGCGAGCGCCGCGGTCGCTCGGCCATCGGTGGGAAACAACGCCAGTCGCACCGCCACCGGATGGGTGTCCGTGGCGTTGTCCAGCTGCTGCAACGCCCGCAACATCCACGCCAGCGATTGCCAGCCGTCCCGCCGCTGCCAGTCCTCAAACAGCCACACCGTGACCACATTGCGCACGTTGGGAGCGGTCGATGCGGGCATCGCATGGTAAGCGGCATTGCCGAGGTACGCGATGCGTTTCGACTTTGCATGACTGCCGTGACCACCGGCCAGCCAATGCGGCAACGCCCGGCTGGCGCCGGCCACCACATCGCCCGGTCCCGCAGTGGTGCCGCGCTCCGGTCGCAACAGCTGCGGTTCGTACGCCGACATCCGCAAGATGGTTGGTGCTGTCATCATCTGCCCATCGGTAGACACATCTTTCCCAAAGATCGCCTCCTCCGACGACATCTCGTCGGGCAGCCGGCCCGCCCGCACTTGCGCCGCCAACCGTCGCCACTCACGCAACAGCATCGTGCCGACGTCGTGATCGCCACCGTGCACGACCGTCCCGTCGCTCATCAACAGGCCGTTGAAGAAGACCATGCTGGGCGCGTCGAGAGGCAAGTTCAACGCGCGGTACACCCGATGGCCACAGAGCGCCGGCTCGCACGCCAGAACGGGCGATGTCGATGATGGCGACGGGGAGGATGTTGCAAAGGAGACGGGGGATATACCCTGCAAACAGATGCGCTCAAACGCCCGTTTCGCAGTGGCCTCGTCGACCGAATGCGCCCGGCGGTACTGGATGGTGAAGGCGGCGCGCACGTGATGCAGCTGCGGCGGCATCGGCGGCAGTGCCGCGACACTGCCCAACATCAGCGCCACCTGCGCATACGGATGCTCTCGTTGCGCCTGCCAGTGCACCGCACGCACAAACGATACCGCATCGCGCAACGAGTCGTGCTCGTGGAGGAGGTAGAAGAAAGCGCGGGTGACGGCGACGGACACCGAGTCGGTGCGCCCCAGCGTTTCCGGAATGCGAGTGTCACTCGATGCGGATTGTGCTACTGCAGCGCATTCCCCACATGCCACTTCCGATGCGTTCCATCGCGGTACCAGCACCACCGACACTTGCAGCGGCAGCAGCGGGCGCGTGCTCTGCACCAGATCCAGTAGCTGCACCAGCATGTCCAGGCCGACGGCACTCGCCGGATCCACCAACGCCCGCACGCGAAACAGGTTGCGACGCACTTGTGGCAGGTGAGCGGCAGCGGAGTCGTTGTCGTGGTGGTGGTGATGGTGGGGGTCGGAGGAGGAGAGTAGCCCGCGGTAGCTGTCGTTCCAGTGTTGGTACTTGCGATTGCGCTCGATGTCGTTCAAGTGCACCAACACCGCATGCAAGTCACAACGTTGGCGGTCGAGTAGAGTGGTGTTGGCGCTTGGGGCATCGTCCGCCAGTCGCAACCGCATCGACACCGATTCGGTGTAGGCGCCGTGCTGGTCGGGTGCGGCAGCGGGCGGCAACTGGAACATCAGCGCGTGCAAATCAGGAGTGGTGGCGGAGGCGCGGCGCCCTGAAGCATCGATCATCCCTGCCGACTCCACCGCTGTTGCGGCCGCATAGACCGCCGAGGCGCACTGCAACATCCGCGGCGCACTCGAAGCCACCGGCCGGCCGTTGATAAACAGCGCCGACGGCAACGACGACACCGACACGCCCGCGCCGAGCTCCTGCAGATGCGCCTCCAGCGAGAGCAGGGCCTCTTCCAGCGACTCGGGCGCGGCCATCGGTACGCCGGTGCGCGGGCCTGCATGTGCGCGCAGAATGAGCGGCGCCAGGCTGGGCAGGTCGCCGCTGAGCTGCTCCACATACGTTAGCGGATCGATCGATGGATGACGGCTGGAAACACTGTGGCCAACGTTGGACAGGGCGCCCACCACCGACTGCAGCGCGACGACGCCGAGGCGCTCGTCCACCTCGGTGCGATTCAGATCGGCCACATCCTCCAACACCTTTTCCGTCGACGCCTCCGTTACCGTGGTGGTGTGGGCGGCGGCAGTGCCCGGGTGCTCGCCGAGGCTTTCATCGTCCAGGGCGATGTAATCGGTGCTCTTGATGGCCACCTCCACCGAGTAGCCCGCCAGTGAAAGAGGTGGCGTCGTGGGCGTGCCCGAGGCGGCCGCCAGCGGCACTCGATGGCGCAGCACGTACACGACGTGGGAGGCGGCCGCTGCGTGCGTCAGCTGCCGATGCATGGCCGAAAAGTCGCAGTCGCGCAGCAGATCCGCGTACAACACCACAGTCGCCGTGGGCCCGGCATGCTCGGCATTGTGGTGGGATTCTGCGAATGGCGACCAAGTGCTTTGGTTGCTGCGCACGTGGTCCAGCGACAGAATGATGCGACGACGCTGCTCGCCGTGCAGCGTGTGCTGTTCGGGGCGTCGGTCGCCGGACCGATGGCCGCGATCCGCACAAACCGCCGTCCAATCGTCGGATATAGAGGCCAGGGCGCCAGCGTCCACCGCAAATGCGCCATCACCACACACCACCAACGCCCAGGCATCCTCAGGTTGAACGTCGTCGTCGTCGTCACCACCGCCGCGCACCCGCATCCAGTCCTCAGCGGCCAGTTGGGCGTGCAAGGCGACGCGCGGCGAATACACCCGATGCGCCACAGTGCCGTTCAACGTCGCCAACAGCCATCGCCAGCTCGGCATATCCCGACGATCGTCTCGTTCACGCAGTATATGCGTTACCCGATCCAGCACCCAACGATACCTCCCGGCCTCCGCGTCGTCGCCTCTCCCATCGCCCCCCGCGGTAGCCGCTGCATCCGCCAGCGCCCAAAACCCCCACTCCGACAACCACTCACCGACCCACTCCACCGCCTCCAGGTGCAGCGGCGTCCGCGGCCACGACGCCACCACCCGCACTGCCAACTGCTTGCCGGATCGCGGCCTCGAGAGCGCCTGTGCGCCGATCGCCTGCAGCCATGTCGCCCAGAGCACCGCCAAGAAGAGCAGTGCGCCCAATATTCGCAGTCGGTGCATCTTTCTCCTAGTGGACCCACACCACGTCCCCTCTAGATCTATTCACGGATCGTCGCGCTCTCTACCCTCCCTTCCCTCATCCACCTCGCGGCATCTCGTCGTCCTCCACCGTCTCCCTCTCTCCCTCCCCCGACCCGTCTCGCGGCGCGACGTGGCGCGCGCGGCATGCCCGAGTCACCGTCCGAGAGGGGTGTCGGGAACTGCTCGGTGGTGGACGACGGCCGCTACGCTGGGTGGTGGCTCCAATCCTCCCATTCGATGCAGCCGCCGCGACCGAACGGGCACGCGTACGGGGAGGCGGCGTCGCCACGGGGTACGGACCGGGTGGCAGGGCGGCCGCCGTGGCCGGGACCGCAGGCACAAGGGGCAGCCGCGGGGTACGCGCCTGGTTCCGCGATACCATCGGCTGCTCGGCCGGGTGCTGCGTACGGGGCGGCGGGGTATACTGCAGCGGCACCATCGCCGCCACCTCGTTACCCGGGGGGAGGTGCGGCGCCTCGTGCGCACCATGGAGCGCCGCCGCCGGGTTGGGCGTCCGCGGGCGCTCCGGCGCACGCCCCGCCTCCACAATCTATGATGGCGGGCGCGGCGGCGTTGGACACGTCCACGTTGCCGCGTCCGGAGCTGGATGCGCACTCGGTGCTGCATCGGGTAGCGCTGGGTGATCCGGTGCCGGTGGCGGCGGCGTTCGGTGCGCCCGACGTCAACGCCTACGGCGGGGCGTACGGCGCGGCGGTGCTGCCGGGCATACCACCCGGTTGGCAGCCGCGAGTGAACTTGTGCACCTACGATCCGTCGTGGTGCTGTCCGTGGGAGCTGTTGCGGCCATGTGAACCGCACTTTATGAGCATGACGGTGTGTGCGTTTCCGGCCAGTGCGGCGGTGCGCGCCAAGTACGGCCTGCCGCTGGCGGCGGTGGTGCGGCCGCTGGCACCACCGCCGCCACCGTCTCTCCTCGGTGACCAGACGGACGAAGCGGTGCCGGTGGTGAACTTTGGGGCGGCCGGCGTGATACGCTGTCGCCGCTGCCGCACCTACATCAATTTTGCGGTGATCATCACCGATGGCGGGCGTCGCTGGCGCTGCAATGTCTGTCAGCTGCTGAACGACATTCCGCCCGAGTACTATGCCCCGTTGGATGCCAACGGGCGGCGCATTGACATTCAGCAACGGCCGGAGCTGTGCTGCGGCTCGGTGGAGTTTGTGGCGCCCAGCGAGTACATGGTGCGGCCACCGCAGCCGCCAGTGTACGTGTTCGTGCTGGACGTGTCGTACGCGGCAGTGGCGTCGGGCGCACTGGTCACCGCCGTGGAGAGCGTCCGCGACTGCCTGAATGTGCTGCCGCGCGACGGCCGCACCCGCGTCGGGGTGTTGACGTTCAGCACCCAGGTGACCTACTACGCGCTGCCGGCGGGCGAGGCCGGCGAGCCGCGCATCGTGGTGGTGCCCGACGTGGACGACGTGTTCCTGCCATCGCCCGAGGATGTGTTGGTGAATTTGGACGATGCGCGCCCGGCCGTGGACAGGCTGCTGGGCAAGCTGTTGCAGTTGCATCCACCGGCGTCGTCGTCGTCGTCGTCGTCGTTCGCTCCCAGTGCGGTGGAGGCGGCGACGCAAGGCGGTGCGCTGGGCAGCGCGATCGCCGGCGCGTTCTACCTGATGCAGCACTGGGGCGGCAAGATGGTGGTAGTGGCGGCGTCGCGGCCCACCATGGGTATGGACAAGCTGCGCGACCGCGACGACGTGCACGCGTTCTTCACCGAGCGCGAATGTCGCTTGCTGCTGCCCGAGGACGGGCAGTACAAGCGGCGCGCCGTAGATTTCACTCGCGCGCAAGTGAGCGTCGACCTGTACTTGACGCCGCCGGCGGGGGCGTATGTGGATGTGGCCAGCCTGAGCTCGTTGGCCAAGTACACCGGCGGCGAGTTTTTGCATTTGTCCGGTTTCGATGCGTCACGCGACGGTCCGCGACTGCGACGAGCGCTGGTGCGCAACCTCAGCCGCGAGACCGGCTTCGAGGCGGTATTCCGGTTGCGCGCCAGCAATGGCGTCCGCTGTGCCCGCTTCCACGGCCGCTTCTTCACCCGCAGCACCGATCTGTTGGCGCTGCCCAACGTGGATGCCGACAAGACCTACGTGGTGGAGATGGGCTACGAAGAGTCCCAGGTGCTGGGCAAGCACTTGTGTGCACAGAGCGCGCTGCTGTACACCACTTCGGGCGGCGAGCGGCGCATTCGGGTGCACACGGTGGTGTTGCCGATCACCAGCTCGCCGCACGACTTGTTCCGCAGCGCCGATGTGAACGCCACGGTGAACGTGTTGGCGCACCAGCTGATCGAGCACTGCGTGCACCGCAAGCCGGAGTCGGCGCGACGGGCGGTGGTGGACCGGGTGGTGGACATGCTGGTCAAGTATCGGCAGCTGCTGGGTAGTGCCGCGGCCAGCAGCACCCAACTGCTGCTGCCGGATGCGCTGCGCTGTCTGCCGCTGTACACGTTGGGCATGGTGCGCAGCGCAGTGCTGAGCCGCGATGCGGCCATGGTGGCGGCCATGCGCACCGATTGCAAGGCGGCGCTGCTGCAAGCGCTGGACAATGGCGGTGTGAGCACACTGATGGCGTTTGCGTACCCCAATTGTGTGCGGTTGGAGGACGGGCAGGGCTTGCCGGCGTCGATGGGGGCGCTGCAGGGGCAGGGCCTGGTGCTGATCGACAACGGTTTCGAGGTGTTGGTGTGGGTGGCGCGCGATGTGGCGCCGTCGCTGCTGACGGCGCTGGTGAGCGACGACGTTGCGCGGGTGATGTTGGCACAGCCGGCGCCGACGCACCCGCCGCCGCCCAAGTTGCTGGGCGAGGTGTTGCTGTCGCTGCCGCTGGAGCCCGAGTCGGACCGCGGGGTGCGCATGCGGCGGCTGGTACATGCGGTGCTGGCGGCGCGCACCGACGCTGCGCCCTCGGTGTCCATTGTGCGCCAGGACACGCCGGCGGAGGCGCGGGTGCACGCGATGATGGTGGAGGATCACGGCGCGTCCGAACTGGGTTATGCGGAATTCCTGGCCACCGTGCAGCGGCAGGTGCAACAGCGACTGATGGGCGGCAGCAGTACGGCAGGGCGTTGAGGGGTGGAGGTCTACATTGCTGCTACTGGAGTGCGCTATGTGTTTACCGTTCCTGCCCATGTCAGTCCACTTTGACGACCGAGAACATGCGCAACACAAACACAAACGCGCTGAGAAAGCCCGTCGCGCCCACCGCCAGGCTGAACGCGGCCGCCGCCATGCTGCAGTAGGCGACGTACAGCAGGCCGGAGACGGCGGTCATGTCGTCCAGTTCGGTGCGCTGCAGCAGGTAGATGATGCTATAGAGGAACATGTACGCGCCAGCGCTCGCCGACACCATAAAGCTGTACCAGATCCAGCGCCAGTCCTCGGCGGCCAGCCGTACGTACACGAAGATCATGCTGTTGAGGGCGGTGGTCACCAGCAGGATCAGCACCGAGAGCGCCAAAAAGCCGAAAAAGTAATAGTACTGATTGAGCATCACCGAGCTGAGGATGAAGAACAGCGACAGGAACACGCTGCCAAACGGCAGCAGGCCGCCGAACGCCACCGCCACCGAGGTGCGGGCGTAGAAGGGCAGCGGCGGCACTTGGCGCGGGATGACGTTGGTGCGGCAGGGGAACTCCACCTCGCGCCGACGATATCCCAGATAAGAGCCGAAGAACGACAGCGGCACCGAGATGCCGAACCACAGCACCGTCCAAAACAGCAGCGAGAAGAACGGCAGCGCCGCCGACGACTGCGACGCCCACAGCACCAGGTTCAGCATGAAGAAAATGCCGAACACGATGCCCGGGAAGAAGACGGCCGTCATGAGGGTGACGCGCTTGGGCGTCGTGCCGCGAAACGATTTGTACAGGCGCGCCGAGGCGTATCCGCTGAGCGCCGACATGAAGATCCACAGAAACACCATGGCGGTGAGCAGGCCGCCGCGGTTGGCCGGTGACAGAAAGCCGGCCGCCGCAAACACCAGCACGATCAGCGTCATGGCCAGGATCTGCACCCCGCTGCCGATGAGCACCGAGAAGAAACCGAGGTTGGCGGGCGCGCGGAATACATCGCCGTGCAACAGCTTCCAGCCGTACTCCTCCTCCTCGTCGCCGTCGTCGTCGCCGCCGCCGAGGTTGTTGTAGCGGGCAAAGTCCTGGTGCACGGTGCGTAACAGGATCATGCCCACGGTGGCCGCCAGGAACACCACGATCAGCGACGAGTTGATGATGCTGAACCAGTGCACCGACGCCGCCGGCCCCGGCTGTTGCAGGTAGATGTCCCAGCGCGATGCCCATGCCACCGGGCTCTCCTGGTACTTGACGTCATACGTGAAGATCACCTCCTCGCCGGTGCCGATGCCCTGGCACTGCGGCACGTGCTCCAGGCCCTGGTCGCGGCTGCAGGTGCTGAGCTGCATGGCTGCCGGCGCGGCACCCTCGGAGCCGGGCGCCGCGCGGTGTTTCACCGACGCCGTCTCCACCTCGAAACCGACGATGCGATACCCGTTGCGGCTGCCAGTGAAGCGGTTCCGCGGTTGATGGTATAGCACCGTGAACGAGAGGTGGTTGTTCAGGCACAGTCGGCCGGAGGCGTCCGCGTAACCCAACGGGTAGCCGCGCTCTATGCCCACCTTCTCGCCCTCGGCGTAGATGGGCTGCCCCACCGGCAGGTTATCCAACTGCAGCAGCGCCCGAAACTCCTGTTTCACCCGCTGTCCCAGCATGTACGCCCCGCGCTTCTCCAGCACCCGCCGGCACAGCACCTGGCAACGGGCGTCCTCCAGCATGGCCAGGCGGTAGGGCGTGGAGTAGACGCGCGCCCCCGACAGCAGCTCGCCCAAGTTCTCCGAGTACTTGCGCACCCTCTCCGGACGACAGAACGGCAGCGAGTAGTACGAGAAGGGCAGCACCGACCGCCGCGAGACCAGTTTGGTGGTTTTGATGGTCAGCGGCGCGCCGCGCTCGTAATCCACCGGCGCCACGCCCGGCACGTAGAACGCCTGCGCTGAGTGATCGCTCGAGGCGATGAGGGTAGAGAGTAGGAGCAGAAGCGTGACGAGATGGTGTGCGGCGTGCATGGTGAGCGTGTGGGGAGTGTGCGTGAGGTTGGAGGTCTGCGGTCGGGGGCGAACGACGCGCTGACACGCGCCACTGCCGGGATGCGGGCGCGCGCTCCCACGTTTCGCGGCGTTTCGGGGGGCGGGTGTCCCCGGGTGCTCGACCCGAAAGAGGCACGAGAGGCGTATGTCCACGGCTGGATGGGGCAGCGACAAGCATGGGGGAGGTGCGGGCACGTCCAGTGCGTTCGGCTTTTACCAGTCGTCGTTTGGGGAGGCGGCGTCGGCGGACGGCTCGCGGCACCAGCGCACCGCCTCCGACCTGGGGCGCACGTTCGGGGAGCGCGGCGGCGGCAGTTCGGGGTTCGAGGAGGACGAGCCGCCCCTGTTGGAGGAGCTGGGCATCAACTTGAGTGCGGTGCGCGCCAAGACGTGGCAGGTGCTGAATCCGTTCCGGTCGTTTGACAAGTCGTTTGTGGACGAGCCGGACATGGCCGGCCCGCTCATGTTCGCGTTTATGTTGGGCGTGGCGCTGTTGCTGCGCGGCAAGGTGCACTTTGGGGTCATTTACGGCATCGCCATCACCGGCTGCCTGAGCATTTACCTGGTGCTGAACCTGATGGGCACCATCGAGTTGGACTTGTACCGAACGGTGAGCGTGCTCGGGTACGGCCTGCTACCGATTGTGTTGCTAGCGCTGGTGACGCGCCTACTGCCACTGACCAGTTTGCGAGTGGGCTGCGGGGCGCTGGCCGTGGTCTGGTGCACCGCCACTTCCAGCCGCATTTTCACGGCGGTGCTGGAGATGAAGCGCGGCAACTGGGCGCTGGTGGCCTACCCCGTCGGCCTGTGGTACACCTCGTTCGCCCTGATCACGGTGTTTTAATGCAGCAGCAGCAGCGGCAGCAGCAGATACCTAAACCGTGGTGATTTCCTTCTCCTTGACCTTCATCATCTCGTCCACTTTGCCCTCGTACTTTTTCACCATCTTGGTCAGCTCGTCCTGAGCGTCGGCGCTCTGGTCCTTGCTCAGGTCCGACGCCTTTTCGCGCTTCTTCACGGCGTCGACAGCCGTGCGGCGGATGTTGCGCAGGGCGACGCGCGCATCCTCGGCCATCTCTTTGGCCACCTTGACCAGCTGGCGTCGCCGCTCCTCAGTCATCGGCGGCATGGTGATGCGGATCAGGTTGCCGTCGGTGGACGGCGTCAGGCCCAGGTTGCTCTTGACGATGGCCTTCTCGATCTCCACGATGGAGGACTTGTCGTACGGCTCGATCTGGATGAGGTTCGTGGAGGGCGTCGATATGCTGGCCAGTTGCGGCAGCGGCGTCTCGAAGCCGTGGTAGTTGACTACGACACGGTCGAGGATAGAGGAGGCCGCACGGCCGGCGCGGACGGTGGCCAGGTTGGTGCGCAGCGAGTCGAGCGTCTTTTGCATCTTGGCGTCGGCGTCAGTGCGGATCGGCTTGACCGGGTCGTCGTCGATCATGGCCAGGCGACTGCGGCTGCACCGGCGAAAAGGGAAAAGCAGCGGCCGGCAGCGGCGGCAGTGCGTGAATGGACGCCGCGCAGACTCCGCAGAAAAAGGAGGCACTGCGAGGAACGCCATGGCAAACGGAGACATGGGCGATCCGACCGCGTGAACCCACGTGCCACCGCCCCGGACCGTGCGCTCGCCTTCAGTTCGAAAAACAACCGAGTATCCGATGGGTGCCCGCCCCTGGCACACGCCGACGCACCTCTCCACTCTGTCTTGGGTCTACGGGCGCCGCACTAGTGCGCCGTGTGCGTCCCCGCAGCTCTTACTGCTCTAATGCTTGTCCTTAACGGTGCTTACCCTCCCTGGCGGTCCGCTCGCAGCGTGCAACGGCGCAAACGGAGCTGACGGCAGGCACCGAGTACGCCAGCGCCCGACTTGGGCGCGCCGTCCGCTCGGTCGCCCGAACTCGCGTCTGTCCCATTGTGTCGCATCTCTCCGTCAGATCGGCGCGCGGGCAGCATCGGTCGCTCTTCCGCGGTCGTGACCATAGTTCGGGCTGCTCTCACCGACTGCCTCGTCACTCTTGCGACTCCCGATTCCGCATTCCCATCGGAAACCGCCTCTTGAGCAGCTTCTCCCACTCGCGCTCTCGATCTCGCTCTTGTTGCCGTGGCGGCTCGCGCTGTCGCATTCCTCGCCAACCGCCTCACCCGCTCCATATACCGCCGACAAAACTCGTTCGGACACACCTTGTGGCTGCCTTCGTAGTAGCCGCGCATGACACAGTAAGCAATATTCCGAGCCGCGTTCACGTCTCTGTCCATCCACCTGCCACAGATATCGTTGTTCAGGAGTTGCGTGCCACAGTTGGGACAGGAGCGCATCCGCGCGCTCTTCCCTCTGCAATGCTTATCGCTGCCATGACGCCGCCTACGCACGATCGGTTGCTCTGTCTGCAGGTGGCAGTGGCTGCAGCACACCGTCGTCCGATACTCGTCAACCACCTCCAGCTCGATCCGCCAGCCGCGTGCCTTCCGCCGCGCACACGCCCGTTGTATCGCCTCGGTCATCATGGTGGTCGGCGCCGCCAGCTCGCCTTTGCCCGACGACGCAAAGCCCGCATTGCCAATACTGACGATAATCAGCTCGCCCTTCCGCTTGCCGTGCGTCAAGTACCGAAACAGGCCGTCGCTGGCGCGGTCCCGCGCCGAGCGTATCGCCCGAAAGCGCGCCATGCGCCATTGGCTGCGCGCCCGGTTCCGTACATACTCATTCACGCGCAGCCGCCGACTCGCCTTGAGGATGCGGGCGCTCTCGCGCAACTGCACCATATCGATGTTGCGGAATTCGCCCGCACTCCATACGCTGTCCCGCGACAGCTTCAGCCGTCTCAGGTTATTCAGCTCGCTCTTGTTGTAGATCGGCCGTTTGCCGCCGCCCTTGCGCCGCTTCTGCAGCTCCGCCGCACGCATCGGCTCCAAGCGCTCGTTGTTCCATAGGCTGAACGGCCGGTGCAGAATGTCGTGATAATACTCCGTGCGCATATACGTGTGCGGCCGGGCCCACTCGTGCGGGCTGCGCGTGTCCATATTGACCGCAGTCACCAGCTTGGCGCGGCCCGTGTCCACACCCGTCACCCGCGGCGCCGGTACGTGTGCGCGTTTCTGCTTCAACAGCTTCGCTTTACGCATCTCTTCCGCCTGCTTGGCCGCGCGTTCCGCCCTGGTGGGGCGCTTCTTCTCGCGCCTGCCGAAAGTTGCGTCCATCTGTTTCGGCGTGGTCGGCCACTCCTGCTGCTCGTGCCATCGCAAATCCACCCGCTCCTCCAAGCACAGATGCACCGTCGCGCCGTCCACCAAAATCAACGGGAACACGAACGGCTTGTGCGCGCCCTCGTGTCTCAGCTTGAGCCTCACGTCCGCCAGCTGCTAAGCCAGTATCTCCCCCTCCGTCGGTGGCGTCTCCTCCAGACGAAGACGGGAATGGAGGTCCCCGATGCGCTGGTTCAGCTGGCGAATCCGCGATTGCTGCACATTCCACACCTCCGCCGAGTGGCCAATGCGGTCGCTCAGTGTCGGCGAGCGGCCGGCGGGTTCGAGTTGGAGTGCCTCGCCGTCCCCGCCATAGAAACACACCGGCCCGCCGTGCACTTGCCTCATGAAGTCGCCGCGCATGAGCTCACGAAAGATCGTGGCGTCGATGCGCGCAAACTTTTCGTTCAGTGGGTGAAGCGGCAGGTACGTTCCGCGGCCGTGCTTGATCCGGTAGTCGCGCACCGATTCTTCTGGTTTGCGCGGCGGCTCGTCCGGCTTGCCGGCCTTGTGGCGTCACTCCCTCTTCTTCTCCTCACGCTTTTGCTGGCGCTCCTCTTCTTCTTCGCGTTTTGCTTCTCCTCGGCGGTCTCCGGCAGCGGCTGCGCCTTGAGGGACCAGTGCAATATCTGCGCCTTGTGCGACCACGGGATCCGAAAGTTGGTGGTAAGCTCGAGCGCCTCGCCGCGATCACCGTTCTCGCCGCCGCCGCGCCCGATGCGGCGCAGGTCGTCAAACATCTCGCGCCCAGGGTCAGAGAGGTGCGGCAGCACCTCCACGTCGCGCCGGTTGGCGAACAGGTCGCGCTTGAAGTGGCTGCACTTGTCCGAGTCCCCAAAGCGCGGATGATGGTCCAGCCACGCTTACAACGGTTTCAACAGTGACCGCGTCGCCATCACCTTGACACTGCCCGCATAATCAGTGTAGGCAAAGTTGGTCGACGTGCACCACGCCTGTCGCGACATCAGCGCCTCCCAACCCCCACCGACTCCGACCCGTCGCCCCCAACCACCATCCCGGACGGTTTCCCCACCAGCGCGCCCCACTCTGGATCCCCACAAGAAACTCCGCAATCCTCCCAGTGAGCTCCGTTCTGTTGGAAGTTGCCCACATCTCAGGCGAAAACGCCTGTTTCGCCGCGGACATCGTCGGATCGTCGATCCGCAACCCCCCCAAACGCCCCATACTTGACCTCCGCCGCCACCAACGTAAACGCCTCGGCCGGCTCCTTCTCCATGCCACCGAACGCGAGCACCGACATCGCGTGCAAAATGAGACTGCCGCGGTGCCGCAACTTGCTCCCCAACCACACCAGCTCGTCGAGCGCCGCGTGCACCTCGGACAGATGGAACCACTTCGGAAAGAACGCGTCTCGGTAGCACGAACTGGTATGTCGTTTGGCCGGAGTCGTCTCGTACAGCTCCAGCTCGCTCAGTTTCCCGAGCGACTTGAGAAACGCCAATGGTCGCGCTGTGACTGCGTGAGTAGTCAGTGCGCCCGCTCCCCGTCGGGATGCTTCCGTGCCCGCTCCCACAAGGTCGATCGCTTTACGAACCCGTACCTCGTCCTGAGAGGCATCGGACCGTTGGGGAAGATGAATCAACCGGTGCTCATGGTTGACGCGTTGGAGTACACGTCGAGGCAGAAACGAGCTCGCCGTCGCAAGTCCCGCCACACCCTTGCGCGCATCTCGATTCCGAGATGCGATGAAATGAGGCATTTCATGGTGTGTTGGGGTCAGGACTGGACCGATCCGACGAAAAATCGCCTCGCGCACACACAAGTCGCGCCCGGCGCCTGGGCAAGTCGAAGAGGAGATCGGCACACTTTTCGAATAAGAGACACATATGGATGGCCAACGCTGCGCATTGTCTCGCAAAAATCCCGACATGGCACCAGGTCCTTGCTTTAAGACCAACATGCTCGGCGTTGCCTCGTATCCGCTCTAAAGAGAGCCGTGTAACACTAATTGCCAGCGACATCCCACACCCGACCAGGCCACCCAGAAAAACCGGACATGCGAACGTATCCAAATGGCCTCGTCGTCCTGCTCGGAAAGCGAGCGGGTCACATCGTGTTCCCAGGCGTTGCCCATCTACGAAAAATCGACTGAGAAGTCTCCCTCCGTGTTGCCACAGGGTCTATCGCACTATGCAGCACCCGCACCGGAAAGCGGCAAGCTGGGTCTTCCACGGCCATTGGCACGACGACGATTCGAACAATAGGTTCGTGATCCGAAAGCAATACTTCGCGAGTGGCGCCAGTGGCAAGACTGTAAAAGAATTTGCAAAACGGTCCACGCGGTCCCAGAAATCATCGTATGCGGCACCCACCGGGGGGCCGAATTTTCCACATAGCAGCTGGAGGCAGTCGAGATCCACGGCGACGCACACCACATGTGACGCAACGCTTTCGCATAGGCCACAATGCCGTGACTGTTGCTTCGACCGAAAGCGCCGCGGGAAAGCCAACGCGGCACCGGGACGCGCGACGGGACCGAGCCGTAGCACAGCACCACCGTGTCGTCCACCAGCATGCGCTTGGCGCCGGTGAGCAGGGCGTATGTGTGTGTCTACGTAGGGAGTGTTTGGGTGAGTGGGGGAGGTGGTGTTGTGTTTCGAGTGTGTTACGTGCTGGCGTAAGGGCGTGCAGTGGGCACGCGGTGGGCGGTGGGCGTTGGCGCGGCGCTGGCGTATGAGGGCTTGGGCTGACCGACGACGATGGGCGGTGGTGGTGGTGGGAGAGGGGTCATGAGGGTGCGGGAGCGTTGGTTGTTGGGTGTGGAGTGTGTTGGGAGTGTTTGGAGTGTTCATGAGTGTGTGTTGGGTGTTGGGGTCGGTTTGGGGCGGGAACGGCCAGCGGGTCGGTTGGGAGCTGGGAGCTGGGGGAGTGTTGGCGGGTGAGCGCCTGATGGGTTGACGATCGGTGGTGGTGGGAGAGGGGTCATGGGCGTGCGGGAGCGTTGATTGGTGGGTGTTGGGAGTGTTGGGAGTGTGTTGGGGTGGTTGGAAGCGGAAGCGGGGAGCGGTGGCTGCGCGTGCGTCTGGGAGTGTAAAAGAACGCTGAGAGCTCTGGATCGATGGAAGGAATGAAGGAATGAGCGATTGATGGGGTGAGCGTGTGGGATGGGCGCTGCGCAGCGTCGGGAGGCGTGTGTGTGTGTGAGAGTGTTGTGATGGTGGTGGTTGGCTACAGGCGAAGGAGCGGGGCAGGTGAAGTGAGATGGGTGAGTATGGGTGAGTATGGGTGTGTATGGGATGGTGTGTTGATGGATGTGGAGATGTAGGTGAATGATTGTTGGTGGTTGGTGGTGGGTTGGAGTGAGATGAATGGAGGTGTTGGTGTTGGTGGATGACGGAGTGTTGGTGGAGTGAAGTTGGAGGGCGGCTGTGAGTGTGTGTGCGCTTGTGTAAGTGAGTGTATGCGTTTGGGAGTGAGTGGCTGGTTGTGGTGGGTGGATGCGTGTGTGAGTGGGATGAGCGTGTGTTGCCTGAGTGGGTGTTACTGGGGCGGTTCGTTGGCGTGGGTGTGTGTGCGCCGGACGGTGGGACGGTGGGACGGTGGCGGGAGGTGGGAAAAGCGTTTGGAGTGTTGGCGGGTGCGAGAGGTGTCGGTGTTGATGCGGCTGGTTGTAGACGAGGGGAGTGCCGGGTGTATGGAATCGTATGGAATGGAGTCGCCTTGTGTGTGGATGCGCACAGATCGGTGACGGTTGTGGGAGCGGCGGCGCCTTGTGGGTGCGCGCGCGCCGATCGGCGGCGGCGCGCAGGTGAGGGGCGCGTTGATTGTGTCGATCGAGAACAGTAGACAAGAAGCGGCGATCGCGGCGATGGCGCGGAGTGGTGGATGCGGTGTGGGCGCCACCTGGTGGGAAAGCGTCGGTGGTAGTGGGAGAGAGCGATGGTGGTGGTGGGCAGCGCGGCGGCGGTTCCGGTGTCTATGTGGGTAGTGTTGTTGCTGCTGCAGGGTGTATGTTACGAGTCCGAGAACGGTGACGATGATGAAGCGTGTGGAAGGTGTATGTGTGGGAGCGGGTGCTGTGGCTGGGAGTGTGTGGGAGTGTATGGGAGTGGCGTGACCTGAATGGAATGGATGTGGCATGGCACGCCGCAATTGCGTTTTTTGTGGATGTGTATGGCCGATCGGCGCCGTGCCCTGCCCGGGAGTGTAGCGTGTGTGGCTTGTTGGAGCGGTGGGGAACGGGCATGGGGAGTGGGGCGGCGCATGTCGGGAATGTGTTTTCGTTATTTGTTTTTTATTGGGGATCGACGTGAGCGCGCGCGATCGTGCGCACGGGAGAGCGTTTGGGGGAATGGGAGTGGTGTCGCGTGTGAGTTGGGTGAGATCGGGCGACCGGGTGTGAGTTGGGTGGGATCGGGCGACCGGGTGTGAGTTGGGTGAGATTGAGGTGGAGAGTGTGAGTTGGGTGGGATCGGGCGACCGGGTGTGCGTTGGGTGGGATCGGGCGACCGGGTGTGAATTAGGGGGGAATGGGGGGGAATGGGGGGGAATGGGGGGGAATGGGGGGAATGGGGGGGAATGGGGGGAATGGGGGGGAATGGGGGGGAATGGGGGGAATGGGGGGGAATGGGGGGGAATGGGGGGTGGGGGGAA